>CM069450.1:36798676-37349593 GCA_035610835.1 Ophiura sarsii | reverse complement strand
CACATGGGCGGAGTCTAATGACGTCATTACAAAGCTTCCGCTGTAATGGACTTTTGATTGATGGGACAATCATTCATTCCTCCTCAATAGTGACACCAATTGAATCGCTATGACACCAAAAAATTTGAGTCGGGTTTGAGTCATGTGCTAATAAATGTTGCCGCCATTCTGCAAGCGGAAATAGAGTTGATTTCAAAATATAAGTTAAATTGTGTGGGGATTTCCGAAATGAAACAAATACTGAGTATCTGATTTATGACATGGACTTTATAATTCTTCTATGGGGATTTACACCACCACTTTCAACCATCTCTGTTACCCCCATACGTGGACTTTCTTTTGCAGGCAGTTGGACCGCGAGTGTTGAGCAACTTTTTAATATATTATGACTTATGATAAGTGTATAAAGCCGGAATTGATCTTTAAAATCGGGCGCAGATCAATCATATCATCAAAGACCAGACGAGTTTACACAATACTTAATTTCGTTTGGGTGATCACCCTCTTCAAGGTCCTGGTAAACAACAAGATTACCTATGCCACCTATAATCCAATATTCTAACAATCTTGATGGGTGACATCATCATTTATGCATCATACACATTGATTATTTTATCGTTTTGAGGAATAGGGCCTACGTAGGCGGGTGTTTAGGTCTTGGCCCACCGTAGGTCACTTTCTTCTTGAGGCATATGATTCACAGTGTTTCGTAATATGTTACTTTCAATATTGATAACATTTTTTATTTGAATTTAAAATAATTTCTACACCTTTATAAAAAACATGAAAATGTATCTAGGCCCTAAATTTCCCTCCAAAACAACCACCAACATTCTAAAATTCACACCATCTGCGTCAAGGCCCTATATCATGTACATGTATATTGACATTATTTTAAGCCCGGTCTATCGTTTTAACCGAATTTATTTTATTTATCTCAACTGTATTAACCGTTTTGATAATTATTAGCCTATTTATATATACACAATTTAGGCCTTGCCGATTAGAACTTTATGATGTCAGCAATTTTATCGCCGAGTTTGCTGATAGCCGCATTCCTGAAACAACTTTATCACGAATTTATCAGCGGCTTCGCGTATCGGTATCAGAGGTCCAGTTTGCACTGTTTGTTTTCGGGAGCGACGTTCTAAGGGCAAATTCCAGTCTCCATTCCTCCTCCTACACATTTGGTCAAACATGGCCTCCGACATTTTGGCGACATTTCTACTTTTCACAGGCTTAGCTTTTGCTCAATTTTATATTTCATGGCAAATATAAAATTAAAATATTTAAAGGGTCACTAGAATGTAACGATGTCTAGTAATAGTATAGGCATGTATTTGTCCCATGTTTTAACTAAACCGGTATACATAAACAGAGTGAAAATATTAATTTTTCAACATGCTTGAAAATATTTATTGATCAATATTATTAATGTTATGAATATATTGTTTTTTACTATCAAGTATAGGTATAGGCCTAGGCCTAGAAACATTTCAGGGCCCTATGTCTATTTATATAGGGTAAGCCATGCCCATGTTAAAAATAACCATTGTAAACGTCAAGTTTAACTGTAAAACCATATCATTTTCCTAATAGTAGGCCTATAATAGTATACAACCAAATAGCATACAGGTGAAAAGATATTACGCGCGACAAGATCAACAGAAGATAGCTAAAAGTAAGATATTAGCATGATTACTATCATCACCTTGATGATCCTCTTTTA
Source organism: Ophiura sarsii (assembly GCA_035610835.1). NCBI lineage: Eukaryota > Metazoa > Echinodermata > Ophiuroidea > Amphilepidida > Ophiuridae > Ophiura > Ophiura sarsii. The sequence continues at coordinate 37,347,864 of CM069450.1, read as the reverse complement.
ATCGGTCAGAATCAAATTCTGAAGTGGACTGATGAGCAATTCGATTTATAAACACGATATCATCGAAAAGTTTGACCGGGCCAGTAGACCTAGAAAAACATACTAGCAGTCACGGTATAGCTCTGAGATCAGCTGATATTCTTAAAACTGTCACTAGTCGCTTTTTGACCCAGGGCGCAAATGGTCTAAATAAGCCCAAATGCCTATACGCCAAACCAGAGTATTTTGGTGCATGATAATTAAATCATTAGCGCACCCTAGTCCCTAACCATATGACCGACAGCAGGTGTTTCCAAGGTGAACTAAGGACAGTTCAAACTCAAAAACTATAGACTTGACAAAGGACAAAGCGTGATGGTGATGATTTTTGTGGTCAATAATTGACTTTTCTTCTATAGGACATCTAAATTATTTACGAATGACAATGAATCATTGTTGTGATGGTAGTATAGGTTAAACAGAATGTGTTTAGAACAATTGTGATTTTATGACAACAACATTTTGAAATATCATTACTTATTGATATTTTGAATATTATAATTTAGTATAATATTAAGATTTGGACAAACCGTTTGCTACGTGGAAAGATTGACCTATAGGGTCAATGGTGGAAACATAATTATTATAATATTATTTAATGTAAAGCTTAAATACATATACCAGAGAAACGCGTCCAGTTAAAATGACGTGTTGAAATAAAAGTCCTCCCTCCCCCGATGTTTTATAACTGAATTGCATGGGAGTTCTTGTTTATTTTCAAAACAACCGCAGACTTCAAACAAAAGAGCATTTCCTCTCTGTGGATAGTCTTTGGTGGATATGACCATGTTACTTCCATGATATGACGAAACAGGTGACATTCAGCAACACCATATTCATGATATTCAATGAAAAGACCACTGGCCAATGTGTGAAATCGGGATATCAAATTACACGCCTACTGCTATACCGGTAATTCGAAAATTTCTTTTGAACAACATCTATACAACCACCATGAAAAATTACCCGTTTTCTCTGTGCAAAAAAAGTAAATATTTAACAAAATTTTGATTTATTATAATTATGTAAACCAATATTTTCTAAAATGACGCGTTTTTGTTGGTGTTCCATAAACCTGATCACCATTATCTGACCAATTCTAACCCTAAACTGACCACTTGTTTTCTGACCAATTCTAACCCTAAACCTAACCCTAAAGTAATCTGACCACTTGTTCTGACTAATTCTAACCCTAAATTGTTGGTAAAAACAAGTGGTCAGATAGAGAATGGTGTTCAGGAATATGGAACACCCCGTTTTTGTAATCAAAATGACTAATTCCAAATTTCCAACCCTAAATTGTTGGTCAAAACAAGTGGTCAGATAGAGAATGGTGTTCAGGAATATGTAAACGCCCCGTTTTTGTAATCAAAATGAAAATTCAACACACTTGTTCATCGCAGCTGTTTAAAAAAAAGGAGGTTTGTTCTCTTATCTATTGTATTTGACAGCATATCGTGCGCCGAATAATAATAGGGTAATCCTCACTTTAGGGTGTTTCCGGTATATATTGTAAAGTTTATTTTGAGTACTTTTATTTAATTCATACGGTCGAGTTGGTTGATTTACATCGCACACACGACACACGGACACATGGCAAGGCAATACGTCGCACATAAATGTATGTAAATTGTAATGTACTAGTATATCGAAAGGGTATGGACGAAACGTCCATGGTCAATTCAATTTGAGAATGATATTAAAATATTTTTAAAAGGATACAAAACCGGGTACAAAACGTGGGGGTTTCATACAAAACGGTAAGCAGTGGTCAATATATTATGAAACGATCTCTTGATATAGGCCTAGGCTATTAAAAATGAATATATGATTTTTAATTTTTAATACGTAAATGTCAATATTACGTAAATAAATTGTTAGTGACCAAAGCTCCGACCAATTTATATTTAGTTACTATTCATTTGTTATATTAATTATTATTTAATGACTAAAAATGTTTTGTGACTTTGTGTAAAAAGACAGGCCCCGAAAATATCAAACTTACCAAATAAATAGCAGTCGATGTACATGTATAAATTCCACTGTATATATCCTGTATTATATCCATAAATATAAATCCTCAATATTGAGCAGTTTCGTGGATTTAGGAAAATATAAGTTTGGCGTGACGAGAATTGTCAACTGTGCATGCTTTGTCGTCTTGCGCTATGAATGAATGAACTAATAAATGCAATGAACACAACTTCAGGGGAATGTCCCAACGGCAGCAGACTCGTTCCAAATCGTGATCATACCGCATGAGTTAGACTTGTTCCAAATCTCACCTATACTGTTTTGTCTCGTAGTGAAAATGATGAAATAACATCTCAGAACTACGAAATAAATAAAAAAATAACTTTTTCGTTTGTTTAACCACTATGGCACGTGGCCCAAATTTAAACCGGCGACCGTAATCATAAAGCCAGCCACAACTATGATTTCATATTTTATAGAGACAAAAGCCTGACGATAGGAATTTCGGTAGGCCTTATTTTCCATTGTAGCTAGCTGGCTGGCGCTTTCAGCAGGGCAGTGCCCAAAATAAAGGGACGCGATCGAATACGGTATGCTATCTACTGAAGACAGCATCATAAAGACCGCCAAAATATTTAAAGAATGCGAAATAGGCTTAAAGGTGGCTCACGCGGCAAATTGTACATGATTAATGTAGCTATTAAATTATTTAATGATGTTTCCACCCATTGTATTTTTTAATTTGATTGATAGATCGATTATCGGAAATGGTTATTTGAATAAGCCACAATAAATCATGAACTATATTCATGGTCTTTGAGTCGCGTATATAATAGTTAAGTTCAAATTCAGGTGATAGTTGATAATGATATTAAACAAACTTGGGGAAGTAATTTCAACCTCTAACCATGTAGGCTTAATGCATTATTGTTTCTGACTTTTGTCAATATCAAACTACTGTTAGTTTGCTCTCACTGAGAAAATAAATGAAACCCCATTTAATTAATTTTCAATTGTATCATGCAATATTAACTTTCTTTTCCGATTGTGGGTTCTGTTGCATGTATTATATACAAGTATCTTAAACCCTCTATAATTCTAAAACACAACATCCTGCCCTTATATGCTAAAGGTTAAACCCTTGCATGCTTAAAAAAAATCATCTACAAACCAAAAATGACGAATGATATTTATCCAAACAATAAGTTAACCATATTTACTTCGCTTAGTCTACTATCAATAATAGTTATATTAACCGCTACAAAATGTCAATATTCTTCTTTTTTATCACAGGAAGTAGACAGATAGGTCAACAAGGTCAGCCGTTTCATGTTGATAAATTATGTTTAATCGAAGTTCAAAAGTTAATAATTAGTCCTTAAATATTACAGTTGTATACAAATCCACTTGTTTACTCAATCAATATGCCCTAAATGATAATAAATGGTGTGGGGAGACTTTTAAATCAACAAATAATCTATTAAACAGGCTTCTTTATATCTTTATATTCAGTCTAAAAGTTAACAATTTTAAGACAATACAAGAATAGAACTGGCATAGATGGGTTTTAATGAATAATTAAATGAAAAGAGTTTGTTTTTAAGACTTTAAGGGATACAAAGTTTGGTTAATAATTTCTAAAAAAATTACAACATTTTTGTTTTGAAAATTAACAAATTTAAATTATCAATGGGCTAATCTGGAAAAGTCACAGTTTTGGTTTAGGAACGCTGCTCATCTATGAATTATATAATTATAGTTAGGCTATAATACATTACAACTTTATTTTTGTGGTGGATTTCAAAGATTGCAAATTTCAAATATAAGCAACATGTTTTTAAAGCAGGCTCTTTTATAGTGGCATCTTATATTCGTCACCTTCTTAAAATAATGGCCTAAGTCATATTTTCAAGATTTGAGAAAAACAGAAAAAACTGAACCAAATAAAGAATAAATGATAATTTTTGCTCATTTCACACAGAAAGGTCAAATCTGTCAAATCTGTTACATAAGAGGATTGGATTAGATTACTTAGGCAATTTTACACCTGACTTAGGTAATTTTACAAGCTTTCAAGATGGCAGCACATGCTTCAATTTGGCCTAAGTCACATTTATATGGCCTAAGTCACACGCTTGACTTGGGCCATTATACTAACTGGGTAAAAGCAGCATGAATATGTTCAATGCAGCACATATGCCATCTAACAGAGGTAGCCAGCATCATGAATAAGTGACTTAGGAAAGAAAAAAAAGAAAAAAAGAAGAAAACAAAATATCAAAATTTGACTTAGGCCATTATTTTAAGAAGGTGACGATATTATAACTTATTCATCATTTATCGTATCTGCTGAACCTGTTACAACTCTCGGGCACCATGTATTTATCTGTTTGTTAATTGGAGACATTGTTAGTGATATCTGATCAGATCTCAGTCCAGTCTCAGTCAACCCATCAATCAATGAAGAAGTAGACAAACTAAACAAGATAATGAGTACCAAGAAATCTGTAAGGTATAGTAGATGTCTATAGTTTAGATGTCCAGGGTCCTAAGAAGAGTGAAGAACTGAGTGCAATAAAGACCCAAGTCCATTTTTGGCAAAATTGAGATAGGGCCTAAGCTTGATTTTGGGTAGCTTTTATTTAGGCCTAGTGGTGAGAAATGTGGGAAAATGACTGATTTTTGAATTTGAAGTCTTAAAATATATTTTTCAAGGGGGTTAAGTTTTGCACTATACAATAGCAATCGTTCAATCAACATGACTGATTGTAAACACAAATATATAGATTTCAGATACTTTATTGAGCTTCAGAATGACCAGTGGATGAATTTTAACTCAATGTTTTGTTGTTTTATTGGATTTACTTACAATTCAATCAGGATTACATGATTATTATCAATACCACCAACAACATGCATCTAGTATTCATGAATGAAATATTGAAAACAATAACAATTGTTCGATGGAATTGAATGTAGCCTTTATTGGATTTTACATTTTGGATATCTTTGTGGATGCAATTCAATTACAGCTACATGATTTTTCAATGGCACCATACATGTGTAAATAATATATTGATAACAATAACACATTGTTGGAATTGATTTTTTAATGGTGTAATGTAAAGATGGCATTTCTAACGTGCTAACGTTTTGATTGTCATCTGTTGGTGGCCACTTGTTTTGTTCACTTGTTGGTACAGGGCGTGTCAAAAAAGTGTCCCATGAGGGGCAACTATAATTAAAAATACATCCCATGGGTTTGTTTTTCAAAACAAAACAAAAACTGTTGGTAAGCCGTGTATAGTCTATCAAATACAGTTTATCCAATCAAATTTCACCCCTTAATGCTGAGATTTGATCAATTCATTCAGTAGCAAGAGTGCGAATCTTACTTTTGCCATTTTTGCTTGAACAAGAATTGCATTTCCAACTAAATAAACTACATTTGAGATTCCAATAATTATTGTAGGATACATCAACACAGGCCCGGAAGCAGGATTTTTTTAGGGGGGTGTGGATTTTTTGGAAAAGGTACATTGGTACCAAAAAAAATCATAAAAGGTTGCCCCAAAACATTTTTTTAGTAATCTCACAAAATGTTGAGAGGGGGGGGGTTAGGACATATTTTAGTCGAAAACGGCCCGAAAAATGCTTTACACAATGGGAAAAGGGGGAGTTTTCGGAAGATAGGGTGGGGGGGGGGGGGGGTGTTTTCACAAAAGAAGTACATTAGTAAAAAAAAAGGTACATTGGTACAAAAAAAGGTACATTGGTACAAAAACTTTTGACTTTTTTCATATTAGGTGGGGGGGGGGGGGGGGGGGGGGTGCGGGCTTGCATCTGGTTACGGGCCTGCATCAACATATCAAGGTATTGTTTAAAATACATCTAATTTCCAAATATTCTGTGGTTTGTCATAGATAATATGGATGAAAATGTTTTTCTGCTCAAATTGAACTAACTATCAACATGTAGATTGTTATTAATTTGATTGATAATGTCCAATTACACACTTAAAGGTAGATGACCCGATCACATTTTCGTAACACAGAATTATTTCAAACATACGGAGATTTTCATATCATATGAAAGCTCGTATTTTCTCATCATCATACTGAAATTTGACGGCCTAAATCGGTATATTTACGGAGAAATCGATGAAATAACGTCGAATTACCGCGAATGGTGGTAACCACCGATGTAGTTTGTGTACTACTCAATGGGTACAGTTCACAGCATCTTGTGCGTCTAAAATAAGAACCATTAGAGCTATGCAACTCAAACTTTGGAACACAACTTTTTTAAGGATGACCTTTCATGTAGAATAGAAAACTTCAAGTTGAAAATCGGAACATCTACCTTTAACATCTTAATGACAATTGTAATTGCAGTTCTCTGCACATAAAAAGTGGCCAAAGCTGAATTTAACATGCCTGAGATTTGCCATAATTTGATAACGAAAGCTCCAAAATGGATAGAAACAAATTCTGTATATGACACATTAAAGATTGCTGAATATGATTATCACTATTTCAGATCCAATCTTTAAATTTTTGATGTTTCACATGGGACTCTTTTTTGACACATCTTGTACATACATTTTTGCAGCATTATTCAAGTTCCCCCCCCCCAAAAAAAAAAGAGGGGGGGGGGGGGGGGGGAGAGGTTGAGGGCTGAAAAGATCAAAGCGGGTTAGAATTGACCAAAATGGGGGAGGGTATGGCTCTCAGTAGCCCTCCTTGTAAGGCCACTATTTCAAAACCCAGCCTATGATCCAGGGAAATACTAAATTGAATATAGAAACACTGAGTCATGTCATCCTAGCTGTGGAAACCAAACCACAGGGCGATTCTCGGGTTGATAGCGGTTCTCGGGTTGATAGCGGTTCTCAGGTTGATAGCGGTTCTCGGTTTGATAGCGGTTCTCGGATTAGGAGCTGTTTCTAGGCTCAAATAGGGTAGTCCTATGGTCCTGACGGTACATGTACACTGAAAACAAAAACTCGTTTTTAGGGGTGTTGAACGAGAATTTCTTAGTTAGGCATTTAGTTGAACCGAGTTGAACGAGTTATGATGTTACTTCTAGCAGAGTGTGCGTGGTCGAACTAATTTTTCAACGAATGAAATGAAGAATAGTAGCAACACCTTTAGTTGGACACGCCCTACCAATTATATTGTGCTGCTGAACTAATGTCTGAAAATTAGTTGGACTACGAAAGGCAGACCTACGATTTTTTTCGGCCGTACCAGATACCGGACGAGAGTGCCGCACTAAAGAAGTTGCCGCGCGTGCGTGGTGGTCAATTTGGTCATAGACGTGACGGCGGCGATCATTTCACTCGCAGCTGCACGTTTTTGAGATAAAGATGTCGCAAAAGTGAGTAAAATCCAAGATTGTATTTAAACAAAAACACATCGTTATAAACTCGTAGACGTAGACGTAGTGATGTAGGTTAAAGTTGGGAGTTTATTGCAGCCATGGCGTAATTTAAATTATCGTCTATGAGATGAGTAAAGTAAGCTTACTTAAATTGTAGCAAATTTTCAATAATGTACTTAATCTGTTTTGTTGTTGTTTCTTCTTGCAGATCAAAGCCATGCAGTAAGCAGATCAAAGCCATGCAGCAAGCCCTACATAGCCATAAACAGTATATTTCACGTGTAGACCATATAAAACTGCTAGAAACGCTAGTACAAGCATCTAGTTGAGCATAGTTGAGCAACTAGTTCAGCTAGCTGCAACTAGTTAAACTAGTAGAAAAGCTTGTAGGGCTGGCACTATTAGGAAAAGTTAGTTGAAGGAGACACCATTTTAACTAGATTTTTTTTTAGTAGGGCACCCCAGAATATTAGTAGGACGCTCCAAAATTCTAGTTTGGCATGGCCGAACTAGTTGCTCAACTAACAAAATATTAGTTTGGCGAATTGGTTCCGCCTGCCGTACTAATATATATATTAGTTCAGCCAATCTCTACTAGTATATGTTAGTAGATACAGACATCGTTTCAACTAACTTTTCTCTAGTAGGGAATGCTAGTTTTTGTTTTCAGTGTAGGACTATAGACACTAGGACAGTGTGGATCTATATCATTTGTAATTTAAAATCCAGTAATTCCTCCTGTACCTTCTCTTAACACTCCATGCAGCTATTGATTTTACCAAATTTAATACAAAACACATTTTTCAGAAACCTTTCTCAACTTTCAAGGTATCTTATGGAATACTGAACAAATACTAGGCATGTTTGTACTTATTTCAATGCATTTCTCATGGGGATTCCAAATATGATGATGAGGTTCAATAATTGTGACACTTGTGAAACATTTTGTGAAATTTTGGAACGTTGTCTGCAGACGCAAGCCGTGTGGAAAGTGTTTACATTTTTACATTATTTACCTAATATATCATTATACAGTCACATCATATACAGTCACAAATCTTTATTCAGAAACATTACATGGTTATTGAACTCTTAACGACCTCATCATTATGAATACCAATCAATATCATATTAATAGGGATGAAAACAAACTGATTATTAATATATCAATAACAATGCACGCTAATTACCACAATTAATCTGTAGCAACAGATGCTGCTGTTAGCATTGTTCATGCATATCAACAGTTTTGTCTTAGTCATCTCATTTCAAGGATATCTAAAATGTTATCTTTATGAGCCCATTTCATGAAAAAACACCAGATTTTAGATATTTATTGACTGAATACACACACAATTATACAACTTTGGAACCAGTGCAACATGGTTCTATACTTGGACATTGCTTAAATATTTCAACTTGCCGCTTGGAAAATTACGTTTTTATTTCATTTTTTAAGTGAACATTTTAGGGTATTTTTATGAAAAGTTTACCAACATTCTTCAGCACATGGGATTTCATATTGGAGATAATTTTATCAAGCTGAAAAGCTGACACTGTGCTGAAAATACAGAACTGTGTCTATCATTTTTCTATGATCACTACAAAAAAGTTATGAGTGAATGATGATTGTGATGTCATAAAAGCAACAAAACAAGAATTCATGAAAAATGGACAAAAAGATACATAGTTCAATAGAATAACATTATTAAGTTAATTAGAAAAGTGACTTCAGTTTTTTGAAGGTGAAATTTCATGAAAGATGATGATAATGATGATAATGATGATGATGATGATGATAACACAAAGTATTGGAGATTTTTTAAAATTATTATTTAAAATAAATAAATAAATAAATAATATATTGTACCCATAATCCCTAATTCACATCTGGCGATATCCCACAGGTTTTCACAGATCACATATTATAGCCAATAACATACCCAAAGGTATGTATTCCGTGATAACATGAGCCATTCATCATGTACAAAATTCCATATGGCCTTTGTGGTTAGAAATGTGTTTAGATTTCATAAATAATTAACTAAGCTCACATTTTTTCATGAACAGAGTTAACATTAACACCACAATCGTGACAATATAATATGAGTTATTGTACAATATAACTAAAGTCAACAATGAAAGTCTGACTCTTCTTCCTGTGGCATTTAAACGAAATTAGGTTTATCATTTGGCACAATTTGACTATCATCCATATTAGAATAATTTCCATAATATTTTTGATTTTAGAAAATTTCAAGTTTGAGTCGGCTTGGGAACTGGCGAATGCGTGGATTACAAATAAATAACTTGAGGCTTTTTTGGATTTGGGTAGCTTAAGACAAACCAACACTCTCTACAAGATCATTGAATGAACCATTTTCTAGTTCGAGAAATGAACACGATCATATTATCATACAAGTTATGATAGCATGCAGGACTCACAATACAAAGGTTGTGAGTTCTAGCTCGCTATGGCCAACATGTTTGTATCCTTGGGTAAGGTACTTAGTCTCAATTGCTTCGTGGTTCGGAAGTCACATAGAAATGGTGGTCCCGTGCATCGGAAGAGCTATCCCTGAGCACGTTAAAAAGGTAACAGACTCCTTCGTAAAGAGTAGGGGATCATCCCGGGTCTGTATCTGTACACACACCCACATAATATGTATTCCTATGCATACCTCCACTAGGTGTGGCGCACCAATAAGGTTTATCGCGAATCGAAAAAAAACCCATTGATTTTCCTTTTCTGTTGCATTGTGGGATCGCAAAAGTGCAAAATCTGTCCTGGATCCCACAATGCATCAGAAAAGGATAATCAATGGATTTTTTCCGATTGGCGATAAGGCTTATGGAGTAAACAAATAGCTAAAAGAAAAAATGATGGAGGCAACTAAGCTGCTTCCATTGTTCCGTCCAAGGATGACCGATGACGATGACCAAATCAGTTTTTCCCTTATTCAGTGTGTTTTTATAACACCATAAAGAGTGTTGGTTGTTGGGCGAATTTTTAAATCTCATACATAAATGTACCTGATATTTGGACTTCAAAATGACAACCATGTTTGCAGGAGTTGAATAGTTTTAATAGAGGTATGATCGGACATGAGGAACAGGGATATGTCTACTTTTATTGAATATACGGAATATACCACTCCCTGTGCAATGTAAGAAAGAATGATGGAGGCAACTACGCTGCTTCCATTGATACGTCCAAGGATGACCGAGATGATGACCAAATCAGTTTTTCCCTTATTCAGTGTATTTTTATAACACCATAAAGAGTGTTGGTTGTTGAGAGAATTTGGTAATCTCATACATAAATGTACCTGATATTTAGACTTCAAAATGACGGCCATGTTTGCAGGAGTTGAATAGTTTTAATAGAGGCAAGGCTCAAGATAAGCGGGCGCTAAGCAATTTTTACACCTCGGTCCTTCTGCCAAAGCGCCCGGTAATGCTGAAAAATAAACAACCGAGCGCTGATATTTTGTCCAAACCAGCACCCGGGAAGCTTGCCCAAACATTGAATTTCGCTTAAGCTTATTTGATTTAATAAAAGGTTAGCTCCCGTTTGACTAAAAGTAGCTTCTCAATAAATCTCCCTGATCCGAGCGCTACTTTTTAAAAAAAGTAGCTCCTGGTAAAACAACTGTTATCTTGAGCCTTGAATAGAGGTATGATCGGACATGAGAAACAGAGATATTTCTGCTTTATTTAAAATACTATAGACACCAATATAGCACTCCCTATGTACATTGGATGTATTGTCATCTATTGAACGGAATACATTGTATTAAATCATGTATATTCTTAGATTGTGGGATTCCAAATTCTACCATTTTGTCAAGGTCATTGGTTGAATGATCATGACGTGTAGATAGAATACATAGGTCATATCCTTCCTTTATTATAACCCACAAACAGGACGCAATAGAGATAATATGTGTACTAACTTGGTAATTTACGTAAGTCTACCACTTGATCACTAATTGTGAAACCAATTAGATCAACCCAATAAAAGATATCTACTGTAAAAGTGGACATTTTCGCGAGTGGATATTTTCGCACTTCTCACATTTTGAACAATTTTACTTGTTTTTATTTTATTTTTTTATTTTTTAGATTCCTTACACAGACCTACATACAAAATTAATATATCCGCGGGTTTTTATTTTCGCGCTTGCTGATCTTAGCGCGAAAAGTGCGAAAATAAATGTAGCTCGAAAATTTCCACTTTAACAGTATCTGAATTCAGACAGGCAAGCTGTACACTTTATCCACACACAAAATGGCACAAATTCAATTTTTTTTAAATTTCTATTGTATTTCATTTTTTTAAGGAAAATATTCAATTAATGATCCTCAAATTAAAAATGTTGTTCTATGGTTGCAACTTTAAGTTGATTTTATGCAACATTTACAATAACAGTTTCCCATTTACAAAATATCACCACAAAAAACAGTAAACGTCTCCAATCTTTTATGAGGTCACTGACATTACATGAAATTCCATGCATCATTGGTTCACTTATCTGTAAAGATTATCATATTTTCAATAGATTTCCAATAAAGTTCCAGAAATAAAATGAATTGGCTATCATATCTATAAATTTGACAATTTTTTATTGGGACAAGTTGTAGTAAAGATTGTTGAGTGTGTACCTGGTTGATTCACATGACATGTTCTCTAGGGATGTGGATTTTCAAAAAAGAAACAAAAAAATCCTTGTTTTGTTAGAGATCATCGTTCCATTTCATTACAGTTCATTGCCTTTGTGTGTTTAACGATGAAGCGTTTTGCAATTATATGTTGCCCTTTTATTGTAACAATATAATAATCCCCAAATCCATTCAATTTTGTAAGCACACTGCACAATAGCAACAAATGTGTGTGCATTAAGTACTTAACAGTTTCTCAGGCTGTGAAATAAAATGAAATAAAATGAAATAAGTTTCTCAGGCTGTGAAATACAATGTGATCTTGAATTTTGTATCAATTGCAACCCCGGCCCTGGAACTAGCTGGATTTGGGCCGGGACATACAAATTGCCAATGTGACGTCCTCGGTAGAGTCTTGTACGGTCCGGGCCCAGCAGGGCGGGCACCATTTTGTGTACGTCCCCTAGCTGCTACAATCCCGACCCCTTAGCCGGGACAATGTGTATGTCACCGCTACAGTCTACAAATTTGTTAGTGATGCACATACCCTGCTACATGCCCCGTCTAGCTGGTGGAGCACACTTTGTACATCCCTGGTACACGCCCCCCCCCCCCCCCCCCCAGCCGTGCAACATTTGTTTGTACAACCCGCCATTTCCCGGATCCCACGGGCCATGGTTGCAATTGATAAGTGCATAACTTTTTTAACAGCTTTCATTGTCTTCACTCTTCAAGTATGTCATAGAACACAAATTATGAACATATTGCACTTATCAATTGCAGTCCCGGCCCCGGGGGACCCGGGGCATGGCGGGGACTATGCGGGGACCGTACGCAAACGTACAAAAAACGTTGCCCGGCTATGCGGGGGCGTGTAGCCGGGACGTACAAAACGTGCCCCCGCTAGCCGGGGCGTGTAGCCGGGGCGTAGCGGGGACGTACATTACTGAAAAAATAGGCCGGGGCATTGTAGCGGGGGCGTACGCTAGGGTACACGAATGTATAGCCGGGGCGTACACATACATAGCGGGGACGTACGCTAAGGTACACAAAATGTACACCCCGGCTATGGAGGGCCGGGACAGTACGCCGTCGTACACTTTGTCCCGGCACAGGGGGGCCGGGATCGTACGCCGCCGTACACTTTGTCCCGGCCCAGGGGGGCCGGGACTGTAGCGGGGGCGTACAAAAATATGTGCCCCGCCCTGCGGGGACCGTACACGACTGTAGCCGGGACGTCACATCGGCAATTTGTACGTCCCGGCCCTAATCCCCGCTATCCCCGGGTCCCCCGGGCCCGGGGCTGCAATTGATAAGTGCATAACAACACGTAATATTTAAATTTGAAATGCAAGTATGGTTCCACGAGTACACCAAGTATCGTTTCTTCATGTGGAATAAACCGTTTCAACTTGTAGCACATTTTAATTGGTTGTACACATTCATTGGTTTGTATTCCACCACTGACCATAACCATTTCGAATGGTGAACCTTAGGAATTGAAATGAAGCGTTGCTCTCTGCAAGTAGTGTCTGTAACAGGTTTGCGGTGTAGTTTCTGTACTAGAATGCTATACAGAAATACAATGGGATTTATAGTCAATGGCCTTACTTAATTATGGTACGGTAGAAAACTTTAATCTATCATCCCGTTTAAAATACAGTTGATTGATTCTATTGACAATTTGTAGTATAAATGCAACTGATCTTTTTAAACATTTAAATAAGTTAATTCTTATTTTTGAACAAACTGAGCAGCACTACCTGAATATCTAAACAGTTTTTCTGATTGGTCAATAACAAAATAAATTTATTTGAATAACCAATTAAAATACAGCTTCTTAAATATTTCACTCCAAACTTTATCAGGGATACAATTATTCTAACAATGTCTCTGATTGGTGCAAGAAATGATGTATCCATCTTTTTGACCAATCAGCTGGTAGTTCACAGGGGGTTAAACCCGGTGAAAAGACTCTGCATGCTATTCCTGTTGTATTTGATCTACATTGTGTCAAAGGTGAATGAGACTCACATTTCAAAAACATTGATATAATATTTTGCTTTTGTTAAGTGATATCCCCTGCCGTTTTCTGCAATGCTATCTTCAGAAGATAGCATACAAATACCAATGCTCATAATAATATTGTTTTATTTAAATTTGTACATGGCAAGCCTGTATATGCTACCTGACTAGATTAAAGTCAAAGTTGGATTCCCTAACCTATGACACAACAACAAATCCTTCGAACCTTTACACAAGATACACCTGAAAACACCTGAGATGAGTCTAGAGTGCCTCTAGGAGTCCTATAATTTATAAATAATAAACTATCAGCACATGTTTTCAATTGGAACTTTTCACAAATGATCTAATGGGACCCATTATACACAAAGTAACCTTAAAATAATGCCTGCTTACTGCTTCAGACTGAAAACCGGAAAACTGTAAAACCACGCAATTTCGCAAGGGATTTAATTTCGTGAATTTCACGAGGGATTTGGATTCGCAAAATTATGTACTCGTATAACTGACAATTTTGCATTGATCGCAAAAATGTTCCACCATCTGTGGTTTTACAGCGTGTTGCAGGGGTAAGTGAGCAGACCAAGACAATTATTAGTCTCAGCTTATTTTGTACAACACTTTAAAAAACATATGACAATTCCCTTTTATATTTACTTATCGGCAACAACAGATTCCAAAGGAAGAGGCATTTTTAAAACAAAACTGTCATGAAATATATGTGAAGATTTCCTACATCTACTTTTAATAATCTTTATAAACCAATACACATCCCTTATAATGACCAGAAGCAAGGGATCTTGACTGGGTAGGTACTTCAAAAAACATATGACAATTCCCTTTTATATTTATTAATCGGCAACGACAGATTCCAAAGGAAGATGCGTTTTTAAAACAAAACTGTCATGAAATATATGTGAAGATTTCCTACATCTACTTTTAATAATCTTTATAAACCAATACACATCCCTTATAATGACCAGAAGCAAGGGATCTTGACTGGGTAGGTACTTCAAAAAACATAAGTCAATTCCCTTTTATATTTATTAATCGGCAACGACAGATTCCAAAGGAAAAGGCGTTTATAAAACAAAACTGTCATGAAATATATGTGTGACGATTTCCTAAATCTACTTTTAATCATCTTTATAAACCAATACACCACCCTTATAATGACCAGAAGCAAGGGATCTAACTGGGTAGGTAGGTGTAAGCAGGTAAGGTAGGTTACATGTAGGTATAGGTGACTAATAACTGAGCAAATAATGGCTATTATTTACCATGGTCACTCTGAAATCTAACCACTTCAAAGTGTCAATAATCCAACTACAGGGTGTCCCAGAAAACTTGCAACTTATTTTGGCAGGGCTCTAGTTTCTCTTTTAAACATCAGATTGCAGCGATATTTGCACTTTTTGAAGTCTGTGGAATGTTCTCCGCTTACCTTTGAAAAAATAATTACGATTGCTTATTTGGTTTTCAAATGAGACGCGATCAAAGGCAGGTATGCCTGGAACACGTTCAACCGATTTGGATAAAACCGATGTTACCGCTACGGAGCCCGGTGAATCCCCGGGGTGAATCACTTTGGAGCGCACTCTCTTTCATCATTTGGTTTGTTAATTAAAATTACATTCTCCTAAAATTTAACAATCAACGTTTATCAAAATTAATGAAATAAAAAGACTGGTTGTAGAAATCGTAACATTGGATCAGGACTTGATATCTGTGCTGATATAATCGGTTCATTTTTCAGAGCGTGGCAAACCTCAGTTTTCTTCGAAATGGTTCTCACTAGCTGTTCGACGGCGACCTGAACTATCCATCAGTCTATAGTTGCTATAAAGTCCAAATGTTAATATTTGTTAACATTTCCTCTAAATAATTGAACGGTATGAGATTTTTCTCCTCGGGTATTTTATTTGGAAAGCTTTCTGAACTTGGTTCGAGCTTTCAGACGCACAGTATGTCACAACTCTTTCATCAGCGAGAAGAAAACTGCCATCGTTTTAACATTTTTATTTAGGCAATACACATGTATGTTTATTTTTATTTCTTCATAGCAATAACGTTTTATAACATTAATCATTAGCATGTGAAAACAATGTACGTTCCCTAAGACTTCACGCACAATATTTAGGACATTATTGGATTTGTCATCGATTATCGCCAAATCGGTTGAACGTGTTCCACACATACCTTCCTTTGACCACATCTTATTTGAAAACAAAACTAGCAATCGTAATTATTTTTTCACAGATAAACAGAAAACATTCTACAGATTTCAAAAAGGGCAAACATCGCTGCATTCCGATGTTCAAAGGTGAAACTAGAGCCCCGCCAAAATAAGTTGCAGGTTTTCTGGGACACCCTGTACTGTAAAAGTGGCCTTTTTCATGCGGTTAAATGTTTGCGCTTTGCTGATTTTCAGCCATTTCGCTTGTTTTTAAATTCGTGATTTGAACGTTCATTACATAGACTTATACACAAATACACAAACTAAATATATGTGTGTGTTTTTATTTTCGCGGTAGCTGCTCGGAGTGCGAAAATTAATGTAGCGCGAAAATGTTCACGTTTACAGTATTTCCATCAAGCCTGGTCAGAATATTTAATAGGTACTACATTTAATAGAGTGTAATGTGTGCAGAATAACTAATAGACTTGTTTGATTAGTTTATCACCTTTATGTATAATAGGTAGTGTACCTCTTAAAGGCATTGTGATTTGTAGATAAATGGATTAAATACAGGTTGCTTGAAAAGCAAAATACATTCATACTGATGACAAATTGGTGGATGTTTTATATTATAAGGAAATCAAATGGAATAATGGAAACTCCCTTTTAATAAAACACTCTTAATCCAATTAGCCATCCTTAATCAAAGGAACATGAGAGATTATAATTTTGCTTTTGAGTATGAAATGAGTAGCCAAGGTCTAAAAATTATCTTGGGTTTATTCAGAAAATTACTCACAGCTTTTCATTGGGGTGGAAATACCTTACAAGTGTTTCCTGTTGGGGCATTTTTAATGAACGACGATATGAAGCAAGGAGGTTTTTATAGAACTTTATTATAGTAAATTCCTTGATGGAAGTGTTACACTATAGCTTAATAGGTTCTTTACTAGTTCCCCAAAAGGTTCTTCACTATACTTAAGGTTCTACAAAGAACCATTTTCTTGGCTTAAGAACCTTTTTTAGTTCTGCAAAGAACCCATGGGTTATCAGGAAAGAACCCCAAAAGGTTCTTTAACCAGTGAAGAACCTTTTTTGGAACCCTAGTATTAGTAAAGAACCTTTTAAGATTCTTGGAAAAAGTTTTTCACTCGTTTAAACTTTGTGATGAGCCCATGAAGAAAGTCCCTAGGCCTACCTAAATTTTGAAGGTTCTTTATAGAACCTTTTAAAGTTCTTTATAGAACCTTTTAAAGTTCTTTATAGAACCTTAAGAGCTCTTAGGGTTTTACATACAGGACAGAAAAAGGTTCTAAGTGGAACCCTTTTTCTTAGAGTGTAGCTCTGGTACCGAGCTGTGAGCGTAGCGAGATGCGACTGAAGGGAAGCGCCGGGGTCTTTGGTTAAGGGGCATAGTTTTGGGCTATTGAGGAGGCACGAGTCTAGTGCTACCCAAAATATAGAAAATGCAATTCCTCCAGGTCTCAGGTTATTTCATAAGGTCCAATTTGTTACTTCATAGATCCTCGAAAAGGATCTATGGTTACTTGTATCCCAAAAGAATAATAACATGCACAACATGTCCTTTAATTCAATGCATGCACTATTTTCTTTCTGAATTGCTGAAAATCAGGCTGAAATCAACTTAACTTTCTTGTTCTGCTTGTCAATTCACACATCAAAGTGTGAGAAATATTCCCACCTTAAAAAAAGGTAATCATTCAATGTATGGTGCTGATAAGTTTGTGTTAATTAGCGATCTGAATGAAAATGTGACGATAAAAAAATGCTCATATGTCAATATTGGCTTATCATGTCCAGCCATCATAGCAATAACAATAAATGCTATTGCAAATTGCTTATTTTCCTGTACATAATATTTCATGTCGGGTAAAATTAAATGATTCGATGGCTTTAATTCAATATTTTTGTTTTCCTTAATACAACCCAATAGGCCTACATAATGTAAGAAATATACTTACATATTTTATCATTTTGGACAATAATTTAAGTGCACGAAAAGCTCAAATATTAATCACAAACACAAACATTTCTACTTTTAAAACAGTTGTATAAAATTGGCAGACATGCTGTTACCAAAACAGGCAATTAAAGGGGTCAAGTGGTGCCATGTCAGGTCAGGGCTGTCTGTTTGTTCCACAATTACATTACAAGATAAGATCTGATGACAGGAGTTCAATGTTATAATATTTCATTGCAGGATGGCTGATTTTGATCAATTTCATAACACAATGGGTGGAGCCCTAATTAGGGATCATTCTTCCATACTAAAGGCTACATTTATGCATAGACAGTATGAACACCCTTTAAAGGGGCATTGAGAGATACGTACGGGAGTGCGCCCTCAATTATCCTGGAAATCAGTTTTTTGGCATCAAAGTAATACTTGTAGTGAACATTGACAAATCCAATATCATGATTTTCAACAAGAGAGGTCACATTCTACATAAATACCAATTTAACTATGGCAATATTAACCTTCAAATTGCTTCAGAATATTGCTATTTGGGTATTGTTTTTGTTCCGTCCGGTTCTTTTACCAAAGCTATGCTGAGGCTTCAAGAAAAGGCATCTAAGGCGTATTTTAAAATTAGACATAATTTAAGTAATTCTTCATACAATTGTAGTATTAAGTTATTTTCGTCTTTGATTCAACCTATATTAAGCTATGGAAGTGAAGTTTGGGCTCCTTATTTGTTAAAAAACCTTAATAATAATAACTTTCTCTCAATTTGTGATAAATTACCTAGTGAAACTTTACATATTAAAGTTTGCAAATTAATTTTGAATGTTCATAGAAAAGCAACCAATAATGCTGTTAGGGGTGAACTAGGTAGATTTCCCATTATCATCACTATGCTCAGTTTGGCGGTTAAATATTGGTGGTCTTTAAATGATAAATGTATGAAGGGTTGTCGTTCACTTGTTATAGATGCATTACTTGATAATCGTAAACTATGTGATACAGGTATTTTCTCTTGGTCATCAGGTATAAAAGGGTTATTTGATCTCATCAATAGATCAGATATCTGGAATAAACCAAATTGCATTACACCAAGTAATTTTAATTCAATTATTACCTCTAACCTGGAACTTGTTTACAGTAATCTTTGGTTTAATAATATTAGTAATTTTCAAACTAAATTGAGGTCTTATTGTCTATTCAAAAAATCATTTTATCTTGAGAATTACATTGTTATGTTCAACCGATCTACTCGAAATGTCTTCACCAAATTAAGAATTAGTGCTCACACATTAATGATTGAGAAAGGTAGACATGTTACACCAAAAATCCAACCTCAGGACAGAATCTGTAAATTATGTGATTTGAGTTTAGTTGAGGATGAATTTCACTTTATAATGAAATGTCCATTTTACTCTACTTTACGTGATGATCTCTTAAGTAAACTTTCCAACATTTACAATTTCGATTCAATGTCTAATAATGAGATTTTCACTACAATCATGGGTGTATCTGACTATGACTGTATTCAACCCGTTATTAAATATGTTAAACATGCATTTGAGGCTCGACAATCATTGGATTACTAGTATATTTTATATTGACATATTTTTAAGTATTTCATATTTAAGTAAATTAATACTTTTGTTGTTACATTGTTTTGTTTTAACTTTTAAACTTGTAGTTTTAGTTGATGCTTTATGTATTTTGTTTTGATTATACCTGTTTGTTTGGTGATATCAATAAAATGACTTGACTTAGGCATATACCAACTACTATCTGAAACAGTTTACCAACATTCGCCGTTTATCATATAAAATTTCATGATTTTCTTAGTTTCGATATGATCATATTGAAACTAAGGTGCTGAATTCGGAAGTTATGCTAAGTTTTACTCACAGAATTTTGCGGCAGATCTCAACCCGGAAGTGCCGTTATTTGCTTAGTTTGGCATGAAGGCGATGTCGGAATTGTATGATATTTTGGATTTGGGCTATGTTGATGATTATCTTTACGTTATTTGCTCATTTAGTATATCGATACATCTCTCAATGCCCCTTTAAGCCTTTAATAAGGTTGTCTCAAAATTAGGAATACAACTTCACAAAGATTTTAATATTGTATTTAAGTTGGAATTATTTGCACTCTATTTATTTGCATATACCAATGTGAGCGAAATTATGATTTTGTTATTTTAAAAATCTGAAATGTGAAATGAAATAGAGTTTTAAAAATATTTAGTTATCTGGTTGTGAAATGGTCATTATTTATATTATAATTAAACATTAACGATGTCAAATATCTTCAAATTAATTCTACACTATGTGCTCAATTTGTATAATAATTAGCATGGTTAGTACTATTAACTAGTGGTAATGGAAAAGGAACCAGTCATTTATCTGTAATCAGGTCATCAATTCCTCATATATAACGCTTAATTATGATATTTGTAAATCAACAGATTCTAAACAATGTTAATTGTTGAATTGGCTTCATAATCCACACCCTAACAGGCCAAGGTTATTAGGCTTGACAAGCTGTGATGAGGGTGTTGAGTGTTGAACCATGGTTGAGCATGTTGAAGGTGCTGACTGTTGAACATATTAGGGAAGCTGGAGGGTGTTGATCTGTTGACTGTTGAACATGCTGAAGGGATAACCCTTTATATGCTGTTTGGTATACGGGTAATTGGTCTGACAAGCTGTGAGGGTGTAGAACTGGAATCAGTCACTCACGGCCTTAATACACTGATTTCGAACACCCGTCCCCTTCGCGTCTGCCTACATCAGCGACCGATATCAGTTCTATGAGGGTGTTGACTGTACTGTTGAACATGTTGAAGGGATAACCCGTTGTATGCTAAGAAGGTTATGGTTAATTGCCCCAAGAAGCTGTGAGGGTGTTGATTGTTGAATGCTAAAAAAGTAGCAACCCTTTATATGCTATATAGGGGTATGGTTAATTGATTTGATAAGCTATGAGGGTGTTGAGGCTGTTGAGGCTGTTGAACATGTTAAAGGGGTAACCCTTCATATGCTAAGTTATACGTTTAATCGTGAAATGAGGGGAATGGGGGCCGGGTCCATGGTAGGGTGCTTTTGTTGGATTTGTTGAATTTAGCAGGGTTAGGGTTTATAGAAACATGAAAAAGCACAGATAGTCAATGACTATCTGTGCGCCACTGGAGTCAATGTGATCATGCATCACGCTAGGGGGGCGGGGAGGGGTGCAGCCTATATGTAACTTTGCATGATTACGCAATGAGATAGACTGGGGAATGGGGGTCCACCACCAGCGTGGTGCTTCTGTTGGATTTGTGTTGGATTTAGCAGGGTTAGGTTTTTTTTCACAATACAAGAAAAGTCCCATGATAAGAAAACAAAATACACAGAACTAAATTTGTACATGCTAAACTGCAGTACAGTTATAAATGCCCAGCAAAACCACATTTCAACGCTTGACCGTTGCCATAAGCAACACATTTTATCACTTCATTGGGTGATGATGATGAACTCATGCTACGCTACACAGGTAGGGAACAGTTCAAAGGTTAAATAAGGTCACAGAATTAGATACACAATATAATAAGGCAGAGACAGACCCATAACTAGGGGGGGACACCCCCCCCCCCCCACCCCCAAATCTGAAAAAGTCCTTTTTTTGGTACCAATGTACCTTTTTTTGTTACTAATGTACCTTTTTTTGTGAAAACGCCCCCCACCCACCCCTATTTTCTGAAAAAAAGCCCCATTTCCCATTGTGTAAAGTGTTTTTTCGGGCCGTTTTGGACTAAAACATGTCCTAACCCCCCCCCCCCCCCCCTCAAAATTGTCTTAGATGACTAAAAGAAAATTGGGGGGCAACCTTTTACGATTTTGTGGGTACCAATGTACCTTTTCCAAAAAATACGCCCCCCCCCCCCCCTAAAAAAATCCTGCTTACGGGCCTGGGCAGAGAGAGAAAATGCCTGAAATGGATAAGAAAGGTATATCAGGCAATATTTGATAGGAGAAACGGATCATAGATTAGGAAGGATTTCGATATTGTGTATTCTGGTCCCTTATAACAGGATTTTCAGATTTGTTATGTTCCAATGTATTTCATTTTACCTGAAATGTTCACCAGTGTACAGGATTGGTTTGAAGGCCTGCTATAACCCTAACCCTACCATATACCCCAAAATACCACGACTGGGCACGTTGGTACCACCCGGCGAGGAAGTTTTTCGATGAAAAAATGGACCCAGCCCATATACTTTGCGCAAAATACTGCGCAAACTATGCTTGGCAGCTGTGGTGTAGTGGGGAATCCTAAGGCTCTGGTCTTACACGTAGCCGTAGGAACCCTGAAGTGTAATGATTTTTGGGAAAACAGATGAATAATGGCGCTAGATTGAAATTTGGTTTAAAGAGAGTTATGTGGTGAGTGATGCTGATAATTTTGACGCGATCTTCATCGAAATAACCAAATCGTGAAATTTTACACGATAGACGGCGAATTAAGGTAAACGGTTTCAGATGGTAATTTGTATATGTCCAAGTATTACCATAAATACTCAGTATTTATGGTATTATGTAGGTGCAAAAAAAATCTGATTTCCAGAAAAATTGAGGGCGCATAGCGCATTCCCATACGTAACTCTCAGTGCCCCTCAGAAGCGTAGCCAGGGGGCAAGGGCAGAGTGCCCTCCTTGAAAAGAAAAAAATTGAGCTGGAAATCGGGAAGGCAGCGGAAAATCGGGAAGGCAAAGGAAGGGAAAAGAAAGGGAGAATGGGAGACATAAAGGGAAGGAAACGGAAAAGAGAAAGGAAACGGACAGAAATGAGAAAGGAAGACAGGCAAATTAGTTGGAAACTACACAACACCTCAACCCCCCTCCCCATATGAGTATATGTCCAAGTATTACGTAGGTGCAAAAAAATCTGATTAAGTTTCCAGACAAATTGAGGGGCGCATAGCGCATTCCCATACGTAACTCTCAGTACGCCTTTTGACCAATTGAACCAGTGTCAGTTTTTTAACTAAGTCTAGTAGTCTACCGTTGATTTCTAGTTTGTTATTGTGTGAATTATGTGAATATGTGAATTTTGCAAACATTTTTGTTCAAGCACTTTAAATCATCATCAGGTCTTCCATAGTAATAGAATGGTATGCGATATATGCACACTTCGAAATTCTGATCGTAGATAAAATTATCCTACAGCAGTGATAATGTAAAAGCAGACCCACGCAATGGTCAATCATTCAGAAGCATTCTACACTGATAACGCAACACTAACAGATTTAGAAGACCCACGCAATGGTCAATCTCAGTCTGAGCCAAAGGTCAAGACTGCATGGAGCCATATTTGGTCAAAGGTGCTTCATAATCAATCCAATCATAAGGTGCTTTCAACAGGTTTCGCCAAATCTGGCCGTCTAACGATATTGTGAAAGTGGCCATTTTTGCGTTACACTTATCGTTGTACTTTTCGCGCTTAAACCAGCTACCGCGAAAATAATTAATTATTCAAATATTTTTTTTTTCAAACATTTTCAAATTTGTTTGAACATTTTCAAATAATTTTTTTTTGTGTGTGTTGAATACTTTGCTACATTTTTTTAAATTATTACCAAAAAAATCCAATTTGTGTCCCCCTCAAAATTATTCCAATATATCTTTTTCAAACATTTTCAAATTTGTTTGAAGATTGTCAAAGAAATTATTTGTTTTGTTTTGTTAAATCTCAAATTAATAATATGGGTCAGTTGGGCCTATAGAACAGTTTTTTCCATGGCCTTACTGTAAATATTATTCTCTCATTGGTGGGCTGTTTTAATACAAGGGAAATTGATATGACATTGGTAGACACCTATGGCACGCCTAGAGATAATAGTATATCCTGACAAGGGGGAAACCACAGATTTGTAAATCCATTGTCGTTAATATACAAATCTAGAATTCCTTTAACCCTAACCTCCTAAGTCACATTTTGAAGATTTTTTTATCAACAACAAAAACGCGGACAAAAAGAGTTGCGCCGCCACCGGGGCTCGAACCCACAACCTCTCGGTTGCCAGACGAACACTCTACCAGTCCGCCACGGGGGCCAACCATACTCGGGCCAGTGTATTGGCCCGACTATATAGCCTGGGGCCATTATTTCATCGAAAAAGTGCCACACCAGCTGGCACAGACAGACTTAACCATGCACATTTGCGGCATTGAGGATGGTTAGGAGACGAAAGCACCAAACAAATGTTTTCACTGGCCTGACCGACCTTTATTTTTGATAGGGGAAATTTGGGAAATGTTTTTTCTGTACAAATGAAAACCGACCCAAATTTCGACCGACCCAAGTTTGGTATTGTGTTTTTTTATCCATAAATGGCAAAATATTTACAAATATTTTGTGATTTTTGATCGTCCATCCACTCGTAGAACGGGGGAGGTTTCCGTCGCCTAACAACAAATTTGTATGTGGTGTAAGCAAAGATATACGCTATTGAACAGTGTTTCAAAGGTTATTTAGAGCAATAATTCATATAGGCCTACACCCCCCCCCCCCCCCCGCCCCCTCCCCTCCTCTGATCCTCTACCTCATCAATTTTATTCCGAGGTGAATCCAATTGAAATGTAAATCAAATTGAACTTGCCTGATTTTACTCTGAACAACTTTCTTAATCACCAATCAGACAAACGTCCATGTTTCCCCCAAGCCAATTAGGGTTTACCCATCCTTAATCCAATTACTGCCATTGCCATTGTTTTACAATGTATAAAATACACTTCCATTAATTGGCAGACAGAGACAAAGAATCTGGCAACATATCGCATCCAAACCTCAAATTATCATAACTTGCATTCAGGAAGGGGAAGTGGTTGCAAATATGGATGTGTCGATATCGTTGGCAAACAAAATAGGAATACATTAAATTAAAGGTGGTCTTTGGGCCATTTTTTTCTTCACATGGCATTTATATTTTAAATTACACAAAGATGCATTTATAATATATGTTACATTATTAATCCAAAATTTGAGTTTAATTACTGCATTGGTTCAATTGCTAGAAGCAAAAATTCATTTCAAATTTTCCCAAAGTAAAGTACACAAACATTTATCAATAATTCACATGTTGGCATTTAAACAAAACATCTCTCACTCTCAGACCTAAAATTTTGCAGGGGTAATAACTAATAAGGTAATGACAAAATGAAGGAAAAAAATCTCAATTTTGATGGGAAATAGTGATTTGGTCTCCGGGCTGGGACACCTTAACTCCATGACATCCAATATTGAGCTAGATTTGATAAAGTGAAATTAAAACCTTCCCCAAATTTGATTTATTCCGTTTTAAACTTACAATAACCTTCAACTATTTGTATATATGGGCACGCAAGGTCCAGCGGATAAGTTCTCGCGCTCCACAAAACAAAAGGTTGTGGATTCAAGTCCCGTTGCGGCCAGTGTGTTGTGTCTTTGGGCAAGGCACTTTACCGCACTTGCCTCTCTTCATCCAGGTGTATAAATGGGTACTGGCATTAATTCGTGTTGGGAAAGTAAAACAGACTCGCTGTGCGGAGGAGTGACAAACCCCCTACAGCCAAAATTACATGGAGGAGTCTGGCCCAAATGCTAAGGAAAGAGAGATGGGCACTCCGCGCGTGAGCTTCGCTCGGCATGAGTCTTTACCGGGGGGGGGGGGGGGGGGGGGGGGGGGGGATTTGGTTTGGTCGGGGGGTGCTGCTGGAGATTCAAAACCCATACCCATTTTTAGGGGTGATTTTGGAAAAATCGGTACCCATTTTTAGGGGTTTTGCTTCATTTTAGACCAATTTTTCGCGAAAATAGACAAAAATTCGCGAAAATAGACCCATTTGTAAAAAGTGACCCCATTATTAGGGATTTCCAGCACAAAATCATACCCCATGTTTAGGGATTTTGTGCCCAAAAAGCTACCCATTAGAGCGGCACACCCCCGTATACCGTCTTGGGTGAGTACCCCCCCCCCCCCCCCCCCCCCCCCGGGGTCTTTACTTTACTTACTTATTTGTAAATGATGTGTAGTCTTTGAATGATTAAACGTTTAACATCAAGAGCTATACCTTAATCCTTTCAGACAAATAGAAACCAATTTATTCCAGCATGCTCCACCAGCAGGCGATTACAAATCAGTAGATATCCATTTAAAATTGGTGGGCCAAAGTTCGTGTTATTATAAGCTATTGCAACAGTAAACACAATCCGCATTACTCAGCTGCTATTTGACTTGATACAATGATAATAAATACAACCCACCAATAACATATCAATATTAAATAAATTATCAAATCAACGATAACACCAGGAGTAAGGCTTCCTGGTGTCTCCAGCCAGAATAGTCTACCAACAATATTCACAGTCCAAATTTTTACTTTTTTATTTCTTTTTTTCTTCTGCCAAAATATACTACATAAAATTATTATCACTTTCCACGTGGCTATTGGTTTTACTAAATATACAGGGTGAGTCAAAAAAACCTGCAATAGTGGAAAGAATTCATTTTGTTTTCAAAGCCAAGTTGAATTTTAAAACTTTTTAAACGTTGCAAGAATGCCATATTTGATCCTAACTTTGTGTGAAAAAATGAAGTCAATCACGTTTTCTGTTTGTCTTTGGTGACCCTCTTTGCTGCACAACCCAATTTACATGTTTGTCCACGAGCACAGTGATTTTCAAATTGAAATTGTACACATTGCATTTTCATATTTGAATAATGCCGACAAAAATGTTGGAAAATTTGAGCATTTCATAGCATGGGTAGGGTAAATTGATTACGTCACATGTAAACAAGAAAGGATGCATTAAATTCCAATAACAAAGCAAATGTACTAAAGTTTCAAAATTTAAATGAGAGACACATTTTGTGATTTTATGCATGTTTTAGGTATCTCGTGGACAAACATGTAAAATGGGAGCATGGTTAAAAAGGATCACCAAAGGCAAACGGAAAAATGATATTGACTTCATATTTTCACACAAATTTAGTAACAAATAAAAGTATTCTTATAACGTTTAAAAAATGTCAAACTTCAACTTGGTTTTAAAATTAAGATGGCTTCTTTTCACTATTGCAGTTTTGTTGACTCACCCTGTCTGTATACTAAACAGATTTTTCAGAAACCTTTCCCAACTTACAGTTTTGTTGACTCACCCTGTCTGTATACTAAACAGATTTTTCAGAAACCTTTCCCAACTTACAAGGTCTACCTCAAGGATTATTCAACCAATACTAGACCTGTTTGTACTTATTTCAATGCATTTCTCATGGTGATTCCAAATGTGGTAATGAAATTCAATAATTTTGATATTTTTGAAACATTTTGTGAACATTTGGAATGTCGTCTGCAGCCACCTGCCGCATGGAAAGCATTAAACTGAATTAAAATCCATGATAAATTTTAATTTTTAGAGAGTGAGAGAGAAAATGTTTACATACAATCTCTAATCGTTTAACTGTATGATCTTACTTTCTTACTAATAAATGAGTTCATTTCCAAAGTTTCTTTTAATAAATACTCTAAAATTGTTACAAAACTTGTTAACTTTTTTATTTTATGAGTTATCACAGCACATCTCATTTGCTCACAAACACAAGCTTCAAGCAAAACATTTTGATTTAGATGTTATGTTTCTTTTCCAAAACCTGGCATAATTCTGTCAAAATTCATAAATTTTGTTTAAATTTATCACAATTTTAACAGACAGAGCATGGCCATAGGTATCATAGAGTTCACAATCAAGTTCACATGTTGTGTGAGTGTACACTAACTACATCTACACTTTGTCCTTACATTCCACATATTACAAGAGACATAAATCCAGACTGAATAATCACAAATATCCAATCCAGGCCATAATAATTAGCCCAATTACTAACATTATTTTGATTCTAAATCTGGATTCTGTTCAGTAGCATTTTGACATTTGGTTGGACCACACAAGCCTCCGTAAAACTTCCACGCATAATTCTGAGGTATGGGTACAATGCTTTTATCTGGCCTACAGTAAGGACAACATGCAAGGTGAAGTTTGCGGGGTTCTTATAATTTGGGGGTAAAATAACAATACAATAGCCTGGGGCAAGTCAAAGGATATGTATTGAAGTAGATCTGAAATAGATCAGTCTGTTTACCCCATCTGACTATTAACCCAATCCGGTGTCAATGGAGCCAGCTTGCCAGTATCGACCAACTAACTCAGGCCCATCGCATGTTCATGATGCAATAACACAGTGGTGTATATATGATAATGGTATCTGTATATTTAGTAACGCATCGAAACGTATCGAAATGGGTCGAAACGGATCGAAATGACTGGAATGGATCGGAAATGGATAGAAAAGGGTAGGAATTGATCAGAATGGGTGGAAATTTGGTGCAAAATGTAGAAAAAACGAGAGAAAAAATTAAATAAAAAATTCTGTACCGCACTTCATTATCGACAGAGCGTCCCCATGTGCAATGACGATTCAATAGGCCGGGAGCCATTCAAAAAGTTGACTAATTGCTAATTCGCTAAATTAAGCTGCCGTGAACCTAAAAAGCAGGGTTTCTCCCCTAATTCTTTTATAACAGTCAAAAGTAGCCGACCTTTACTAATTCCATACCTGTCACATACCTACATGTCACACAATTACAGATCTATCAGTACAATTGTATTGATATAATTGCCAGTGATGTATGTGAGATTGTGCATTGCACCAAGATTTATTTGTCTCCTGGCCTCTGTATATCATAATTATTGACTTTATAATGACCTAACACCCAGTCATTATATTGTAAATCTTTTTAAACTGACACAATAAAAATAATTATTTACAGCTTCAAATTGAAAAACAAAATCAGAGCTCCACAATTCAAATTTTGCAACTTTAATCGCATTGATTTAAACTTTTCAGCGCTGTCATCTAATTGCAATACAAGACAATTAATGAGACTATCCCATGATAATTATGCTAGCTTCTTGATTTGCAGAGCCCCCTCTTCACTTCTTTCATATTTTCACTTTTTCAGTAAAGTAGTAAAATGTCAGTGCATGCAACTTCCACCATCTATGATGCAACACATCACATTTGGAAACATGTTCTTGAAGCAGAGCTGCACTGCAGTCGTTATAAAGAAGCACACACAAAATTATGCATGCCTGAAAATAACTTATTTTGCTATCATTGTGCATGCCATCATTATAATTGAACTTGGCCCCTGGATGGACGGAGCAGACAAGCACTGTTGAGTGAAACTTGACCAACCTGATGTTTCTGTTACCTTTCTCAGTTTTCTGTTGACAGCTCATGATGGATATAAACATGTATACACAGATAGTCATCAGGCAATACTGTAAATCGCAAAAGAAATCCTGCTACATTTGTTTTATGCATTTTTCGCAGCTGCCCAAAATTAACCCTGTCCTGTCCTCAGTTCAGTAACATTATAAAATGAACCTGAGAATAGCTTGCCATTTGTAATTAATATTTTGTTGAACAATTTATAAGTGGACTAACATTTGTTGAACAATTGCAGATAAAAACAGGCAAAAGTCATAAAAATGTCCCAACTGGTTCAAAGTTTGAGTCCACTAAACAAGTACTAAACAAAATCATCTTCATATTGCAGTGCCTAAAAATGAAAAAGGTCATTGTATTCTTTCCCCTTTTATCCTGACTGAATCACCCTGTCAAAACCTGATTAAATATTCATTGACAATGACAACTTACTTGTAAACTGTAAAACTTATTCAATAATAAAATATAAAAAACAGCAGATAAAATAAATAAGCTTATTTACTCATGGTATAAAAAGCATTGTGAGAAAATCCGCTAATAGTAATACTCCTCCTCTGCATCAACCCTAGTGTATTTATAGGCTCATCCTTCAGAGAGGATTGAAACATAAGAGGATCTTTTTGTTAGTGGCTATTCAGATGAACATCTTAAAAACTCACCCATCTGTAACAGTGATCTCATACAAAAGGTACAAGGGATAACAAAAATAATTATGCTGTATTTTTCATAGGCATATATTTGATGATTTAAAGGCATGTTCAGACGGGCATAAGTGATCGGCGTAAATTTACACCCTGCAGCAATTAAAATTTCACAATTATTTCCTCTACTCTGGACAGTGTCCACACGGTACTAAATACAACGTTACTCCGAAGTTTTCCGACAAAGTTAACACAGCCATCACAAGGGGCTTAGGAGTAAATATCGGTAAATATCGGAGTTCTGATTATTTCAAATCCCGTTTTCTGCACCTGGTTTCCAGTTTACAATACAATTTATTCTGTTATTTCCAAATTGTCGGTTCCTTTATTCGATTATTCCAGCTAGGTTTATTTATCGCTCGCTTGTAAACATGAAATCAAGATCGAAATTTATCTTTTTGTTACTAATTTTTCGTCTCTTTTCGGATGGTGGTATACAAGATGTAATGCCTATGCTGATAGCAACAGCAGTATTTTTTCAAGGCAGACGATCTGATGTGGCATCGTCACATCAATGGCGAAGGTTTACGCCAGAGATCGTGTTAAGTGCATCCACACGGGCGTGCTACTCCGAACTGCAGCTTGTGTTAAGCGCGTTACTCCTGAGAAATCTCAGGATTAAATCGGGTCGGAGTAAGGTCGGATTAGTTAACACGGGTGCCGTCCACACGGTCACTACTCGGAAGTTTAACATGGACAATCGTTAATCCGACCTTACTCCTATCTTACTCTATACGAATTTATGCCTGTCTGAACGCAGCTTGAATCTCTTAATGTCTAATTGTGTTATATTAAAGGTATATTATGTGATCTTTCCAGGGAACGCCCTCAACATCGTGAAAAAAATAGAAAGCAGATTTTCTTGCAGATTTACATTTCTGATCATAAATCATGCATACATTCCAAGTTACAGGGCGATACGATTCTTAATTACTTCAAAATCATGGTTTTAGAGTGAAATCCCGACAGTTTATATTTTTCACTCTAAATTCACTCTAAAACCATGATTTTGAGGTAATTAGGAATCGTATCGCTCTGTAACTTGGAATGTATGTATGATTTATGATCGGAAATGTAAATCTGCAAGAAAATCTACTTTCTAAAAAAAAATCAGGAATCGAGGGCGCTCTCTGGAAAAGATCACATAATATGCCTTTAAAAGTGGTTCAATTATTACAATTTGAAAGTGGGTAGTCAATTTTGCAGTGGTAAGTGGTTTATAAGCTTATCAAGACCACCAACACATAACAATACAAGAATTCTACAATTGGTTGACAATGTCCTACTCTCATAAATTGAAAATGTAATCCATTTATTCAATTGTGATGGATTCCACAGCAAAATAATACACTTTATTTCAATCACTGGACAGAAAATTATTTGTCCAATCATTTGTATATAATCTTAATAATGATGTCACTTGACCAACATGGAGGTGTGTAATTGTATAGGCCTACACTGTTCTCTGGTTACCAACCCAAACCAAATCACACACACAAACAACAACAAAAAGAGAAAAGAAGAGACAACAAAACTATTAAAAAACAACCAAAACACCACACAAAACAAATAGCAAAACACCAATAACAAAACGCAAAAAAATAAAAAAAATAAAAAAATAAAAAAATAAATAAATCAAGGTAATAAAACAGGTAACTTTTTCATAGGATGCCTAGGACAATGGAAATGATAACTTTCATGGGCAGACTCTGCTAACCCAACCAAGGCTCAAGATAACAGGTTTTTTACCTGGAGCTACTTTTTTTCAAAAGTAGCGCCCGGATCACAGAATTGATTGAGAACCAGGAGCTACTTTCAGTCTACCGGGAGCTAACTTTTTATTAAATCGTATTGTCAAATCGAAATTTGATGTCATACATGTAGGCAAGCTCACCGATCATCAACGGGCGCTGGTTTGGACAAAATATCAGCGCTCGGTTGTTTATTTTTCAGCATTACCGGGCGCTATGGCAGGAGGACCGAGGGGTAAAAATCGCCCAGCGCCCGCTTATCTTGAGCCTTGAACCCAACAACACACTTATTGATTTGATGATTACATACATTTTTACAGGCGTCCGTACCGCTATAGATAACGCCACCCCATGTACACCATTCTATTGTTTACCTAAACAAAATGTTACATTAATGACACTACATTGGTCCAACACTGTATGCACACCATTGTAAATAATATATATGTCTAGAGAATGACAATTGTTCAATACCAGGACAGTCAATCATATTTCTGGATTAAAGTTTTCATTCAATTCGAACAAAGATCGAGTCTTATATCGCCACAGAGAAAAATGACAGCAGAATTGCGAAGATTATTATTATTATTATTAATCACATTGAAAACTCATTCAGGGACATGGTATTTTGGATAACTCTATGAAATTTGTGTTTCTATTGGCGAGGTGATTTTCACAAAATAACATGGTAAATCAAATCTCTTGTTAGTCATAATAAATATCATCCCGCAATTGGTTTTTTTTGTGTTTAATAATATAGCTCCTCACCTGAAATCCAAAGAACAACTCGCCTGAAATAGGGAGGAACGGTGTATCACTATCTACAGTTTCCCATCCATGCCTATCAAGCATGGACAATGATCAATACTCGTGATCAATATTCCCTGTCAATATTCCTCTAAGTGTGTCACCATTTATTCCTTGAGTGGATAAATCCTTTATTAGTTTTATCACCAGTAGCTAACATTAAGTAGCTACAGCAAGATTTTAATTGACTATTTTGTAATTAAGTCTTGAAAATATATTACAACGGAAAGTACAGATAAAGAATGGAGCCCTTCGTTTTAATTAAACATTTTAATTGTATTTCCTTAAATATCGCTGGTTGAAAAATAAAGAAATACAAAAGAAATTAATCATACATGATATTAACATAGGACACTCTGCTACTTTTAGTAATTTTCCGAAATTGATCACCTTTATTCAGTCTTTGGGCGTGAATGCCCGATTACAACCAAACAAAAACAAAAAAGCAAATTAAAGCTGTAGCTTTGTAGATTCTAAATTATTAAAACTGTCATTTTACTAAGATTTTCTGACTTTAGTGTATAGTCCCCCTTTAACGCAAATGTTCAATCATCAACCATAAATATCAAGAGGTTCCATTGTGCATAAGGTGGCTTGGGGAACACCAATCCCCCTGGTTTTGAAAGTAACATTTACATTAAGTGTGGTATACCTCATTTACATGTACCCTCTCGCCCGAATCTTTCAGCAAATCATTTTATATTAAAAGACTTTTGCAGCAAAACATTATTGATAAGATTTGTACTAAGTCTACACAGGTGATATGCTCCCAATGTATTACTCACTCCTAAAACCAATATTAAATTATACAGACACATAAAATCTGCAAATTTTAAACCCTCTATTGAATTTATCCCGATCAATAAGTCGATAAACACAACACTACTTATTTTTCTTTGAAGTCCAACCCAACTCACTGACAAATAATTGTCTAATCCTATCGTAGTAGACTTATATAATTTTTAATAGATGTAAAGTTGAGATGCTTAATTATTCATGATTGTAAACGAGCCTCAATATTTGACATGTCGTAAACACCCACACACAAAACACAAACAGTCAATAATACATGTATTAGTATAGTTAGAGTTTAGAGCCAAGCAACTGATGAACATAACCATCCAAGAAATGTCTATGGGACTGTCTTCATCAAGATCCTCACTTACTCTAAATTGAAGTAAAATGTGTACACCGCAAACATGGCAAAAGGGTGCAGTTGTCTCTCAGAGAAAAGTTGAGCTTTTATTACCACAATACCAGCTAAACATGCTAAAGGAGCTTTATAAATGCTTCAAGATGACACCTTTGTAGCCAAGATTGGACATAGCTTACTGATTTTATGAAGAAAAATTATTGAAAAATGTGGTTTATTTTCTTTGTTTTTCTATGCCTAATTACATCAATATCTCAAAATGCATTCTACCGACAACTACACCCTTTTGCCGCGACAGTACACAAATGTCATGGAGAACATTATCTCAACAAATTGACATTTGGAACTTCGGTAATTTCCAAGTCAAATGGGAAAGGCTCATATCAAGCCTCACAGAATAAATGGTCAAAAAGGAACACTTCTAGTCAATTCTATCTCTGCCAAAACGAAACTGGCTACAGGCAAGTTATTACCCTAGCTACCCCTTCAGTGGTGGCAAATTGAAAGTTCTCCCAAACAGTGGCGTAAGTGCCGTTTAGGCCATGGCCCAGAACAAAAAGTAGCCCAATTTTAGATTGGCCCATAAAAAATACATTGTTAGCCAAACTTTTTGCAGGTTAGTGTTACATCTTGGTTTGTGGCTGCGGTGCCAAAAGTAGCCTGATTCTGTGTGGGTTGTAATTACAATTTATAACTTTTATTTCAGGCTATTTTTTTTGGAGGGGAGGCGTCCTCAACCATCTCTGCTATTTGTTGATGGCTGTTAGCCACTACCTTAACACCCAGCAAAGTCTTTGCACCCAGAATTGTATATATATCTCATTGTCATAATGAGAAAGGTTGCAGCAGTAGTAGCACACCAGTGAATTGACACAAAGACTTCCAAGTTCAAAAATGTTGACAACTGTCATAACAAACTGTCAAGTGACATGTCATGCACTAGATTCATCAGATGATCTGACACTACTGAATTATTCCCACAAGTAGGCACAACTAACTTCTGTTTCATAATTACAATCAGGCTTCTGAAAGCACTGGATCAGAACTCTAGAATGATTTGAATGTCTATGTCACATCATAAATATTGCACACAACCTCTATCATTGGGTTGCAACCTGGGCGAACTCAGACCTGGATGAAAATGATGCGAAACCGATTGATTGTACCACCAAGGCATTACACAATGCCGTGATTATACTAGGTGTTGAACCATAGGGATCTATGGCATTACACACTTATTTTGTTACAAGACATCTACCTCTTTAAACTCGGTGTATTACCTCCAATAACCCCACTTATTACTTTATATCATCCAAAATGATGTTCGTTATAGTTCAATCAGTTCCAAATTGGCGAGAAATCTTCGGTTCTTATCTTTCCGCATGTAAAAGTAACCCAAGCGTACACTCGCGATTATGTCCACACGCATGTGGTATTGGCCACACGGCACACGCACACGTCATATATACGATGCATAGTGCGATTGTTGCCTTCATGCGCGCCCTTGTCCTTCTGTATTTATCTGCTGCTA
The DNA here is from genome assembly GCA_035610835.1 of Ophiura sarsii. Classification (NCBI taxonomy): domain Eukaryota; kingdom Metazoa; phylum Echinodermata; class Ophiuroidea; order Amphilepidida; family Ophiuridae; genus Ophiura; species Ophiura sarsii. The sequence goes on along the minus strand of CM069450.1, from coordinate 37,312,372 downwards.
AGGCGGCTTCGCCAATTTGGAACTGATCAAACTATAGCAATTTGTGTTTTGCTCAGATAAATCTGGCCACACTGGTAAAGTCAGTTAAATGCATGAACATGAAAGCATGAATACATTCATGTTTGAACACTTTTTGTTAGAAAAAGAGTACATGAACCAAGGACATAAATGCAGTCAGCCAGAACTATGGGCTAATTAGGCCTACTTTCATAGTTGTATGTATTACATGTATACCATTAACCCTGCCACACAAGAATCAACTCACTGGATTGGAACTCTGGGAAAGTCATCAGGGTCTTTTGTGAATAAATAAGCCACACGGGTAAGAATCAAACGGAAACTGTAACACCCCGAAAGGTGGCGTCTTTTGTCTGCTCTAAAGTAGACCACAATGAACTATCAGTCTGCTTCATAATTGCAAGAGGTCAATAGGTTATCCAAACTGGTGATTGGCTCATGTGTCTAGAACAGGTTAGGCATCAAGGTGTTACCATAAAATACAATAACATCGTAGTTTGTACATCCTTCAGGGACGCACCATTAAATTTTCAGGTGGGGGTAGGAAGTTTTTTTAATTTTAAATACCCCCTCTATGCAGGCCAACACAAAAAAAATCCCCCAGATGAGTAAAAAAAAAATCAAAAAAAAAATCAACCCCACCAAACTCAATATGAATGAATACATTGAGAAGAAACCCCCTTACGCCGGCTCAAAAATTCCCCCAGAATCAAACTTCCTACCCCCCACCCCTGAAAATTTGGTTGTCAATTATTTTATTTGAGGGCCACAAATATTCTCTGGGCCAAATGGCCCTTTACTTGTTATATTTTTCTTTGTTTTAGAGCTGTTCAAGGACTGGTCATCATTGCTTGAAGAGCTAGATTTGGCTCTCAGGCCGCCTACTGAGAAACCCTGTCCAACAATATCTCAAAGATTTGGTGAAGACCTACACATTGTAATAATCATATTTATAAGCGGTCGTCCAAAATTATCGCCATTTTCACATATGTACTTGGTGAAGACCTACATATTGTACTAATCATATTTATAAGCGGTCGTCCAAAATTATCGCCATTTTCACATACGTACAGAGCTAAGCAAACTTTTTACCCCCTCGAGTTACGTACGCAATAAATGGCAAAAATGTCATGGCTTGATAAAAAAATGACCGCCTCTCAAGATCACCATTTAAGTTAAGTATGCTTAGTTTACCCTCTCCCCCTGTTACGTACGCTTTGTAAGTATCTGTAAATGGTGCAAATTATGGACGACTCCTAACATCTAGGGTTTTCGAATGAGGTGATAATTATGGATTCTGCAATTTACACAAGGTGCGTTCAGACGATGGACGCTAACCTAGAGATTAGCTCTAAAGATCTAGCGGTTAATATAGTCCTGAAGCACTAACCAAGAATTAGCCGGGAGAAGGTCTGCCATGTGAATCATTGAACTATGTTAACCGCGAGTGAGATTAGCAGAGGGTCAACGCATTACTTACCGCAATCGAAGAATCACGCGACCTAGAGTTAGTCTCGAAGCTAACGCAGTGGTATCGTAAGACTCAAGGCTTAGATTGTCGTCTGAACAGGCCCACTGTCACAGGCCTACTCATTGGCTTGGGAGGTGGCAAGGATATTGTGTGGGATGAAATGGAGAGGGAAGGGGGGGGGGAATTGCTTATCCCCAACTTGGTTATATATCAGAAAGATCTTGTTATTGTTACTACTTGCCAACAAAGATGAACTTTCTTTCTATTATTCCATTATTAATACTTGGTCGTAGTCATTTTTTAAAAAGCCTGGGATCAGAGTTTGATAAACATCAGAATTCCTTCCCAGATATCTTGCTTGCAGCGAAATAAAGGCTGCTGACCTTTAATAGTTCAAGCTGAAATACTGGGGACACTTCCCAGAAGAGTTGTCTTTCCTTCCTTTCAAAGTCAACATACTTCTCAAAATAGTCCAGGTTTTTAGAACACTACATAATTATAGTAGAAGAAAAAACTTTGATGCACTTCGGTGAATTTAGACTCAATGGGTCAATGACTTTATGGATACATATAAAATTACATGAATGAACCATCATCAATCAATCAAAATCAATTTTAACCACTGAACATTGTGCAATGGTTGAGTTTGAGGTTAGCTCTATAGGGGAAGCTTATAAACCATTGAACATTAAACACAACTCCAGGGGATTTCCCACAGTATGTGAAATTATGACTGTGGAAAACATACAAGCATTCACCCCATGGTCTTTTGCAGTTCTCAATAATCTGTCTGACCACCTCTCTATTCATGAGATGATTCAAAACAGAAATGGACACCATCAGTGGCCACCTTGCCAGAAGAGGCTGTAAACAATGACCAGGATTTCCTAAGGGGAAAACTGAGGGAGTATGGGGGGGGGGGGGACAGGGGAGAAAGGGGAGAGGTTGAAGGTAGGAAGAAGGAAGGAGGAGGGGAGAGGAGGAGGGAAGTGGAGGAGGAGGGGAGAGGAGGAAAAGGAGGAGAGAGGAGGAGGAAGGGAAGAAGAGGAGGAGGAGGGGAGGGGAGAGGAGGAGGAAGGGAGGGAAGAGGAGGAGGGGAGAGGAGGAGGAAGGGGAGGGGAGGATGAGGGGAGTGGAGAGGAGGAGGAGAGAGGGGGATAAGGGAGTGAGGGGAGATGGAAGGGAGAGGGGAGAGGAGAGGGGAATCAGGGCCAAAGTCAAGAGCTCACGCGCGGGTGCAAACGGGTGTTCCATCTTTTATCTTTTTCCATTTACGGGGGAAATTGGATAGTGTGGGGCAGAAGCATTTTCCACAACTGCAAATATCTATAAAAAGCTAGTAATACGATATCGACTACCCTGTAGCATTTAAATGCAGAGTGGATTATCTTGTAAAAGAAATGTCACACAACTCTTGACATTTAAAGATTTGATATTCAGATTGCAGCAGCAGCAGCTAGCGCAGATAAATGTCTAACTTAGTTCACGATGTCAGTTGAGTAATTCCCCACTTGATATTATTTAGGTCAGTGACCCGGCCAATGGAGCACAACTAGTCGGCAAGTAGAAAAATTGCCCCTAGCTGATACCACTATATTTTGACTGTCATTGACATTGGGTTATTCACAACATTGGTTCACATTTCAATGCTACTCAAAAGAACATCACTTTATTTCCCCTCCTTGCAGTCTTTTTTTAACACTTTCCATGCGGCTATTAGCTTTGCCATACAAAACAGATTTGTCAGAAACCTTTCCCAACTTTCACAGTCGTATCTGAAGAATAACTGAATCAGTACTACGCATGTTTGTACTTATTTTAATGCATTTCACATGGTGTTTCCAAATATGGTGATGAAATTCAATAATTTTGATATTTTTGAATCATTTAGTGAAATCTTGGAACTGTCGTCTGCAGACGCGCCTGTCGCATGGAAAGCGCTAAGGACTGGGGGCAACTATATTATAAAAGAGCACTTTACTAGTTTACTGATGGCTACATCCACATACTGTTATGATTGTAAAAGCTGGATAAAGTTACTGTAGAACACTATAAATTCGCGGATACTTTATTTCACGAATTTAAAATAACTGATTTTTTTGCGGGCATTTAATTTCGTGAATCTGAAAATTTTACTGTTACTTTCAATGCAAAATTGTCAGTTTCTGCGGGTATTTAATTTCGCGAATCCACACCTTTCGCAAAATTGGCGAAATTAAATGGTTTTACAGTATTTGCATGCTACAAGCATGCTATACATGACTCGGTTCAAAGTTTGGATTCCTGAGTACTGACATTTCCATGAAGCCTATATATATCTTTGCAATAATATCTTGTTAACCTTACTCTCTGACTCTACTCTTCCTCTCTCAGCCTTTCAACTAACATATCTATGTAGGATCATACAATCAGGCCAATACACTTGTTATCAGATATTGTAGTATTTCTTATTGGTAACAGCATTGATAGATACTTATAGATATTGAATATGTTTACACAATAATGATTCCAAATCTTATGAATATTCCTCTAACATTTGAATTGCTTTTTGATTCAATTGTACTCAACGTAAATGTATTTCATTATTGCAATTTGAAGCCCCTTCTAAATACTGCAAAAAAATAGATCACTCATATCAGGCCTGTTCAGACAGTCATTTGTCTTAAGCTTTAGAACAATCTACCGCTAATCCAGAGTACCTATCCAGACGACAATGTTAGCCTCGAGTCTAGCGATACCACTACGGTAGCCTCGAGACTAACTCAAGGTCGCGCAATTCTCAAATTGCTGAAAGTAATGCATAGATAGGCAATGGTCTACAAAAATCTCACTCACAGTTAACATGGTTGAAGGATTCACACGGCAGACACGCTCGCGGCTAACTCTCGGTTAGGGCTTCAGGACTAGTTAAACGCTAGATATCTCAGGGTTTAAATTCCAGCTTAAAGACTTGAGGTAAGTTAACCATGACACGATTCACACGGCCGTTAACCGAGATTTTAATCTCGAGACTAGCGAATTTGAGCTTAGCGCCCATCATCTGAATGCACCTTCTGTCTCTCTAATTACATATCGTCAGCCTGCTTCGATAATTGCCTAACTCATTTTTTCTAGTTCTTAGAAAACAACAAAAGTATGAAACCTGTTACCTGTGTACCTGTTACTCATTTTGCATTATTGATGGATGGATATTCATTATGTGGAATGAGGCTTGTATTATTGATGTGAGGCTTGTATTGTTGATGTGACTTGGATTAGTGCATCCATGCACGCCAATTGAGGATTGGCGTGCATGGATGCACTAATCCAAGTCATATAGAACCAGATGAACACAGCCATACAATAATTTGATTAATTCCATGGATTTGTCAATGCAAATTCAATAATGCAAAATGAGTAACATGTTGGAGTGGTCTGGTGGCCCTTTTGCAACAAAGCTCTTCATTTATCAACACTTTTGATTGGTCAATGACTTAGGTATTATAACAGCATGTGCATAATGTAATGAAGTCATGATATATGCAAAAAACTCAATTTTGCTGAAAAGTGAGTTAGGCAATTATCGAAGCAGGCTGACGATATTTAGGGGTGTATTTGAGGCTAACACAATTACTTTAAGAATGCCTATAATAGATCCTCCTTGGATGTGGTCTGGACCTAAGGCCGATATGGAAGCTCTTTGCATGCAAGGAAATTTTCTATTAAGAGGAAGTGTTGTTCTGAAAATAAAGAAATGCAGTACAATTTGGAACGGAATTTGCTATTCTTGGTGGAATATTGTTGCTAACTTAGGGCGTGTTCACACTATAATTTCTATCCTGGACACAAGTTTATCCGGATTCTATCCGGATTGATAAACACGTTCATACTACGATCGCTGCGGATAATATCCGGATTATATGCGGATTGAAACCTGCACTTTTTCAGGTCTCAAAAGTTTAATCCGGATCATTTTTTACCAGAAATTCCTGTTCATACTAGGCTTTTTATCTAGATATACCCGGGTTCATCCGGGAGGGGGGAGACAACTTGCTCTAATGTGAACATACCCTTACTTGCTGTGAAATTTGCATTGTTATTGAGACCTGCTTATAAAACATACATAGTACAAAATACCCTTTGTAATGACTTCCTCCCCTCCCTGAGAAAATGTATGGCAAATTCAAGGAAAGTTTGGAATAAAAGAGATATAATGTAAAATAAACACATTTGTAAACCACACAATTGGGTCCATGCAAAGTTAAGTCCAAGAGCCATCTACTGGAAACCACTTTTGCTTGTAACTGAGAAGTTACTGTAAAACCACTTCATTTCGCTAGGGATTTAATGTTGTGAATGATGTGGAATCGTGAAATTAAATACCTGCAAAACTGACAATTTTGAATTGAAAGTAATAATCAAATGTCCTGATTCGCGAGATTAAATGCCCGCTAAAATAGCAGTAATTTTAAATTCGTGAACTAAAGTACCCGCGAAATTAAAGCATTTTACAATAGCGGCAAGTTTTTGTAATGGTGCAAAATACTCCTCTGGGCTTTAAGGGGGTAGACTTACAAAAATAACATTGATTTCACAAATTTACACAATGTTGCAACTAAAATGATTTAATCATGCCATATCTCACCTATAGGTTATTCACCTTATGAAGTAGTTCGCCAACAATATATTCCCTCTCCAATTGGACCCACTGAGCCTCTTTTATATTCCAAATTGCCCCACTGTGGTTTTATGCCAATGTAAAATTAACCAGTGTCATCAGTTGGGAATTACGAACCATTACCGTCATCTGGTACAGGTGCATACATCGTGTTAGAATTCAATACAGCAATTCCCGGATATGATGAAGAGATCATTAAATCTGAAACGATAATAATTGATATAAAAACATGCATAAGATTAGTTTAATGACACACAAAAAAGAAAAATCGAATGCGAGGGTAGCAAGCAGCATTCTTTTATCTTCTTGTTTTTACTGTTGTACATTTTCTTTAAAGGGGCACTGATATGTATGGGAGTGTGCCATCAATTTTTATGGAAATCAGTTTTTTCGGCAATCTGTCAATGCCCCTTCTCGAACTCAGAACAATGACAAGCAATTGAAATGAGGACTGGTATGTGAATATTTCCCCTCATGATGATGATAAGATTCTTTAATGCACTTATCAATTGCAAGCCCGGCCACCGGGGACCCGGGGCATGGCGGGGACTATGTGGGGACCGTACACGAGTGTACAAAAAATGATGCCCGGCAATGCGGGGGAGTGTACGCGGACGTACAAACTGTGCCCCCGCTAGCCGGGGCGTGTAGCGGGGACGTACGCTAAGGTACACAAATGTACACCCCGGGCGCTTGCTATAAATAAGCTAGAGATATAGGCCTATTTACACATAGGGAGTACATAGAAATGCATTCCGTTATGGTTGCAGAAAGAAATAAGCGACCTTGGGACTGTCGCCGGGCGAATACTTTGTCCTGGGAAATGGGTGGCCGGGACTGTACACTATGTCCCGGCCAAGGGGGGCCGGGACTGTAGCGGGGACATACAAAAAATGGTGCCCGGCCCTGCAGGGACCGTACACGATTGTACCTGGGACGTCACATGGGTAATTTGTACGTCCCGGCCCTAACCCCCGGGTCCCCCGGGGCCGGGGATGCATTTGATAAGTGCATAAGTGTACATGTATGTGGATACAATTTACCATGCAATAGTGAAAGGCTCCTTGGAAGCCCTTCATTTTGTTTAACTACTGTATGTGTTTTCTATAGATTTAAGCCTCTATATCAATCATCTGTATTAATTTTTCAAATACAGTTTGTCAATGTTTCCTTCAAGTTCAATGAAAGCAGGTCCCATCTTAATAGAGTGTATTCTCTTATTGGTGTATCCTCTTCTTGGTATCAGAGAGTGCTATAATGACTCCAGGTAGGAGGGGACTGATACCACCTGAGACGAGTTATAATCGTCTCAGGATACCACTGGCCCTTTTTGTACCCATGCCCTGATCATACAGGGTGAGTCAAAAAAAGTTTACCCTAATTGAAAAAATCAACAACAACAATTCTGACCACAAAATCAAGGCAAACAAAACTTTAAATGATTGCGCCATTTCTTTGCTACCATCTGAAAGAAAAATCACGCTATTTGATGATATCGTTAAGTAAATATGACTATTTCTGTACAGGAGCTGTTTTTTCACCAAAAACACGGTTTTTAATTTCAAGCTTAACGAGCTTAATAATGTTTACAAAAACCCATTTGATAATCCAGCATCTTGTTTGGTCTTTCTCCTGATCTTTGTGAGTGTGCTTAGGATGGTTGCACTGAGGGACAATAGACAGCTTTAAGGCCTATTTATGACACAATTACCACACTTTAATCATTTCATAACAAAGGAATTGATCCTTTCGCTGTCGGTATTGTCATTTTTTATTGGTCGTATCTTATGAAATATAATGGTCAAGATCTGGAAGCGTGTTCGGACGTTAAATTGGTCACTTTTATTCAAAACAGCGTAAAATAAGTTTCCTTCAACCAATCTAAACCAGATAAAATTCATATTAAAGCTACTTGATTGTCTTTATATCGTAGTAAATTGTTTTGAAAACAAACGAATACTTTTTTCTAAAGAAATCGCTGAAGTTGAGTAAACTTTTTTTTGACTCACCCTGTATAATGAAAGCCTATCCTGGTCTCTGACCTAACATACAAGAATGCTATAGGCCACACACACACAAAAAACCTATTCTACCAACATGTACCTCTCAGAATAGGGTCTTTCGGTTGGACTTGTTTTGGGGGGGTTTTCAATTCATTAATTTTTATTTTTATTTTTATTTTTTTTAATTAAAGATTTCAAAAATGGTCACAAATTTGCCTACAAAATTGTAAAAACAACAACAACAGAAACCATGGTTTTGTTTTCCATCGCTCTTTATTATCTAAAATATCATTTACCTCAGGTAGGTACCAATATAACATGACCACCATCTGGGTTTGAAACCCTTTCCAAATTCAAGTTCATATTCTATTCCCATACAAACACACTCCTTTATTCCCTGTGATTTGACACCCTTCCATAGTAATCTTGACAATAAATACGGTGTCTAATGTTTCCGCTACATATCCGGTAATATGCCATTAACTCATGCTTTGTCACGATTCACTGTCATTTCTTTAACGCTCAATGCATGGGAATGTCTCATGCCCGTCAATTAGGTATAGATTTATTGCTCCACAGGAAAAACAAAGAGATGGTTATATAGCAGATATAAATTGGGTTTTAGATTAAACAGTTGTCAGCATATATGTGTTCCACCGCGGTAAAAGGGTGCAGTTGTCGGTGGCATGCAATTTGAGATATTGATGGAATTAGGCATAGAAAAACAAAGAAAATAAAGCACATTTTACAATCATTTTCTTCATAAAATCAGAAAGCTATGTCTGATCTTGACTACAAAGGTGTCATCTTGAAGCATTTAAAAAGCTCCTTTAGCTGGTAATAAAATCTCAACTTTTTCTCTGGGAGACAACTGCAACCTATTGTAGTAATGGTACACATATATATTTCTGAAATCTGCACCACCGACATTATTATCATGAATGTAAATGGACTAGTCTTAATAGACGATGTTACATTTGACAAAATACGTTGCCGATATCAGTGAGATTTATCCCAGTATTGAACAATACTGGTACATAAATTATGTTCCAGTATTTATATGTGCCAGTATCGGCCGATACTGGAACACTTACTTTGTACCGGTATCAAATGATACTGGGTGCTCCTAGTATCGGACGATACTAGCACAGTCCAGAATCTGGGACCTCTGATGGCCTCCCCACATTTCAACAATCATGCAACAATCAAACTGCAACATTGTTAGGCATCATAGAGGGCGCCAGATTAGCTCTTGTGAAGGGGTACTCGAATAATGTTAGTATTTTTGACAAGAGTTTTGTCATAGGATATTCACAATTCATGGTTTGTGATCCCTTAGTGGATTTCTTATAATAAATCCTTTCACCAGATATTTTCAACAGGGAGTTTTAATAAAGACCTACACATGATCAAAATGCAATAATATTCCAGAAGAGGCTAGACTGATGTCAATACAAAACACTAGCACTGATTTGAAATTAGAGACTTGAAATAAGGCTAGAAGTGTCTTGCCTAACGAAAATGGCAATTAAGTCAACCTTAGCCTGCGATGCCGTGGGGCTTACATGCCATTTATCTAGTCTTTTATATTTGACTGCAGGATAACAAAATGTTTCAATATAATAAGTGTCTACTTCAGCAATGCATCATGGCAAAATTGAAAAAAATGTGTGATTTCTTTTCACCAGAATTGAATTTAATGAAACATATGAATTAATATTTGTTTCAAAATTAGCATCACATGAAATGTTATATAATTATAATTATAAGTGTCTATCAGATCAGATGAAAGTATGCAAGCTTTGAATAAACAACATAGGCGGGTCATACAAAAATGCTAAAATTGCTTAAAAGTTAAATTAGTGAAATATCTGCAAATTAAAAAACAACTGCATCACATTAAGAGCTTTTAAGAAACTTCCTAAGTTGAAGAAGCTGAAAGTAATGAATTTTGGTCTTGTATATAAAGAATATGGCCCGGGTGTGAGGGTCGCTCTCCCACCAAACGGCTATCCATGCACGTCCAAGCACCTCTGAACTGGACCCTACATGGCGTAAAGCACAAACCACATTGAAACCCCTAAATGATGTAACACATACAAACCCTGACCCTAAAAGGCATCAATGACACTCAATTATGACCATAATCAGGAGGAAGATGCAAAACAGATTGGAAAACAATCGGGGGAAGTATAAAGAAAGAATAGACATTGAAAATACAAACACAAGCAAATAAATATAATTTCAGTCATACATCCAATTAATATTAACATTAAACGTCGATAGAATGAAATGAAATCACGCCTCTTTTTACGCATTTGTTTGGACACAGATGCGTATCTGTCATTATGCTGAGTGACCCCCCCCCCCCCGAATATGGAAGCACAAAGTTGAAAGATGCATCCATTTTAGAGACCCATGCCTATTCTTGATTTCAATCCAAGCAATAAAACACCATGTATCCTCTTTCACCTTTTGCGACACATCTTTTGAAAACAACTCCTCTCCAATTTCGGCGACTTGCTTTTATGTGATAATGGTCCTCCTATCGTTTTACCAATCACAGTCAACCTCACACTCTATAGATAAACTTCACTCAATGCTGGTCGAGGTGTGTTGAATCGTCAAGTACGGGGAAACTAATTACACGATGCTCACATGAGATACTGTTGACTTGTTAGTGAATAGTAATTTGATCAGCGTCTGGGGTTGGGCGGCTCACTGCTGGCTGCTATGTTTGTAAATGAACAGAGCAGGGGTGTTTTGATTTACTTTTACGCAACATTTAAATGGCAAATTTTGCAACATCAAACATCAAAGCGAAGAATCTAGTTCCGGCTTCCAATAACTGGAAAGGTTACATGATAAGAGTGTCGTTGTCACATAAAGGTTAATTTTACACTGCCCTGTCAATCGTCTGTGCTCTGCAAGCTTTTTAATCATTTTGCGAACAGTTTTCTATTTGACACTGTAAGAACAATATAATACATAGCATAGCCCTTTCGCCTCAAATTACAAAAAATATGGCAACCATTACAATATCAAACATCAAAGTATAAAGGAGAATCTAATTCAGGCTCAAATAACTAGAAAGGTTACATGATCGAGAGTCATTGTCACATAAAGGTTAATTTTGCACTGCTTTGTCAATCGTTTGTTGATCATTTTTCAAACTATTATCTATTTTATAGGCCATCTAGCTATCTATCTGTCATGTGGTGAAGTTCATTCCTCTCGGTTGGAATTAAAGTCGTACTGTAAGGGACAGGGTGGAACCAGGAACATGATCCACTATTTACATGTGTAGTAGGGGTGCTGGTATATGAGGTGCAAGTAAAACATCACAAATCGGCTGTTAACTGAGGCGGCTCAGCCTGCTCCTGAACTGTTCCATGGTTTAAGCAGCCATAGCTGAAGCAAAATAGAATATATTTACCTTTTTAACAATTTCCACACAGCAGGCGTCTGCAGACGACATTCAAAAATTTCACAATTAATAAAATGTATCACCATATTTGGCATCACCATATTAAAGAAATGCATTAAAATGAGTATAAACATGCCTAGTATTGGTTAAGTAATTCTTGAGATAAGACTTTGAGAGTTGGAACAGGTTTTCTGAAAAATCTTATTGTATGGTAAAACTATAGCCGCGTGGAAAGTGTTAAAGAGGCAAAGCGTAAGATGAATAGCATCAAAGTCTTTATGACGTGTTGTGATGCTGTTTTCTCAATTGGGTGATCAGGTGACAGCAAGTCATCATAGATGGCAGGCAGGTCACTTACACGCTCCTGTAAACAGTGCACTTTATGAAACAATTGATAACAATGAGTTTATAACTCAACTGTTTATTTGGATGTATGGTGCTACTCATAATATAAGTTCTCAAAAAAAAAATTCCAAATGAAATTGAAAATTTGTATTTTCAAATTAAAAGTTGATATTTTAAAATAGAAAGAAGGAAAAATATCCAAGTGAACATTTATATTTTCAAAAGATCAGTTCAAATTACAATCATTCTAAAGAAAGGAAAGGTTTTTAAATAAAGGTTTTTAACAGAAAATTTGATTTCTCCAAGAATTGTTGGTAACAATATACATCAAATCACGCAGAAGGTATGCACCAATTTAGAAAGTTATTTCTAGAAGCATAGACCCTGATATGTCAGAAGTCATTTTGTAGATATTTTTAGATAATATCAAACCATCAAAAGGCACAAAATGCATCAACCCTGAGTATGATGGCACCTGTTCTATGTGTGGGGGCATATCAAGGTATACCTCCAACTGACCAGAGGTCACAATTATCATGACCTTTGGTTACTAGGTTCTCTGGGCATGCTCTGGGTCAAGTATCATGCTCAAATAAGTTAACGCTACAGTGCATGTCACCTTTCAATGGGGGAACTTTAAACTTGACACCAAATTGACACACAATCTTTAGTAATTGATACTGGATGTCAGTACCATGGCAATTATTTTATCAAATGGTCAATTGAATTGGCAATTGTGTTTGAAAACAACTAAAAAACTTTGTAATCTTGTTTCGGATAGGATACTGTATACTTGTGGATATTTTTGTTTCATTTATTTTTGCGCTTTTTGTGTTCGAACCAGTTACCGTGAATTATTGACACACAAATATATTGATTTTGCGTATATAGGTTTATGTGATAAAGCTACAAAACATGAATTTAAAAAGCCCCAAACAGTTCAAAATCTGAAAAGCAAAGAAAATTACCACTTTTACAGTACGAAATAGGACAGTGATTCAGAAGATCTTTGGTGTTTTCATTTTACTACTTTCAATTATTGAGAGGTCTTTCTTCTTCTTTTCTATTATCTGTCATTTCCTTTACAGTAAAACACTATAATTTTGCGGATACTTTATTCCGCGAATTTAGAATTACTGCTATTTTAGCTGGCATTTAATTTTGTGAATCTGGAAATTTTACTGTTGTCAATTTCATAGGTATTAAATTTTGTGAATCCACATCCCTAGAGAAATTTTCCAAATGAAATCCCTCACAAAATTAAGTTGTTTTACAGTATCTTGAACATTGTACCAGCAGGTTTATGTCATGTACATGCTAAATTAGGCTTTTCAAAGGTTTCTAATTTAGTTGATCAGTACAAATTTGAGAAACATATATGTGACGCGATCAAGAGGAATGAGTCGGATGTCGACCCTGGTCGAAAATGAGTTTTTAATACAGTTTTAAAGAAGACACCTAGAGCTGTCAGAAACTGAAAACCCCATGTCGATACGACGTTTTGTCCCAAAGTTATGTAAAATTGTATACATGAATTTCCATCAAAACTTATGTAAGCCGCCATTTTGAATTGGCTATATCTCAATTTGGGATTACCCGACATCCGACTCATTCCTCTTGATCGCGTCACATATCTCCATCAGAACAATCTTTTTAAAACAAAACCAACAAACCAACAAATAAAAATACAAAAATACAAAAACAAACAAACAACAAATCTTTACCAGAATACTTAAAGGTATAGGCCATCCTAAATAGAAATTTGATGACATTTGATCCAATCCAATCCAAGTCATGGTCAATCAATATTTACCTATTCCCCATGGTTGTGTCATAGTATATAAAGCATTTGTTGTTGTGGTCAGTTGCAACTGTTCTTGGTCATCTGATTACCCCCTAGTCAGGTACTGTGATACATCAAGGGGTCACCTGTTACCCTTCAAATTATACAGAGATCAAGTTCAAATCAGCTTTTATACTAATGAGTCACACAGAACTTGTTGTTGTGATATAATGTGACACAAAAAACTTCAGAAGAGCAATTGTTTTGGTTTCAGAACGAGAAATGGGAATGAAATATGTGGAACATTATTCTAGACAACAATGTTGATAATTTATACTCACAGTAAAAGCAAGGCAGTAAGATAATTGTAGCATAGACAGTCCACGTCGCGGGAAGGCGGTGGAAATTCAAGCCAGTATTTCTTGGAAATAGTTGCTGGTTGAGATATTTAACCAATGGGAATGTATAAATATTACTTAAACATTAAACATGATTATGATATCTGAAGCAAAAGTTGGACTAATTTTTTTCCAGAAAAGTTCTGATTCTAGTTCTGGTTCTGGTGTGTATACTCCGACAAAGCGGGATCCCACATCAACGTCAGAGCTCTCTGAACCTAGAGAGTGAGATTTTTGTGTACAGGTTAACAGACCCGGGATGATCCATCCCCTACTCTTTACGATAAGGTCTGCAACTATTTAAAGTGTTCAGGATGAGCGTCTGAATACACGGAACCAACGGCTTAACTTGACTCTTCGAAACCACGGCGCAACTGACATTCACTGTATAGACCTGCACGTTATACACAGCGAATGGGGTAGAGGAAAAATATTGATGAAAATATCCGACCATCGGCGATGTCGACTCATATGCTTTCATTCCAGAGCTAAGATAATTGTTAGCTTATACAATTATAAATAATATAATAAGCTTATCATCATACTATAGGCCTAGCTATGCCTACAATTACAAAGTCAAATTACAAACAGGCCTACAAATAGTCTTATGTAAATACCCAATAATAAGGAGTACTAAGTACTTGAACAGTCATTAAACGATGTAATTTGTATAAACTGATTCAATATATTATAACCTAAACTTATAGTACTATAAGCACAATACCTGATAAATTAGAGCCTAGTGTCTTCATTCAGCACAACACGAAATGAAAACAGTGATGAACAGCTGATTTGCTGATTTCGTTTTACTTAACTCTAGAAACAAGACTAACTGCCCATAATTCCCTACATCTCGATTGTTATACCTTCAATAAATCTTAATTCAGAGGCAATCTTATTTCTTATCATTTGGTAATGATCTTGAATGAAATTGTATTTATTTGATAACCACACAATCGTGATTTATACGCTATGTTGTTTATAGGCCTATAAGATAATATCATCATAAAGTAAAAACAGGATTTCAGCCAACGGTCATGTTAAATAGCGCCCTCGTTATTAGCAGACAGCTTTTGCTGTTGCATGATGGGATTGGGAATTCCTCATTTTCAAGCGACTGAGTTCCATCCAATCCAATCCTCGAGGTCAAAATCCGTTTCAAGGGAAACCAATGGACGGACTTCTGAAGAAACCAAAGTGTTAGTGACAGAGTAAACATTTGTCTTCACGTCGTTTTAGAGACAATAATGCTCAAGTTACAGACCAAAAGATTCTGATAAAGTGAGGCCGTCCTAGATAGAGATGACACTGACTGACACTGTCAATTGACAATGACAGCATGGTTTGGTAAGCTTATTTGAATGATGGCTTTTTTGCCTGCGTATACCACACCCGTCTTTAAATTTGCTCAGAAGTAGTCTGAATAGAATGGATGGGTCGTTTTTAGTGAAAAGTGGCTGGTAAATACATTGAATATCCCCTCGTTTTTGAAAACAAAATTGAACATATTTTGGCCAAAATAGGGCTTAATATATCATCACATGACTGCTAGCTCACAAGAAATCAATGGACCAATGTTGAGGGCAGTATCATCAAACATTGGCTTACCAGTTTTCTTGAATTTTTGTCACCATCTTTCTCGGACTTTGACTTATTCAAAGTCCATAGCTCGGACTAGGTCCAAGCCATTGTATGTACAACAAGACATTGACGCCCTATGCAAGTGGGAAAATACCTGGCAGATGAGCTTCAATGCTTCAAAATGTTTCACCATGCACATGACACACAAACGTAACCCGATCATCAATGAATACAAAATGGGGAGTTCTGTACTACAACCCGTAGACCATCATCTGTACCTAGGCGTAGAATTATCGAAGGAGTTCTCCTGGTCCAGACATATCAACCATGCCTCAAACGGGGCCTCAAATGGAGCTAACAGGATGCTTGGCCTGGCCTTGCAACTTTTGGTGTTGTGGCGTTTGCCATTCCAGTTTGGGATGGCATTGTGATATGCGTTATTTATTGAATGTGATTATAATTTTATACTCGTGTGATTTGTTTTTTGTATTTGTTGTGATGCCAAATAAAAACTAAACTAAACTAAACTAAACTAAAAAGAAACTTGAGATGCTGTGATCAGAAGACCAAAGCAACAGCCTACAAGACCTTAGTACGTCCCAAACTTGAGTATTGCAGCCCTATATGGGACCCGCACAAACAAACTCTGAAGGATTCACTCGAAAAAGTTCAACGCAGGGCAGCTCGTTTTGTAGCCGGGGATTATAGGCGCGAAACCAGTGTCGCCCAACTTCTAAATCAACTCGAACTCGAATGGGAAAGACTGGATATCTGAAAGTCCGCCTAATCACCATCTTCAAAGAGCTCAACCACCTAGCCCCATCAAACATCGACCACCTAAGGGACCGTTCATTATTTATGGTGGAGGGGGGTTGGGACAAATTCGAGACTCGTATGTTAAAATTACCTAACCCCCCCTACAGCTGAAACTGAAAATTACATAACCCCCCTGCTAACCAGTAGGTTTTTACACCCCCCCCCCCCCTCCCCCAAAAAAATCAACTTGTCACATTTAAGGGACTGTCTTTACCTTTGGAATTTTGTTCATGGATACGTTGGCAAATCTTGTTTGTGCCCTATCTGAACGGCCAATAATGTTATATGATGCCCCTTCTTTTTATTGTGTGAAATTAGTAATGGCGAGCGCAGCGAGTTGGAATTTTTTTCTTCATATTTATACATTTTGGGTGGTTTTGTGAGTCTTTATAACCCGAACAAGTTAGAATATTCTGAGCAGAAACGTATAATCCAGTAAAACGTTCTACTTTTGTGAGCATTGGTGCAAAGCAGAGAAGAGGTGAAAAGCATGCAATAAATCACACTTTTAAATCATGAAATTGGATTTTGTAACATTATACACCCTGTGGCTCTAATGTCTTGTCCGTTGATGATTATATAGATGTTATTCCACCATATCATCGATTTGCTGTCCAGAAATCGTCTCATAGTAAAGGTTTTTGAAGTCGATAGGTTTTAAGAAAATATGCGCGAAGCGCAGAAAAAAAATGGCATTTACACTCCAAAATAGCCTCTAAAATCACTCCAATCACCCACCATCTTTATAGTTTAAACAAATTTACACAACCCCCCCTGTTCAAGAATAAAAAGTTACATAACCCCCCTATTTCAACATATGAAAGTTACATGACCCCCCCTATATTTTACCCAACCCCCCCTCCACCATAAATAATGAACGGTCCCTAAAACTCCCTTCTGACTCAACAACGACCAACAGAAATTCCAGGAGTTACCATCCCCAAAACCTTCAAAGGATCACTGTCAACAAGGACTGCTACAAATTATCACTCTACCCATACACCATACCTGAATGGAACTTACTACCAGACAACGTGAAAGAAGCCCCCACCTATGGCAGACCCAATGTCCAGTAACTCGAAAAACCAAGTTTTTCGCTGAAAAACTGGTTTATCGATTGAAAATCCAAGTTTTTCAAGTGAAAATCCAAGTTTTTCGACGCCTAATGTCCATTAATTCGAAAAACTTGGTTTATCATTTTGAAAAACCAAGTTTTTCGATCGAAAAACTTGGTTTTTCAACGCGGAATGTAAAATAATTCGAAAACTTGGTTTATCAATTGAAAAACCAAGTGTGTTTAAAAACTTTTAAAAATTCTTTTAAAAATACAGGATTTGCATTGTATTTATCTTTTACGGGCATTAACAAATTTACAATGCAGGAGATTGACAATTTTTAGAATGTCTTAAAGTTTCCACGTCCATACATCGTCAGATTTAAGGGGTCCCTTTATTTTCGATTGGGACCCGTTAGTGAAGTTCAATATGTAAACTTACGCGTCCCACAAGAAAATGAGGGGTCCTAGGACGCGGGGACGCGCAAGAACGCGACCCTTGCCTACATATAAGTCCTATCTACTGAAGATAGCATGGTCCAAACTATTTTAAATACTAGTATGTGAAATTCTTGTCAACTGAAGACAGCATGGTCTAAACCATTGTATGATTTACATGCACTAGTCCTGTCTACTGATGATAGCAAGGTCCAAACCATTGACCTATCATCTACCGAAAATAAAAGAATTTATGACCAACATGTCCTGTCTACTGATGATAGCATGGATTTGGTAACTGTGATGATCTAAGTCTTGTCACTGACAAACTACTATTTGATCTATATCATGATTGTATGCACAAGTCCTGTCTACTGAAGATAGCAGCCCATATCACCCACTATTGTCGGACCAAAGTGCACAAAATTCTGTCTTTCCAATAAGGCAGCAAACACATGGATGGAATCCACACCATTGTACAACCAGACATTTGGAGTTACCATTGTGTTTGCACTTCATTAGCTAAAATCATTTTTGCAATGGCTATTTTCACAGTTATTGTGTCAGGTCTCGTTACCACCCTTGGTCTCAAGTCATAGCTAAATGAACCATGTTGAAAGGTGTCTGGGTGCACTATATTATGTTGGTGTCTTTTCACCTGATTGCAAATGGCATCTGTCAGCTTCACAGGCTAATAATTATCAGACAAAAATTGTCTTAAATTGACCATCATTAGGATAATTGTTAATACCTATTCTGTAATCAGATAGCGTACTTATGGACCGGGCACGCAGCAGGCATATTATTTTAAATCTTTTAAGCATGTCATATGGTGATTATCATGGGAAACCTTAATGTACCATGTAATGCAGACTGGAACCTGATGTAATCATGTACACTTTATATCTCAATTTAAAAAACACACCTATTGAGATAATTTATAGTGCCCAGACATTACTTGATTAACTCTCACGATTTTATTGAAATTTTACAATCAGATCCTGAATGTAGGCCAGAGAGAAATCATGTAAAGCCTTCCACGATAAAAAAAACACCACACACACCAAACCACCACATTTTGAATTGGCCTACATTTCGTACAATGCATCTCAGGCCAGTGGCGTAGCTAGGATTTTTTTCAGGGGGGGGCAAGATTTCTAAAATGTTCGTAAAAGGTTGCCCCAGATTTTTTTCTAGTCACTTACCTCGTGAATTTCACGTAAGTGGGGGGGGGGCTCAAAAAATGTTGCACAGTCCAAAAATATCGCACAGTAAATGTACTACATTTACAATTTTGCCTTCTTTTTGGCTAATAACCTCGGTATTTTTTCCTATTTCCTTTTTTTCTCACCCCTTTTTTTTTTTACAGGGGTTGGGGGGCGGGGGCACAAATTGAATTTTTTCGTCAGGGGGGGCATTTGCCCCCCCCCCCCTGAGCTACGCCACTGTCTCAGGCAATGCAATGGTTCCTTGTTCAACTAAGTAATAGTCATATTTTAGAGTTGAGGAACAAGTGCAGAGCAGAGATGCATTTATGAATTAAAAAGTGTGCATGGTGGGGGAAAAGTGAAGAAACTAGAAAATATGGTATTTTTTGCCATTTGAGCGATATTTGGCCTAAATATGGAAACATATTTTGGAAACATTGAAGCTCCTAATGCACTTATCAATTGCAACAACAAGTACCCAACTCTTCTGGAAAATGTTGTATCATGTGACAAATGCCCCAAAATGAACATTTTGTTGAGCAAAACTTCATCGAACAAACTTAGGCCCTTCTAGTGGGGACCAATAATTTCTTCAACCTCGCGCAACCGTGTTGGCAATGATTTTGTTTGACCGACCAATAATTTCTTCAACCTTGCGCAACCGTGTTGGCAATGATTTTGTTTGACCGATGGTCAATATTTTAAATAAAAAAATTAGTAAAGTAATTGCCAAACAATTTGTCCAACAACTTTGCAGTGTATAACCCTAACCCTTAAATGTGCGGTGTGAGAAGTTTGCCCAGGCGAAAATCAGCAAAACTCAATACAATAGGTGACATGACACTGGTCACATTTTTTCAGCTTTGCCATGAGGGTGTGCATTGCAGTGTTTTGAACAAGTTGAAGATCCGGTTTTAGATTCTTGGTAATTCCAGGAAATTTAGTAGAGGAGATGATGCAGGTGAAATTAAGTACCTTATTGCATCATGCTTATACCTTAGATATAAGCAAAGTATTCTGAGGTTGATCTAGATTTCAATTTGATATCATAATTTAATTATCAATACAGCAGAATCAAGTGTCACAGACAGTTCATGGTTAACCACTTATAAATATTGGATCCACTGATATTGTTTATGTTTCATCATTGAAAGGGCACCTCTGTATAATTATGAATTGATAAAACACCAGGAGGTATTGGGCAGTGCAGTTGCCAGGTTTGACCATAGCGTGGCAGGTGAAGGGCCCCGGGTGAGGGCCATCAGAGGGAGGTAGGATAGGTATGTGGGTGAGGGACAAGGGGGAGGGAGGCAGCATAGCCTATTTTAAATGGGTAAACTTAAGCGGGCACAAGCTTTCATGCGTCTCCTCTCCCCTTTAAATGATTTGTTGGTGTCTTTCAAATGGGATTGTCACTGGTAACTGGTACTTTAAAACACTATAATTTCGCGGATACTTTATTTTGCAAATCTAAAATTACTGCTATTCTATCGGGCATTTAATTTTGCACTTCTGGTAATTTTACTGTTATTTTCAATGCAAAATTGTCATTTTCGCAGGTATTTAATTTCACAAATCCACATCCCTCATGAAATTCGCGAAATTAAATACCTCACGAAATTAAGTGGTTCTACAGAATAAGGAAAGAAATATATACTCAGCCTTGATGAAAGATTGATCATTTTGTCTGATCATAATTGGATTACAAACAATTTCAAATAGTCCATCAAACTGAACCATTTTGCCGCCACTTCAAAATTCAAGGAATACTAAAATCTATAACACGGTAAGCAAAAGGGGTCAATGTTGGTATAACCATGGAAGAATCATACTTCCTGGTATAACCTCAGTGTCGTAAGGGTCTTCAATTTGGGATGGGGGGGGGGGGGGGGGTGGGGGCAGGCGATGATAATAAAACATGATTTCAGTTTTTAGTTTTCTAATTTCCAATTGTGACACACGTGAACTCATTTTGAGATCTGATCAAGATTCGTTTACGTACCTCCCCATTCTCATACTCATCCCTCACTCATCCCCTCGGATCGAATTGGCTCTCCAAGTACATAGGGATGATAGTATCTCCTACAGCTAGGGATCAGAATCCTAGTAAGCTTGCCATATTTAGACTGCGGTTGAATTCTTCACCGAGAGCACTGTTCTAATTATGTTTTATCTGGGGATATGGTTCGGATGTGATTTGATAAAGTCTTTGATTACTGCAACATTCCCATATGTGCAAACCATTAGTTTTACCAAACTTTCTAATTTTTTGCCCAATTGGTAAGTACAATCCTGTAAATGACTCAATTTTGGCAAATTAAAATAATTCTGTACAGAATTGCCATTTCAAGCAAATTGAGTTATTTTTTGCACATAAACTGGGCTACTCATAAATTGGGCTTCTTTCTTTTATACATTCAATGGGCTAATTTTAACGAAACAGATGGGCTATGTTTAACACATTTATTGGGCTACTTTTTGAACAATTTTGTGCTACATTTCGGGCTACTTTTCACATTGGGCTACTTTAAGCAAAAAGGGACACTTTAAAACATGACAGCTCGTAACAGATAGCGCCATCTATATTCTCTTGTAAGTTTTTGTTATCTCTCATACCCCGGAAGGGGTCGATAGAGATCAAATAAATAGTTCAAAGTTCATTCTTTGAACGGAAAATGAAAAAAATGAAAATGAAAAGCTACTTTCAAATAATTATTTGGATTACTCGGGCTGTATCACATGGCAACACTGCAGTTTGGGCACGAACATTTTGAAACATGATATTGAACTTGAATATTTAAAGGGGCAATCAAAAATCTTTTTAAAGGTTTTGTTTTCCTTTTAATTTCTCAGGTGGCTTGCTCATTCAATAGAGGGGCCGAGATGCATTCTTTGCAATTTTGATGTAAGGCCAACAACAACAAAAAAGTTGACTTGCCATTTCCGACCGACCCGAATTTTCGGAAATCTAGGGTCGTTTTTTTTTTTTTTTTTTTTTTTCAAAGTAAAAAATAATAAATAATAAAAAAATAAAAAATTGAAAGAAGCACATAACAATAAAGAAAGATGAAAACGTGTTTTTAAGTAGTATCTCCCTGTTTAAATATTTTTTAAAAAATAAACAAATCCGACCGTCCGACCTAGACTCTGGCCCTGGGCAAGTCAACTTTTTGTTTTGCCTAACGGAACACCATAAACGCCTACGGGGTATGTTGCGAGTCAAGTTGTACATACACACAAAATAATTTTGCCAACTTAACTTCAATATTAAGATCAAAAGGAATAGCGCTGCCGTTAATTTGTTCCACTCTGGAAAATATTGGTGCGACCAAAGCCGCACCGTTACACCTCTTCGGACGGGCCTGTCCCTATGTTATCCAAGCAATACGCGTGCAATTATGGCCACACGCACACGTCATGCACAAGGCACTTGTTGCCTTCATGCACATCCGTGACCTTCTGTATTCATTCGCTGCTGTAAGAAGGCTTCGCCAATTTGGAACTGTTCAAACTATAATGTATAATCTGAGAATTGAAATAGGCGTCTTCAATAGATTTTTCTTAGAAATCTAGGAATATTTGTTTTTTTAAAGCATATGAAGATGAAATTATTGATCAAAGTTTTTGCATTCAGAGTTAAAACTGGCTCAACGCTTTACACTTGATCATTCCAGTATTTATCATCGGCTTTAGTGTGGAATCATCAGTTAATTGGGATGATACAGGGTGAGTCAAAAGAAGTTGTACGGGAATGATTATTTGATTAAAAATAGACCAAACAAATTTGGCAAACCAATGAGGCACCTATTCAAAGAGCTACTTATTCCGCTCATATGACAAAAGGAATAATTGAAATCGATCAATTATATAAGGAGCTATGCCTGTTTTAATAAAAAAGAACCCCTTTTTTAGCTGTCCACGGAACGCTTTATTCTCTTCAAATCTTTCCACTCTAAGTGGGCAGTAAAATGATTGCTGATGTTTGTCCTCTAAGGTGTCTTAATTGTTTTAAGTTGGTCTTCAATGTTTAATCATTTTCTTATTGTTGTCACTGATGTTTTATTTCATGCACACCATTCCCATCTGTGTTTGAAACTCCCGGGCTTTAATCTCATTTGAATATGAATGCCCGTGTGTACATTTTGCTGCCCACTTAGAGTGGATAGATTTCAAGAGAGATAACGTTCTGTGGACAGCTAAAAAAAGGGTTTCTTTTATTAAAACGGGCATAGCTCCTGATATGTTTGATCGATTTCAATGATTCTTTTTGTCATATAAGCGGAATAAGTTGCTCTTTGAAAACGTGCCTCATTGGTTTGTCAAATTTGTTTGGTGTATTTTTAAACAACTATTCATTCTCATACAACTTCTTTTTGACTCACCCTGTATATATCGTACGTGCAATCGGAACTTGAACTAAATATACACTGATATAGTTGGTGTGCATTTTGTTCTGTTGGAATACCACACACAAACAATTATATGTTCTAGACCCGGTATACTTATGTTTTAAAGCGATCTACCGCAGTGTTGAAATGTAATTACGAGGGTTCGTTATCCTGGTATGTTAATTATTGGCGCATGGGAATGTGTTTTATTTGACCGAGTGACTTAATTATTGCTTATTGGTTTTCTGATTAGATACTGACACAGATACACAACATTCGGACTTGGAGTAATGTTGAGAGTGACATGGTATCATCCAATGAGGAGTCCAAAGAGAAGCTAATTTCAATTTTGTCTCGGGGGGGGGGGGGGCACTTATATTGTGTGTGGGAGGAGTGTGTGAGACTCCAGGGTTCTCAAAAAAACAGTCCCTCTCCAGAGGCATATCCAGTGGCGTTGCGGGTGGGGGGGGGGTGACAAGCCTGTGATGGGGGTGGGATGGGCATAACAAACTATTTTATGTTAAAATACATAGAGTTTGTCATAACATTTGGCCCTCCCAAAAAATGCTGAAAAGGGTGAAATCCCCTTTTTTATTTTCACCCTTTAACATTTTGCTTCACGTGAAAAATGCTGTAAATTACATTATACATGTAGTATTAGCATTACCAAAAACACTGCACAGTTCTTGGACTGGGAACGGTTCTTGGACTGGGAAGAATTTGTGGACTGAGAATTTTCTTGGACTGGGAACGATTCTTTGTGTTGATAGGATCGTATGTTCTATGGTTAGGACTGAAACTGATCACTATAGCGATTAGGTAAATAAAGGCCATCATCAATCCAATACATTTATCTATATATGTTCTCTTATTTCTTCAATATCTTTTTAACAGAATATGTTAGAGACAGCACTGACTAATATAGCTACCAATTATGGAACGTCTTCAGTTTCTAGGATACAAGTATCCTCATGATGATGAGAGAACTCCACATGACTGGTTAAGGTATGTTGTTGTTGTTTGTTTGTTGTTGGTGGTGTTGTTATCATTACTATAGTGTTGTATTTAAATAGTATTCTACAATAGTCACTTTCACAAATGGATAGCAGAATCTTTGAATTTCTCTCTTTGCTGTGAAAGATTTAACATTTCTTCTCCATGCTACATGTACTAGAGATGTAGTTGTTTAAAATGAAAATAGAACGTTCTTAATGGTTGTTGAGAATATGAGACGGGATATTTTGAAAGCAATTTCAAATGTGAAAGATGGCCCTCATCAAAATGCAAGGTTCACCAGACGTCAGACATGATGGCTGTTTTGATAAATGCCATCAATAAGTCACTGTCAACAGCTTGTATCTTTACCATCAAAACTTATTGGGGCATTAAAGTGCTAAGCTCACGTAAACACTCGATCATAGAGTTTTAAAATGAATGAGTTATTCCTGTTGCTTAGTTAGGCCACAAAACAACCCGCCCTGTTCTACGGGTAAACGGACCTCTCAGGTAGGGTTGGTCGGTCAGCCGTTTTTGTTTTTGTTTTTCAAAAATGTTCGGAAATGTGCCGCGAATAAGAAATTTAAGAGAAGTATGGGATGAGTTTCAAGCCGCTTGTTCATTTTTAGTTGATATGGTAGTAAGTTTTAATGAGATGGTATTTTAATACCATCTTAAAAGTTCTACATGTATAAGATGTTGACGAGTTACAAGAATATTTTAAGAGTTATTTTTGTGTGTGGTTAGTTACATATTTGTTATCCTAATGGAAGATATACATGTAGATATGCAATTGTGCCGAATGGGAAGTGTTAAGGTTAGTGCGCCATAGCCCTCCAATATGGTCATCAGTTGTCTTAGGCTCCAACCATCAATGATTTGGCTTTTTTTATAGATTGCGCGTTATCAATTGGAGAGTTACATTTACTTTTGCAATTGTAAGCAACTTTATGTTTAAACAAAATACTGCTTAACATTTCTTATACCTTTGTGTTAGTTGCTGGCTTGTCATAATTTGCATCTTGATAATCGTATCTTGCCCTGTAACTCTCCCATCTATAACTCACCATTTAAAAAAACACCAAATCATTGATGGTTGAAGCCTAAGACAACTGACAACCATAATTATTGGAGAGCTAGAAGCACTAATATTCACAGGTAATATTATAGGTACAAGGTAGGCCATATGTCGAGGGTTGAGTGCCAGAAGGCTGTGACTCAACTTTTGGGCTAAATGAGATTTTGGTACCAAAATAATCCATATAACCTAGATTTTTAGGACCATAATGAGACAACTCATAAACACCCTTAATTTGACTAAAACTAGAGTGATAAGTTGGTTGCTAACTTGCTACAGTGTATTGTAATGAGTCCCGAATATTTGAAAGTTGATTATCTCAGAATAGCATTTCTTGAGTTACGGCCTTCTGACTCTCAACCCTCGATGTATGCTATGCTGCCTTGAGGACCCTGTTTCACCCTTGACTGTATTCAAGAAGGGTATAATGTAACATTCTTTGCTTTTGAGGATTTATCAAACTAACAATTAAAACATTTATAACATTCCTGCATGTTTCAAAATCACAAGGGGATACTAATAGATTCTCAATAATGTTGTTTGTGTGACCTGTTTGACATACTTAGCCATGATGAGGTTGATCCATAAACAAAACAGTATGGTATTTCTAGGTGACTGAGTCAAAAAGAACTCTGAAGGTGTACATTTTTCTTAAATGCACTATGGCACATGTGATGCATCACATCATAATAAGGGGAAAAAAGTAATGTTGTCCTCCACAGCTTTCAGGGAGGGCGGATTGTTGTTTGTTTTTTAATTTATTTTTAAAATTTTCTTATACCAGCGGAAGCTCAAAGTTAAGCCAACAAGAAGTTGAAATCACACTAAGAGTCGCACATATATGTTATAAACACTTAGTTTAATATTCAATGCCATTTAAACTGGAAAAATAAAACTGAAGAAAAAAAAACTGAAGAAAAAAAATCAGAGTGGCCCTAAATCTGACGAGCAGGCGGTCGAGGACAACATTACAGTTAGTTTTTTTGGCCTAAAGGTACATTTTGTCAGCCAGGCTTATTTTATAGAGATAGAGCAGCAAGATTGTATGTAAAATATAAAGAGAATAAAAAAGAAATACTTCTTTTCCTCATTTTTCCAAAAGTATTATTTACATTGTTATAGATATCATTGAAAAAAATTTCATCAGGTGTTGTCAAAATCCCAATTGATTTTAGAACAGGGATTAACTCTTAAGACCTTTACATTTTGGTTAGGTGGATGAGGTTGGCACAAAATAAGTGTCATTTGATATATCAAAGACCCCAGTGGCGTCGCCAGAGGGGGGGGGGGGCGATCTCCTCCCAATATTGACGTCGTGTCGGTTGAGATTGGCACTATCGGTTCATATGACCACAGGAATCATGGAATTATGATGGTCAAAAGTACACAGATGAACAATTTTCGCGCGCTATGCGCGCATAATGTGTTCCCAAAATGCAACATTATTTACTACAAGCTTGTTTTAGAGCCAAAATGTACCTCGATCGTGCCAAAAATAGGGATAAAGTCAAAACAATTTGCCGCTGGTGACAAAGTCTTTCGTTCATTTTCATTTCTCGCCCCTTCCCCAATATGAATAACCTAGCTACGCCACTGAAAGACCCTCTGTTGTTGTTCCCATCTTCCATTGTCAATTTTGGAATGCAAAGGAGTCATTTTCATAAGGTTGTCTCTTTTTGTCATAAAAATGCCAATTTGCCAAAAGAAATATGTGAACATTAAAGGTGTATGTTCCGATCACTTTTTTGGGGCTATGATTTTTTTTTCACATCGTGATATTTTGATATCAGAAGAATTCCCATATTTTTCTCATTATGTCTGTAAAATCTTAGGGGCCAGAAATGTTCCATTTAAAAATTGTAGGCTAAAATGTGGTGAATTACTGCCAAAGGTGGTTAACCACCAGCCAGTTTGTGTACTACTCAATGGGCAATATATTCTTGTGACCTTGTGCTTCTAAAATTATAGCTATTGGAGTTATGCAACTCAAACTTTGGAAAATTTTTAAGGATAACCTTTCATGTAAAATAGAAAACATC
Organism: Ophiura sarsii; assembly: GCA_035610835.1. NCBI lineage: Eukaryota > Metazoa > Echinodermata > Ophiuroidea > Amphilepidida > Ophiuridae > Ophiura > Ophiura sarsii. The sequence goes on along the minus strand of CM069450.1, from coordinate 37,284,672 downwards.
AAGTTGAAAATCGGGCCAGCAATCAGAACATCTATCTTTAACATTGCCAAACAATTTAAGAAATGTGTTAAATCTAAGTACATTTGTGTTAAATTTATGTTCAGGTCTAGGCCTATCCATTGTTCTGATTTTCAAGATTTTCCAGCAACACACATCCCTACAAAAATCTACCCGCTTTACTACCCCTACCCCCACCCCGCTCCCCAGCCGTCAAATGCCAACCTCATTCCAAAGACTCATTCCAACATTTGTCTCTGCCTTATTAAGTAGGTCAGTGAAAACAAACTCATCCATCATTACAAGAAGATTAGTTAATGTAGAAAGATGCATCATTCTGTGTTTAACTGGAGCACTTGGGGAGGGGGAGGGGCAGTGGCGTCGCCAGCTTTTTGAAATGAGGGGGCACACAACATATTCCTTATACATTTGTAGAACATTTCAGACATTTCCCCCTCCCTCTCTCCCTCCCCGATGTACCAACGTCCTGCAGTGTACTGGCTGCGTAATGATTACCCCCTCCATTTGGCTACACCACTGAGGGTGGGGTGGGGGACAAGGAAAAAAATAGACGGGGGCTACGGGGTGATTCACCCCCAGAATGTGTAAAATCACCCCCCTGAAGGCAATGGCGAGGGTGAAAAAAATGATAACAATCCATGAAATCGCCCCCGTGAATTCTCAGCAGAGGATTCCCTTTATTGGATAAATATCCCTTGTCGTCCCTTGTTTTAAGCCATTGCCATTTGAATCTAATCTTTATGCCAGCATCCATCTTTTTAACATCAGCATTCCTTTGAACTTCCATTATTACTTCACAATTTACTTCACAATATTACGCATTAAAGTTAAACGCAATGACCGAGTAACTCGCGACAAATTTGAGCATATCCCAAATGCGGCTTACACTTTGCCATATGTAATATACATGATTACAGACACGCGTACACGGGTCGACAAATGGTCAACAACAAGGCCTACAATCTATTCTTAAAGGGTCAATGATTAGACGCTTATTCCAGTCGTTTTACAATTTATTTATTTTAAGGTAAGGTAGGCTATAATATAGCTGGTATAGGCCTACCTACCAATACATTTAAAACATGTTTATTGATACGAAAAATTAGAAAATATCATAGTTTGTAAGTAGCCCTCGTCTTGCTGAAAGTAGCCCCCTAAACGCCATCACGAGGGCTTTTTTTTCTTGAGAAAATCCACAAAGAGCCCCCCTGAATTTGTTTTTATTTTTACCCCTGGTGGGGGAGGGGGTTCAGTGGCGGATATAGGGGTGGGGTGGAGGGGGCGGGTGCCCCGTAAAATGTGTACAATGTACCTTTTTTTTTGTACCACTGTACCTTTTTTTTAAACGCCCCCAAACCCCCTTTGTAAAGCGTTTTATTGGGCCGTTTTGATGAAAATATATCCTAACCCTGAAAGTTGGTAAATGTTTGGATCAAATTTCATTTTGCTGGCGGCACATCCCTACCAAAAAAATAAAATCTGAGTACCCCCTTCCCCGGGCCTTTTGCTGCGACTGTACACAATATTCCTTCCACAAATGGATGTCAATAATATCAGCGACATGTAACTACTTCTGGGAGAAGCCATTTTATCTATCTTCAGAGCAAAACGTTAATTTTATTGAATGTTTGTTTTTAAAAGACAGGAAACGCAAACTGATCAATAACAACATCCTTTCTCATTGGTAAAGAGTAATGACCGAGTCAGTTTCCTCTCAAAGAAGATTTTAAAGACACCACCACAATGCATTGCGTTTTTGCAAAATGCCCTAATTCTGGTGTCCAATTTGTCTCGGTTTTCCTAGACTGTACACAATCATGGCTTTAAAGCGCGTTTATCATTGGAGCTCTTAGGTTCTAGTTTACATCAATGAATAAATTAGTTATCAGTGTTCCTTTTTCTTATTTCTAAAACGACAAATGCATCCTGTGAAAAAAACTTTAGTTGGTTGGCGTTCGCACAATGCATTGTGGGAAGACCTTAAAATCTTCTTTTGTTTCCTCTTTGTATTTGTAAAAAATGAGATGGAGGAACTGAGAGATTGTCAAGTACAAAATATTTTTGGTTAAAAAAAAATAGCTGCTTTTTGAAATTACTACTTGGTAGGGGAAGGTGGTGTAATGGCGGACGCGGGGTAATCGCGGACAGGGCTGTATCTAAAGGCAGGTGAAAGAAGGTGGTAATTTGCCACCCCTATGATGTTAGGTGCCTCTCCATTGAAATCACACAAAACCTAAATGGGATGGTTGTCTCGCAAATTCTCGCGAGAATTACAAAAATCACTTTTTGGGCAAGTTGATATTTTGGTGCATTAATTTCTCTTTGAAACTGGTATTTCTACATCAAGGAAAACAAAGTCTTATTATTTTTTTATGTAATGTATGATACCTTCTGATAAAAAAGAAACGAATTTGGAGTCACAATGATGAGCATAAAATTAAGAGAGGATATGCCCATACATTGTACATGGATTGGGGTAATCCCGGACATGTACCGTTTCCATGGTAACCAATATGGGCGTGGTCAATTTAACATCATAAATCGGTAATAGTTGTTGAATGTTGACCATATAAATATGTGACATTGTTCTTTGATTTCTGCTACACTTTTAAAAAGGGTATTTTTTAACTCCCATTGAAATGCTATATTCCAATAAAAAGAGAGCTGCCATTGATAAATACGGTCCGGGATTACCCCCAGAGTGTGGGGTAATGCCGGACGACGCCATTTTTTTTATTGCGTCGTAGCTTCAAATTTCAAAATGATAAGTTGATAAAAACTTGATAAAAGGTAGAACCTTCACAGTGCTTTGTGTTTACATGATTTTTATTGTTATATGACGTATTATATGTGTGTTATACCTCTCTAACAAAATGTGTCCGCCATTCCCCCACCTTCCCCTACTTGCAGTGCAATAATCCCTAGTGAGGATGATTGCATAAAAGTTAACACTTTCCACGTGGCTATTGGTTTTACCAAATACAAAACAGATTGCATAAACAAACCTTTCCCAACTTTCAAGGACTCAAGGATTACTGAACCAATATTAGGAATGTTTGTACTTATTTTAATGTATTTCTCATGGTGATTCCAAATATGGTAATTAAATTCAATAATTATGACATTTTTGAAACATTTTGTTAAATTTCGTCTGTAATGACTAGATCACAACAGTGACAACACCACTTCCCTATAGTAGATAATAGTTACCGTACTGACGTGTGTCCCATACTCGATTTAAGTCCAACCCCCTAATTGAGCTCATATCTCAGACTAGGATGGGCACCCGTCTTAAGTCCCAGGGGTAAAAAGTTGTGTACAAGTCAGACTTGTACACTACTTAAGGCTGGGCGCGAGTCCCGGGAAATCGAGTCCCGCCCGAAAATGTCGGGTCCCGGGAACCAGAATCACCTTCCCGAACCCCCCCCCCCCCAAAAAAAAAGAAAAAAATGAAAATGAAAAAAAAAGAATAAGCTTACTTTAAAAAAACGTGGTCGGGTAATGCATGATTATTTGATGCAAATGTATAGCGGAGATGTATTTGAAATACATTTATTTAGTCAAATCTGTGGATTTTTTGTACTCCTATGCTCGCAAAATGTGATTTTCACTTCATTATCGGCCGTGCTGCGCGATTGACAGATCGAGTTTGTTATTGTTATAGCGCCATCTATTTTCGAAATTGTGACATTTCTAATTTCTAAATGTAGACTTGTCCCGCGAGCTTACGAAAAGTGTCATACGCGGTGAAATATCACATTTTAGCGAGCACAAGAGTATCAAAAATGAACTGATTTGACGAAATAAATATATTTCAAATTAATCCCTGCTATATATTTGCATTAAATAATCACGATTTAGCCGACAAGGTGGTTTTCAAGTAAGCTTATTTGTTTTCATTTTTTTTGTTTTCAATTATTTTGATGAAAAATTTCGGGCACACATGGGCACCCGATTTAAGTCCCACCCCCTAATTTACGTATATTTTGGGGTAAAAAAAGGGTGGGACTATACATGCGTCAGTACGGTACATAACTTTATCCAATCATCAAAAATAAAATATATTTTCCAGACACATTAATGTGTATTTCCTCTGAAGCCAAAATTCACCGTAAAATGATGATTTCACATGTTGTTTCCACAATGTCACCCGTAAAGGAGTAAAACATGAACAGGATTTTGACATAAAGTACTCTTTCTCTTGAAAATGGTTGAATTTAGACCCCTTACTGCATTACGTACGTAACACACCCTATCTTAAATAACATTCCCTTATTACACATTTCTGTGGTCATGCATGCTTACAGTAGTGACTGCCCTCCCCACCCCCACCCCCTCTTGCCCCCTCTCCCCCCCCCCCCCCCCCCCAGTGGATACAGGCTGGATCAACAATAACAATATGTATACCACCAACATACATTGTATGTCACTTTATTGGTTTAAAAAAAATAATTAAAAAAAAATCATGAATTTAACCTTCTATAGTTCAATCAGGTGGTGAGAAATATTCGGGATTTTATCTGTCCGCGCGCCAAGTGTACAAGCGCGATTTTGGCATACGCAAGCGCAACGCATACAATGACACTGCAACATTGCGCTTTTTGCGCGACGCTCTTCTGAATTCATGCGCTGCTGTAAACAGGTTTCGCCAATTTGGAACTGACTGAACTATAATTGTTATATAATTGTTTATGATTATATAGCCTGTAGTAATCTAAAATCTCAGTTGATTAAAAATGACTTGATCTTCTTTTTCCAAAGAAAATGGAGTGTTGATTAAAATATTGATCTTAGATTTCATAGAAAACATTCATTTCTTTTCCAAAACTAGGAATCTCTATAAGCATGCAGCTGCCAGCTCTAATTTCCAAAACCGTTTTTGGTTTCAGTAATAAAAAAAAGGTTCCTATCATCATATTTGGAATTAAAACCTCTTGTTTTTGCATAGACGGTGGTGAAAAGGGATTTTGAGGCATGTAAGATTGTGATTGTAATTAAAGTAAGGAGCCTCTAGGAGGCATATAGATCAAATGAACCAACATTGAGCTCATTTTATGGTTTTAATTTGAAGTGTTTGCTCAGGCATCAAAATATACCCTGTTTTAAGTTCTACGGGCGCAAAGATCTTTCAGGTAAGATTGGTGTTTTGTTAAAAAGATAATAAAAGCTATATGTTAATTTTTTATGAAAAATGCAGAAAAATAATTAAGTTTAGAAAAATATATTGAGATTTCTTTGTGTACAAACTAAACGAAGTGAAAGATGTTACTCACTGTGATCAATGACGTTTCACTACCACGCTGGTAGCTTTATCAGACTGGCAACTTATTCAAAAGAAGAAAATGCTCAAGATATTATCCATCATGATATGCCTGTGCTTGTGTTTCAAAATTTAATTATTATTGTTCAAAGTATGTCTTAATTTAAAATATGAAATAACGGCGGTGAGAAATGAAAATGTCTTTCGTTCTGTCATCAGATGATGATCAGATCAAGACTATTTCCATCAGCTCACTCACTATTTGCAAATTTGCGGGTTATCTGGAATTTGAAGAAAAAAAATAAATTCTTCAAATTTCAATGAACAAAAATATCACTTACACTACTGAAAGATCACACTCCATAGAACAGTTTTTTATCATTTTGTATCCAATTTATTATTAATAAATATTTGTTCATAAAAAATAATAATTAGTTATAGTCTGCTTATATTAATAATTTGATATGAATGAAGGCAGTGAAGTGGAATGTTTGACAGGTCAAATCAATAAATTCCAATAGGAAATCAAACTTAATATGGCAATATTTTTGATATCATAAATGTATGAATGAGAAGGGCATTTCCTATTTTCATACGCAATGAGTACTTATTGATTGGTCTTTGAAATTAATATAAAAATTAATATAAAAATTAAGATCATCTAGAAAGCCTTGATACGATACAAATATGGCAATTGGTTACTGTTGTCATCTATAACAAGACCATACACTGTAAAAAGTGGTGTTAATATATCTAAACGCTAAATTAGCTTATTTTTAACGTGTTTGGATAACACTTAATTAACATGTTGAAGTGTTAACAATTCTAGTTTTTAACACGTTGTGGTGTTAATTTGTCAACGCTATTTTTAACGTGTATGGATAACACTGAATCAACATGTTGTAGGCATAGTGTTAATAAATCTAGTTTTAACACGTTGTGTTAATTTGTCAATATCATTTTTAACGTGTTTGGATAACACTTAATTAATACGTTGAAATGTTAAAAAATAACACGTTAAAGTGTTAAAAAATAATAAGACATGTGTGTAAGCTTATAGGCTAATATTTTTATAAGCCTATAAATTAAATTTATAATAAATCAACCGATCATACACAAAAAATAAGAAAACAAAACAAAAACAAAGGTACCTTGCATTCCATGATTCCGTGATAGCCTTTTTATGCAGTTACGACTAGTAAATAGTAAAATCCGCCGTGTTGCTTTTTGTACGGTTTAGCAAGGGGACAACCGACATTGCGTGGCAAACAGTATAGTGAAATACACCACTCATTGTCGATTATTCCATGGCTAACCGTGTCACTATATCAGCAATTTCTGGTTCTAAACCCCCGGTCTAAACCACTGCCAAAGTCATATTTATCATGATTGCGAAAGCACTCAAAATCAGCTTTATTTTCATCACCAGAATCGTCTTACGAAGTACGCAACAATAATTATGGCGTGGGACGGTATGATTTTTGACGTAACAACACATCGGGTTTCCCGTATCACATTTCAAGGGTTTATTAACGCGTTTGCGTGTTAAAAGTTATCGAATTACTAGTTTTTATTAACGCTGTGTTAATACTAGCGTTAACATTTGCAAACCTTGCGACTTCTTTCTAAAATGTTAATACATTCACGCTATATTGACATTAGGCGTTGACGAAGACCATGTTAATAATAATTACGAAGGTCAGTATATACACTAATTTTAACACCATCGTATTAAAAACTTGAGTGAATTAACACTACAACGCATTGGAATATAGCGTTGATATTTACAGTGTATCGTGTGGTGAAATACGGAAGCTGAAAGAACAGGTCATGGAAATGTGAAAATCCTGTATGCGATCTTTTCCAAGTGACACCCTCTATCCTTGATTTTTAAACTTTGAAAGCAGAATTTCTTGCAGATTTGTATTTTTGATTATAAATCGTAAAGATCTTCTAAGATACGGAGTGATATGATTCCTGATTACTTCAAAATCATGGTTTGAATAGGTTGAAATAAACCGGGGGACAACTTATTTTCTGAGTGTTTTTTCATTCACAAATAAAATTCCATGGTTTGACAGGTGTTAACACCGTTTACAGGGTTTCCGGCTACAATTGCAATTGTACACAAGTGAACACAATAGTATGGAATGCTTTATGATGAAAATCGAAACAAATATGTTGAAAAATGCCTTAAATTTGAAGCATATTTCCAATATGATTTAGTAAAGTTCTGTGATGGTTTTTCACAGAAAATACAGTCAAGATAGATTTTTGAGTCCAGGGATGTCTATTATGATAAGTCAAATTTTAATATAAGAGAGAAAATAATAGACCTATGTGTAAAAAATTGAAAAAGATTGCATAACATTGCTTTAATATCATTAATTTTCTCAAAATTATGGAAAACCTGTAATTTATTTGATCTCAGAATGAGTATGTTTCAATATCATGGCTTGATCACCTACAATTTTGGAATAACTACTAGATGGACATGGACACAATTCATTTGGAAATTCTGTGCAATTAGTTTTTCAATCTTTGAATGAAATTTATTTTGATTATATTTTTTTCAGCCACTATTTTTTCCCTCCTCTCATCTTTTGAGTACTGGATGATACAGGTAATGAAACAGGAATTCACTCAGGAGGGGGTTGGGACCCAACAGGTATTTCAATTACATTTTGCCTCTGAATGGTTTTGATCCAGTATATTTCTAAAGAATGGATATTACATAATATTGGAATACCCACTGGGTATGCCATATTAAGGAGGCATTGACAGATCCTCCAAAACAGGAGCCCTGAAAGGCCTGAATGTTTGTCAGAAATAAAGTTTTTCACACAGTGACACATACATATAAAATCATTTACCTTACTTACTGCATCATCTTTTGTGTTAATGTCATGAATTTTATGAATTGGAAAGGTTTTGTGAATATTTTATTCTGTATCACTATCAAGAGAATGAAACTATCAAATTTATCTAAATCACTACAATACAGTGGCTTCTAGTACCCATGACAAAATTGAACACCACCCTTGATCTGTATAAAACTGGAAGGAAAGTGATCAGGTCCAGTGGCGTAGCTAGAGGGGGAGGGGGGGGGGGGGCATGGCCCCCAATATCATGAGTCTAGCCCGGGGAGTCTAGCTACAACACAGATCAGGTCCACAATACTTTACTCAAAATACAAATATAAAGTTTTGGTGTTAAAAAACACCTCAGAAAATCTCTCTGAGCCCCTTTAATAAAATATCCACATGGAAATAACCTTGATCTGATCCTGATCTGATGACAGAATGGAAGACATGGTCAGCAGGTTCCTGTTTTTCCTATTTATCCAATTACATCATTTATGTGCAACCACCATTAAAATGTTATGAAACATTTCCGTTTCCTAATTGGCAACATAATCTGAAACACAAGAGTGTTATGGTTAATTTGACACTTTTATATCCACATGGGTAATTGTGATTTATACAAGGGCTTCAGGGCCGTAAGACACTTTTTTCAAAGGAGGGGCGTTTTCAAAAAAAAAATAACCGGAAGATTTTTGTGAGTCAAATATGCGCGCGCGCGAATTTGCACCTATTTTTTGCACGATCGAGGTACATTTGGGCTCTAAACAAGCTTGTAGCAAAGAATATTGCATTTTGGGAAGACAAATGCGCGCGTAGCGCGCGAATTTTTTCATCTGTGTACACATTTTCCGGGGAAGATTTTCAAAGGGGGGGCGATCGCCACCATCGCCCCCCCCTTCTTACGGGCCTGGGCTTTGACAAAGGCCAACAAAAAAAAGTTTGATTGTCCATTGATCACTTTTAAAAGTTTGGTAGGTCGGTCGGGAAAAGTTTTTTGTTCTTCTTTTTTTTCTCACTTGCCCTTTTTCAGGTACCAAAGTAAAATGAGATGTACTTGTTGTGGTAACCAAAACGGGGAACAAAATCTTTAATATTTTGATGAGTATTTTTATTTTATTTTCTCAACACTTAAAAAAAACGAGAAAAAAAAGAAAATTTTGATTTTCGACTAATATTTGTAAAAAATGAAATTTTCAACAACAAAAATTGAATTTTATTTTATTTAAAAAAAATTCAAATAAAAATAATTTAAAAAAAGGTTTTTGGGTCGGAATGAGTAAGAGGGTCGGGTGGACGAGGACAATCAAAAAAAAAAATGTTGGCTCTATCATTATATCCTGATGCCCATGATCAGGTGATCAGTGAATCAAACGAGGTGTTCATGTACAGCCTATAGGCAATAGGATTAGTCCTACCATAGGACTACCCTACAGTCATCACAATAAGTAACTGACCAGGTAATAAACATGCTGATAACTCTACAAATATAACTCCTACATAAACATATTTAATTATAAAGTTGTTGAGAAATTTCTCTTCTTGAATTTGAGATATTACACGCTAAGAATGGTTGATTAATGAGGAAGTAACGATCCCAAACGTTAGGGCAAGTCTGATTTTCATTTTAACATTTTCTTTTCAACACGGGGAGAGTATGACAGGTAAAGCGTGTGTGCCGTATTGATCAACCGTAACAATGCCACCGGCCGACTATCCAACATCCAGGCCATCGACGGGTGAATTGGCACTACCACTACCACTACCAGTAATCAATAATTTGCCGGTCTGGGAGTACCCTAGTATGCCACTGGGGTAGTCAGAGGATCTACAATCCCTTATGAATTGTGCTTATTACCAAAGAGATTATTCCTTTTACCCTAAAAAAATGCTGCAAAGCTACCACTTGCCCTTGATATTTGGAGCAAAATACTATTATTATAATACAAAGAATGATAAATATAGCCAACCCTATGCCCCTGGAAATGGGGAAATGATCAATCTACACACAAAAAAACTAAAGCTTGCCCCGCAGCTGTAGCACTAACCGAACCACAACATTGGATTGCTTGGGACCAAGCAAATAAATAGTTTATGTTTGGACAGAATAGTCTTAAATAAACCGAAGTGGCACAACTGCCTATTTAATTCTAACTGGAATCCCAATGGTCCACTAGTGGTCAGCATCATGGTGGAGTGAAAATCACGTCTTATTTAACACTTTCCATAGCGGCGGGCGTCAGCAGACGACATTCCAAAATTGCACAAAATGTTTCAAAAATGTCAAAATTGTTGAATTACATTACCATATTTGAAATCACTATGAGAAATGCATTGAAATACATACCAACATGCCAAGTATCGGTCCAGTAATCCTTGAGATAGACCCTGAACGTTGGGAAATGTTTCTGAAAATTCTGTTTTGTATATTGTAAAACTTATAGCCGCGTGGAAAGTGTTAATACACAGGTAGGCAATTTACAGGTAGGTAGGCGATTTTAAGTCCCAAGTAGATTACAACTAAAGTCAGTTCAGGGCAAAATGTAACGTGAACTTTTCATAATGTACCACATTAGCATTAAATTGTATTACAAAAACGGATTGGGGCTATAGATCCAACCAAGCGTGATTATTTTTTCCAATAATACCAGGGAATGAGGAACAGATATAGGCAGGATAAAAAGTAGTTTTAAGTTCAAGCTCCATTGCTTTGATTGAAAATGAAATGGAATCGTGCGCCGTGTTTATTTATCTTTCCTCTCAGTTACTCACACGGGATATTACTAGAGGGTCAATGCTTTTCAATGAAGATGTGAATTCCTATGCTGTATTGATAATGTCTGGATTTTGACAGTTTGGAATGGCACACCACGGCGATTGAACCCGTTTGCCCGCTTGCACATAAATGTCAGGTGAATTAATGTTATTACTATTTTAACATTTTGAACTTGGCTATTTATTTTTTCATGTGTGACAATCATTCCTGTAAAATGTCACTGTATCTATAGTTTCATGACTGGCCTCTCCGAAAGTGTGTAAGAGGTTGGGGGTGGGGGGAAGGGGGTAAGCCTACTCATAAATATAATGTGCCGCTCGGGGGGGGGGGGGGGGGGGCAGGGGGTAGGCCTACTCACATATATATGGTATTAAAGTATAATGCGCTGCTCATGAGTCACTTTTTTGCAAAAATGTTCTAAAGATGGTAGTATGATTTGTGCTAGAAAATGGGTCCCAAATTGTGAAAAAAAACAGTCAAAATCTGTATCTGTCTGTAAGGTAAAAAAAAGCATTTTTTTAAAGGTAAAACACCCATAAAAAAGTCAGGATTTTAAGCCTCCAGTCGTACCTCCCCCCATCAAAAATAGTTGAGCTGTCCTATCATGTAGACCAGAACAAAAATGCAAATTTGCTCTATGTTCCTGTTTATTTTGAGCCCTGTCTGTATACTGAGGCGTCTATTACTATTAGTACATAACCTAACCCAGAAACTTACCATATAGGCAACAAACAAAAAGCCTGTTCCATGAGTCTCACAGACATTTTTTTCTTCTTTTTTTTCTCCATAAAACATTTTTGTTGTTGATATTTTTTGGAAAATGTTTGAATCCGAATATGAAATAGACATTATATAAATCCTCCTTCTAAAGGCTTTAATTTCTAATCTGTCTCTAACAATATGTTAACATTTTTAGCGGCATATAAATAGTTATAGTTCATGAAAAATAGGCTATATGGTTTTTTCTAAATGAAAAAATTCTACAAAAATATATACTGATAATTTGTTATTACAAAACAAACGAACAGCGGGGACATCTGGTTATGAATGCATGCACATTTACTACTGTAAAAGTGGAAATTTTCGCGCATGTAATTTTTTGCGCTTTGCACATTTTGAACAATTTTACTTGTTTTTATTTTCACAATTTTGAGTTTCCTTACATAGACCTACATACAAAATGAATATATTTGCAGTTTTTATTTTTGCGCTTGCTGATTGTAGCGCGAAAAGCGCAAAAATTTCCACTTTTACAGTATATAAAACTATGCTAATAAAACAAGCAAAGTCCATATGTTCTTACCTTAATAAAATATCAAATCCGAAAGTAGGTTAATTGATTGTTTTACAAATAGGCTGCCGATTACACTTAAACAGTTGCTGGTATAGATAAATATTTCCCCAGGCAGTTTGTTGAGCTAAATCCTTAATCCTCATCTCAAAATCCAATCCAGACTGATACGCGGCAAAATCGGCGGAAATATAAATCCTGTGTTTATTAATATCATCTCGTTTGGATTATGTGGCACAGATGATAATGTGCGTGAGATCCTGAAGCAGCGGTACTATACGATGATTCATCCTCCGAAGACAAATAAGTTGTCAAAATTCCAGGATAAGTGAGGCAAATTATCTCAACATTTTGAAAATATGAAATATATTACACCTTTACTCAGTGACAGTTACTGCTTTACTTGAGGTAAAAAATCAGCTGTTTTTCAGTAGCACTAAGCAGATATGTTCATGTTTGGTACCAAATGTCTTGTGTGGCTAGCAGTGTGTGAAGCATTGATGTGGGAGTTTTATAGAGGGCAGTATACACTCTGCAGGAATGATCCACTTGCTTAGCAGGTATGTGTCAGTTCTGTCAGAGATAAAAAAAAATAACAAAAGGAAAGCGTAATAATTAGAACAGTCAAATTTAGTTAATTAAGATTTTCATCTTTCAAAACCAGATATTTTTACTCACGATTGACAGTTTCGTGTGTTATGATCTACACACTTCTTCAGAATAACCTTTTCTGACCCGTGCTGCTTCCCGTTGAGGGCGCTGTTACGGTGATCAGAGGGTCATAGACATGATTTAGAAAATGGGCCCCGTGGTCTCTGTTCATAGTGTCGGGTGTTTTCCGTCAAATCCAAATGGCTTCGCGGATGTGTCGCGATTGTGGTTTGCTCTCCTTGCAAAGGATTTTGGCATTAGTCAATAAATTAGATTTCAACATTCATGTTTTGATCTTGAGAGAAGCAGAGATTAACCATGCTCGTTCTTTAGCATAGTGGTAATCAGCGGCGGCGCCACAGGGGGGGCAGGGCTACCCCTAAAGAAGGATGGAAAAAAGGGAAAGAAAAGAGGACAGAAAAGAGGACAGAAAAGAGGACAGAAAAGAGGAAAGAAAAGAGGAAAGAAAAGAGGAAAGAAAAGAGGAAAGAAAAGAGGAAAGAAAAGAGGAAAGAAAATAGGAAAGAAAAGAGGAAAGAAAAGAGGAAAGAAAAGAGGAAAGAAAAGAGGAAAGAAGAGCCTATCACAGTATCAGTGGTGTAGCCTGATATTGTGTAGCCTAATATTGACGTCGTGTCGGTTGAGATTGGCACTGTCGGTTCATTCAGAGGAATCATGGAATTATGATGGTCAAAAGTACACAGATGAAAAATGTTCGCGCGCGCATATGTTTCCCCGAAATGCAATATTCGTTGGGAACAAGCTTGTTTACAGCCAAAATGTAGCTCAATCGTGCCAAAAATAGGTGTAAAGTCAAAAAAAATCGCGCGCTTGACTCATAACAATCTTGTCGGTTCATATTAGTTCTCGCCCCCCCCCCCCAATATCAATAACCTAGCTACGCCACTGGAGCCTATAACATTTGAAGATGAGTTGATAATGTGATAAAATGACCTAGCCCAACATAAAAAAGAAATATTAACAATTTACTGTAATCAAAAATAACCTCAGCAGACGGGGACACGAATGGCCGTAAATGTTGAATCTCCATTGGTGTTAATGTAAAAAAGGATTTTAATGTTGGCACTAAATTATTTCATCCTAAAACCGCTGGAGTTGGATGACCAAATTGAGTTGAATAACTAAATCCAGATCAATATCAATTTCCGAATAATTTGTTTATAATTTAATTCGTCGTTAACCATTTGTTTGTCCATCGTTAATTCGTGAAATAGCCCGTATCCGGCATCGTCTGTAAAACGAGCAGCATATTGCCCGCCCTCACTGTTGTTGCAAACTTTTTTATTTCGCTTTCATAAAACTGAAGATAAATCAACATTTGACTAACATTCGGGTAAATCCACCCATTTCGGGGAAAACAAATTATATATTTTAAATTTTAAGGCGTCAGTCGAGGGAATCGAAACCAAATTCTTATACAAATAGTATGAGAAATCATGGTCCGAAAATAAATAAATAACGAACCTAAAGCGTAAAAATGCTGCATAAATAGCTTTATTTTGCTATACGGGTTAACAATTTATAAAAATGTATTTTAAAAAAGCTTCCATTCGCCGTTACCAACTGCGAAACAGATGTTTTCAACATAACATTTAGAAAATTTCATCAGTATGCACAACTACTTTCTCGCATATAATGAAACAGCTGTCTAATTTTGATAAAAAGCCAATATTGATTGGAAATGAAGTGATGGCTTTTCAACCAAAAATCGGTCAAAAGTACACACCAAATCGCACCAAATGGGTTCGAAAATTGAAAAAGTTCTAACGCTGAAGGGGGGCACATCCCCCTCAGACTCCCCCCCCCCATGTCCGCGCTAGCGCGGAACGCGGTGCTTCGCACCTTGGTGCTTCGCACATCACTAACAAAAATGCATTTATACAATTTAGTTGATTTTGGGACGGCCAATAGTTTGCTCCCCCTATCAAAATACCCTGGCGCCGCCCTGGTTGTAATGTTGCAAGGATTCAGAAGCAGCACCACACCACTAAACAATAAAAAATGTTGACTTTTCATGGCAAAAGTACCTCACATTATTATTATTATTATAGCTTATAATTTATCTGAAATATCTAATGCAAAAACAATTTGACACGCTTCACAGGCATCTGATGTCCCAAATTGTTGTTTGCCTCCCATATAAATTGTTTTTGGATGCTGGTGTCACTGCCACCACTGTACAAAACTACACTCATTTGAGTAGTATTTATTTTGACACAGAACTCAATGCAGTAAACCTAAAGTCAGCAAATATTGTCATAGATGAGTCCCTCAGAGGCTCTTAGATTGCAAGAAGAATTGCGCACCAAAAATGTGTACAGTGGAAGCAAAATGGTGCAGTTATCTCTCAAAAAAGGTTCAGATTTTAATACCAACAAAAGGAGATTTTTGATTGCTTCACGATGACACTTTTGTGGTTAAGATTGGATACTGCTTTCTGATTTTAAATGACTAAAATTGTCTTTGTTTTTCCATGCCTAATTCTGTCAATATCTCAAAATGCATTTTACCAACAACTGCACCCTTTTGCCGCATAAGAACAAATATATAACTATGAGATAACCAATGTCATTAAATATGTTTCATTTTATACTAATTTCCAATATTCGTTTTTTAAAAACTTGCAACTTGGCCTAATGGTCTATTAACCCACGTGGCTTGAATTGGGCCTTCATTTTAAAAACTGTCCCTTTTTTAAAATTTGCCCCTCCCCCCCCCCCAATAAAAACACACCAAAAAACACCCAACAATAAATATTCCACAATAATAACATTACAAAAATAGCTCTCCCAATTTTGGACAATTCTTTTAGGGACATACTATATGAATTAGGTCAACTCTGTTTATAAATCACACTTAAACTAATCTCCAATGGTCCAATTATATGTATCCTTAGGTTCCTAAATGAACCGAGAAATGACGCCCCTAACGAACATATCATTGTCACCTTCGACATTCTTAGCCGCACCATCGTAATGTTAAGTCGGCTTTGACCTATATATTAATGCTGGTATTTACTAACGAGATGATATTTTCCCCATATATTATGCCAAATATTATTTTATGTATTTTGTCTGTTCCATTTTTCCACATCTGTTAGTAGAAATATGTAATAAAATACATAGTCCTGTTGTTACAATGTAATTATGTTATGTTTATATGATGAGTAATTTTTGGCAACTCTAATCAAGATTTAGTTTAACAATTAATGTATCTATGGCTACGTTCTTACGAATACACAGATAACTGCTATTGAATTGGTGGCGAGCATCACAGATACAGTGTTGCAATTTTGACATTTTTGTGTGCCATAATTTACACATCACCAATCCTCCGCTCCGACACTGAAATACACCTGCAGTCACATTACACATGCTTAAATCTGAGTGAAAGAGATTCATTCCTTGGCCCTCAGCTATATGATGAATCATCATTGGATTTGATTTAGCTACAGGGTTATTTTGTTATCACCTACACGTTTATCCTCTCACACATCTACCATTTGTAGCGATTATTATACATTTTTGTGAATTGCATGAATTGTATCTGGAATAATATGTGAAATTATGCACACATTTACAGCCAGGTGTATATATTTTTTGAAAACAAAATTAAAAATGTTCCTCTTCTCCCTTTTTATCAAAATTGTTCAGGCCCACCTGCCCATAGCGGGTAACTTTGGTGTCAGACGAGTGCAGATGCAAAAGTACCTGCCCAACTGGCAGGTAAAATGTATTAAATTCGCGATGTAAGTGAGTTACACTGGTTGGTGGAATTTCTGTTCGGCAGGTATTTCTGTAAGTTACCTGCCCGACTGGCTAGTTTTTAAAAAACTGAAGTTTCAGCCCTGAAATTGTTTTCACCTTTTTCTCCCCTCCTTCTTCTCTGTCTCCCCTTTCTTTTCACCCTTCTCCCCTCTTCCTCTCTCTATTTCTCAAAATGACAGTGTTTCTTCGTTTTATTTTCAAAAGTGTTGAGTTTGTCCCTTTATCCTCAAAGCAGGGTATTTTCAGGACACAAGAAAAAACCCATTAAAAAACCCACAAAATAAAAACAGCACCAGAATAGTGTAAAGGGGTTATTATTATGAGATGACTACCAGTCTCGAATACTGTGTTTGGTAGCATGATTCTGATAGCTCCATTTTTAGCCATTTTTTAGGGGGTTTTGTCCGTATGTGTTGTGTTATCACGGACCAGTTACTGCCTTATATCGTGGTTCGTTTGTAGCACAAAAATCTTAAAAAGTAAGGGTGTAGGTTGGTCGAAAATTTGATATGTTGTGTATTATATTCATACCTACTGCATGAGCATATTTTTGAGGTCCAGAATTAGGCGTTATGCCGCGTTACTAAGATGTTTTTGGGCCGTAACCAAGGCACGTTCTCTGTTTCACATTTAGGTATGTGTTAGGATGTACAGTGATGCGCCCCTACGATAGTTTCTACGCATAAAGAAGTAGACCCCGAATTACATGGAATTAAAATGTGGTTTGTGTTTGTATTTATTGTATTTCATCAATCATTTTCCTCTCATTCTTCTCACTGGCATAATATGTTGGTGTTTGTTGTCATTTATACGCTATTTATAAGGTTATTTGCCTACGTTAATGAATGCGGATAGTTATAGTCAATTATAATTCAAGCAAATCGGCTGGCGTGAGTTCATTGATACCATGAGCTCACGTAGTCCTTTTCAGTACTTCTTCAGGCAAATGAATAAGGGGAAACCATACCAAAAAGACAAGGCTATCATGTGACTATACATTTTAACATAATAATTAATGTCTAAATTCGGTTTTTCACGGACATATCGGACAGGTTTAACTTAAAAATGAGTGCTCGCCTGTTTCTTGACCCATATATGCATCTATTATTCAGATGAAATTCAATCCGGTAGCCTTACACCTAGGAGGTGTCGACACCTCCCTGCTTACACAGAAAAACAAAATTACCAATGTGATTATTGTTTTTTAAGATGGCCGACGAAGATTGTGTCTGAGACTAGTACGTATACCACTCTCAGGATTTTGTATTAATACCACAGTTGTTTACTTGCTAGTCATAAATAAAAAGATCCAATGCGACTTTTCTGAACACTTTTGCTAGCTCTTAGTTTCATAGCAATGTCATGAATACCAAAGAGAACATAAAAGGACAAGTTTGAGTCTCCAAAAAGGTGAGTGAGTCCATGGTGGGACCAAGTGGGATATAAAAATGATTCCCTTCCAACATTGTACTTTTACCCGATACCCAAATTATAGATTTGGTACCAATCTATCGAAACTAGAGTCTTGAGTCTTGAGTCTGTAACTCCAAAAAAAGCAACTGCTTGTCCATGGAGGTTCGTGCTGTGCGGGGTGAAGAACTGGTGCTCGCCAGATTCGTAGATATATACAAATGGTGCAAGTAAAAACATAGGTACTGGAAGTTACAGTTGGTGTTGGGTAGCTGTCGGAAGCATCCCACGGAGGACCGGCAGTGCCAAAGATTTAAATTGTCGTACTGTAGGTGCTGTGACGACATTTGAGGGGAGTCTATTCCAGATTGATATTGTGCGTACGAAGAAGGAGTACCTGTACGAGTTTAGGCTAGGTGATATGTTCTGGTAACATAATGTATTTGTAAATCTCCCTTGGCGAAGAGCCGGTATGACACAAGATGGAAACGGGATATTGACAAGTTGATATTGAATTTTATAAAACATGGATGACTGACCAAGGAGTCTTCTAGTGGCAAGAGAGTCCCATCCCAGATTCTGTAGCATCTCAGTGACGCTGGCAGTGTGGTCGTAGTTTCCAGTTACGAATCTCGCCGCTTGCCGTTGTACTGCCTCTAACGTGTTTATTTGTTGTTTTACGTGAGGATTCCATGCTGCAGACATCAGTTACGAAAATGAAAATACCCGGCGAAGAATCGCATTTTAGCGAAAGAGTACAAATAATGCACAGATTAAATACAAAATAAATCAATTTCAAATGAATCTCCACATTAAATGTGCATTAAATAATCGTGATTTAGCTGACAATTTTTTTTAAATAAGCTTATTATTATTTTTTATTATTTTTATTTTGATGAATGAAATGATGGATAATTCCAGAATCAAATGTTTAGAGACATTTCGGGAATCTC
The DNA here is from genome assembly GCA_035610835.1 of Ophiura sarsii. Classification (NCBI taxonomy): domain Eukaryota; kingdom Metazoa; phylum Echinodermata; class Ophiuroidea; order Amphilepidida; family Ophiuridae; genus Ophiura; species Ophiura sarsii. The sequence goes on along the minus strand of CM069450.1, from coordinate 37,265,664 downwards.
GGGTCCCAAAATGGGCCCCGGGATATCGACTTAGTCTAAAAAATGATGGATACCATGATAAAATGTGTCCCGATGTGATTTTTTGGATGATTTCACATTTTGAGCTATATATAAAGTCTGTGTACTGTATTCCCTTTACGAAAATGCAATCACCAAAATGTGATTGCAGCACTAGTGGTACCAGGTTGCACAAGGTTGTCGCACGGTTGCGTAAGGTTGCATAAGTTTGTCGCAAGGTTGCACAAGGTTGTGGATGATTGCTTCAAGGTTGCGCAACCTTCTCAGAACAACCAAACTGGTTGCGCAAGGTTGTATTTTTCCAAATTTAACCTTGCGCAAGGTTGCAGAATTGATTGCGATTTTCATAAGGGACGGGTCAAACTGCAACACATTTGACGCAGAAAAAAATGTCCAGCAATTTAGCCTAAAAAAATGAATGGACACCATAAAATGTGTACCGATTTGAATTTTTGGGATTTTATTTCACATTTTGAGCTACGTATGAAGTCTGTGTAGCTAACCGGTCAAACCGCAACATATTTGACGGAGAAGAAACAAATATGACAATTTAGCCTAAAAAATGACAGACACCATAAAATGTGTCCTGATTTGATTTTTTTTATATGATTTCACATTTTGAGCTACGTATAAAGTATGTGTAGCTAGCCGGTCATACTGCAACACATTTGACGGAGAAAAAAAAAATCCGACAATTTAGCCTAAAAAATGACAGACACCATAAAATGTGTCCTGATTTGATTTTTTTGGACATGATTTCACATTTTGAGCTGCGTATAAAGTCTGTGTAGCTAACGGGTCAAACCGCAACACATTTGACGGAGAAAAAAACATTCCGGCAATTTAGCCTAAAAAATGGCGGACACCTTGAAATGTGTCCCAATTTGATTTTTTGGATATGATTTCACATTTTGAGCTACGTTTAAAGTCTGTGTAGCTAGCCGGTCATACTGCAACACATTTGAAGGAGAAAAAAAAATCCGGCAATTTAGCCTAAAAAATGACGGACACCATAAAATGTGTCCCGATTTGATTGTTTGGATATGATTTCACATTTTGAGCTACGTATGAAGTCTGTGTAGCTAGCCGGTCATACTGCAACACATTTGACGGAGAAAAAAAAATCCGACAATTTAGCCTAAAAAATGACAGACACCATAAAATGTGTCCTGATTTGATTTTTTGGACATGATTTCACATTTTGAGCTGCGTATCAAATCTGTGTAGCTAACGGGTCAAACCGCAACACATTTGTCGGAGAAAAAACCATTCCAGCAATTTAGCCTAAAAAATGGCGGACACCATGAAATGTGTCCCGATTTGATTTTTTGGATATGATTTCACATTTTGAGCTACGTATAAAGTCTGTGTAGCTAGCCGGTCATACTGCAACACATTTGACGGAGAAAAAAAAATCAGACAATTTAGCCTAAAAAATGACAGACACCATAAAATGTGTCCTGATTTGATTTTTTGGACATGATTTCACATTTTGAGCTGCGTATAAAGTCTGTGTAGCTAACGGGTCAAACCGCAACACATTTGACGGAGAAAAAAACATTCCGGCAATTTAGCCTAAAAAATGACGGACACCATAAAATGTGTCCCGATTTGATTTTTTGGATAGAGCTACGTTTAAAGTCTCTGTAGCTAGCCGGTCATACTGAAACATATTTGATGGAGAAAAAATTCCGGCAATTTAGCCTAACTAAAAAATGACGGACACCATAAAATGTGTCCCGATTTGATTTTTTGGATATGATTTCACTTTTTGAGCTACGTGTAAAGTATGTGTATAATGAACTGATCATACCGCAACACAATGATGTTCGCATTTCAAATTTTATCTCCAATATAAGTTTACATTAAATAATCGTGATTTTTTAAGTAAGCTTATTTTTAGTATTTTTGTTTATTATTTTGATGAATGAAATGATGGATACTTTTCAAATCAAATGTTTAGAGACATTTCGAGAATCAAACTATCCATTATAACAACACATCGCTAACAATGTGAGTGTGACAGTCATCGAATCTGGTTCCGCTGGGATCCTAAAGTACCAACCACAAATTAAACATGTCTACCGAAACCGCTCAACCAAAAACCATGCAACCCGATAACCGCAAAACCCGCGAACCGCGAAGCCTGAGAACCGCTCTAGTTGAAAGCTACATACTGTATAAGTGGTAATTTTCGCGCGATTGAATTTTCGTGCTTTACTGATTTTCAGCAATTTCGCTTGTTTTTAAATTCGCAATTTGAAAGTTCATTACATAGACTTATACACAAAATAAATATATGTGTGTTTTTATTTTCGCGGTAGCTGCTTGGAGTGCAAAAAGCGCAAAAATTAATGTAGCGCAAAAATGTCCATGTTTACAGTAGTGCTGTGCTCTGGAGGGGAAGGACGCAGGTAGTGCGCATATCTTGTAACTCTCATCTGCTCAAATCCATTGCCCTCTCATTCTCCATTTTCATGGGGGGGGGGGGCGGTATCAAATTTTTACCTCAACAAATATCTGATTTGAATTGGTTTTTCATGATTTTAGACCCTTGTTTGTTTTGTGTTTGGGACCATGTTTAGGGTTTTCCAGCACAAATCATACCATGTGTTAAGGATTTTTTTTGGTTTGTGTTTACTATATTCTGTTTGGTATATAAATAATTTTCTACTCTCCATTTTAGTGTATGTAGTGGTGGCTGAGTGGTTAAGGCGCTGGACTCACATTCTTTTGGAAACATTTACGGGAGTTCGAGCCCGGTCTGGAGCGTGTACTTTTCTTGTTTTTCTATAAAATTTGTCATCAATTATATTATTCATTTAGTTTCACATTATTGGCAGTTAAAAGTGTACAAATCATTTTTTTCCCCTGCAAATTAATTAAATCTTCTTTTTCATATTTCCTTTGTCGTCTGTTAATTTCATTTTAGGACGTTGACCAGTTTTTCGTAAATACCTTGTATTCTTTGAGCTTGATTGATTTGTATTCACTAGTAATCTTGCTTGTTGTTCTCTGGCAACAAGGAAGATTTTTAGGAGCATATAATAGATCGAGAACCTGTTACTGTTGAGAGTAGTGTCACAGATAAGACAGGGGATCATCAACTTTCTTAGGCTATTGTTAAAACCGTGCCAACCAAAACCGCTAGAATCTGACCACAGAGAAGGGATAGGTGGACAGGACACCGAATAAAACTCAATCGAGCTCACAGAAGAAAAAAAAACAAGAAATGGAAAAAAATGGAAAAAGAGAAAAAGAAATGAAAAAAGTAGCCCAGATCCCAGAAGCCTCGGACCAAAGCTATACTGTATCTAAAATTATTGTTTAATTTTTGATCCAAGGACAATTTGATAATTTAAGCATTTTTCATTTTATTTTGCAACCTTTGCACCACCTAAAGATAGGCGCGGCCTGGCACGGCCCAATATACATGATAGCATTCCTATACTTCCTTTCCGGTGGTAAACTACACACTGACAATGACGGGGTCAAAAGGTATATCTGTTTAAGCATTGTTGCGTGTAGCATATCAGAACACAGATATTGCCCACCTAACATGAAGTACACATTGTCAACTGATATCGCCCATATTATCATGATATAGGATCAAGATAGTTTTTCCAAATCATAAAGACCATTACTTTTGCGCTTTGTCTAGGATAACTATTGAGCCCATGTTAGCAACTCAAACTGATTTTGAAGCAAATTTGTACAAATTCAAAAAATATCACTGCAAAATTATTACAGTTGAATGTGTTAAAGTTAATTTTAAGAGTGTATCATATTGCTGCTCCCTATTTCAAGTAATTGTGACACAAAGGTTATCACACAATCTCATTTATTGATATCATAATCATGTTTATTTATTATCACAACATTGTTATACAGAGCACATCAAATGGGGATGTTTTGTGGCAAAGTTCTTTTGAAAATAAGAACTCAGGACACTTATTTGGCATAAATTGATGAATAATTTAAAAAAATGCTTAGAAAATAACAGCGCTCCCTCTGCACTGTAAAAAGAAACTTTTATATTTCTGATAACACTTAATAAACACTTAAACACGTTTAATTTTGTGGTTTACGTGTAAAGGTATGGGAGGCATTTCTACGATAAACGTTTGCATAAACACTACAACACGTTTATAGAGGTATTTGTTGTATAATTATTAACACCCCAACATGTTTATATTGCTGATATAAACATGTTGGTGTGTTAATAAATATTACACAATTACCTCTATAAACGTGTTGTAGTGTTTATGCAAACGTTTATCGTAGAAATGCCTCCTATACCTTTACACGTAAAACACAAAAATAAACGTGTTTTAGTGTTTATTAAGTGTTATCAAAAATATAAACGTTTCTTTTTACAGTGTGAACATGCATGACATTTACATTATAACATGACATCTTTGACAGCAGTCAATTGTAGTAAATGGTAACAAATATTAGCACTGTATATAATACATGTAACTCTAATATAATGAAGTGGAGGTATTGAACTCAAAATGTTTATCTGATCATTGAAACATTAAGTTTCTAAGGGACGCACCGTTAGTTTTTCAGGGGAGGGTAGGAAGTTGGGTTCAGGGGATTTCATTTTTTTGGCCGGCGTAAGGGGAGATTTTTATTTTTGCGCCACCAAAGGCAGCAACTTTTTTTTTAATGTTTTCCTTAATATTGAGTTGGGTGGGGTAGAGTTTTTTTAGTTTTTTTACTCATCTTGGGGGGGGGGGGGGGGGGGCTGCATAAAGGGGGATTTAAAAAAAACACCTAACTACCCCCCACCTGAAAATCTAATGGTGCGTCCCTAAGTTTAGCAAGCACTGGTATCGTACCTACCCAATACCCCGAATATATAACCATGTGAGCATACGTAGTAGTGGATCCGCCCATGCCCCGCACTAAAAAATACGCTCGGCGGCTGCGCCTTCGGACCGCGGCGGGATCTTTACCTAGATCTAGGGTGCAAATGTCTTGAAAAGTCTCACCAATACTGGCTTAGGTCTTGATAGGCCAAATTAATAGTGGGAGTATATCCCCTCACCCACCCCTACCCGGTTTGCACATGTGATGTGTTAAAACCAGCGACATAAAATTTAAAAGGTTCATTATCCAAATATTTTATATCGGTAAGTTTATATTTAGGAAGAAAACGTGACTGATTTGTATTTGAATTAGAAAAATAGCTATTGTTCCTGTGCATTTAATCTCTATTCGTACAAGCATTTGATGGATAAAGATATTAGGAAAAAACTACGACTATCGCCCATGACATTTTTAGATGTGACTTTTGTACATTATAGATTTATATTGATATCATTTACATATTATTATAAAAGAGCATATGATATAGGAATTAATAATAGATAACTTCTCAGGCCTACTTCCCTCTTCCAGAAAATTACAGCATTACTATTCAAATAAATATAAACAAATTTGAAGTTCTGTCTAATTGTGTAATAAATTGGTCTATCTTGTGTCAAATGTGCTGTGAGATCAACTTGAGGGTCAAAGGCCCACAGTGGTATTTTTACCTATTTTGTTATCAATATTGCAAACTTCACAGGCGTTTAATCATAAACTTAGAATAACCCTAACTTTGCCAAATCCAACAGAATCCCCATTCCTCTAGTCTCATTGCGCAATCACTCACAGGTACATATGGACTCCAAAAAAATAATTTTGGGAGCTCTACCCTAGTAGCATAATGCATGATTACCGGGACTCCGACCGTGGTGGCGGCCCAGGTTCGATCCCTGAGGGTGGCTCAGACTGTTATTTCTGTATTTAGTTGTCCCATCTTCCCCCTGGCTAGCTTGATTGCTAAAAACACCAATGAGGGGTTAGGGTTAAGGTTGGAATTCTTAACCCAAAAGGCAAAACAGTTGCTACATATAATTATGCTAATGATGTAACAAATATTATAGAAAATAGAATCATCAAATGTATCTTTGAAGTTAGTCTCTTTGCGCAGTCTTGGCCTGATTGTACGGCATTAAAACATGCTAAGACAGGGTAAAAAGGCATGTTTTGAGGTCCGTTTTTCATCAAGCTGACCTTATCATGACATTTCACTTGGACTACCCAGATCTTATTGCAAAATTTGAATATTACATGTTTTAAAAATTCTAACTTTCTTATAATTGTACTAGTAATTAGGAAAAAGTATTTTTTCACAGGAAGTAGACAGTAATGACGAAACTGCACAATTTGTTAGTACCGTAATACTTTAAAGCAACACATTTCATTAGCATTTTTAATTTTGATAATTTCGCTATAGGCCTCTATTAGCTCAATTAAAATGCCGCTAAAAGTAAGGTTTAATACATAAGTTAACAAAGCAAGATGATTCAAGAATAAGCCACTAAAAGGTTGGTGCTTTGCAAATTCACTAAATTTTCATGTCTTGAAATGCTAGTGTTTTACAGTATTAAAAATTGAGTTCTATAAAATATTTACATATGACTTCCAACAGAAGTTGAAAAGTAATTTTTGTAGTGATATGGTGTGTAGAAGTCTTGATAGGTGCCGAGTATATTGATACATTGTCGTATTGAAATGTTACTCTGGGTATGATACTAATGACACCGACGAAATTGAAGTTAAATCAAATATTTACATATCCTTTATGGCTTATTAGTTGAAAATAGGTTATATAATAATGGTACAGGTTTAGATAGTTTCAAGAATTGATGAAGTTCTATATTGATAGGGTTGAAATGTCTCTGCTGTGACACATACAGGGTGAGTCAGAAAGAATGGGCATTCTTTTGGCAAAGGCCTCACAAATTGCAAGTGTGAATATCAAAATTCACTATTAATGCTAGAAAGACCAATTATTAAGCTTCAATTAAAGAAAATTATTATTTTTGCACCAATTTTAGTAATCCGCTCGTTTTTAAGCCAATCCATGTGAAGACAATAACTAATGTATGGTACACTATTCTATGTTTTTTATGTTGTCTATGTCTGCTTTGTCAATCAGCAAGTCATGCAATCATTGTGATCCTGTGGAATTGCCTCTTTTATTACAAATGCAATTGTCAAACTTTTTTCTAATTGATCTTTGGAGCCTATAAGATAAAAAATAATTTTGAATATAAATACCTGCAATTTCCCAGACAACAATGTGACGAGCACCTGGCAACTAAATTAAAACATGAAATTGGCAAAACAAATGATCCCTTGTGCACTTTTTGTTGTTGTTAATAACACTGACTAATGATCATATCGTAGTTGATTATGAATTGTACATTGATTGGACTCTTGATGAAATGATAAATAAACGCCTGCAATTTTCATGATACTTTTGCGTGTTCTTTCTGACTCGCCCTATATGACAATGACAACTGTAAAAGTTCAAAGTAATAATATTTAGAAATGAAGTTATATATACACATGATATAGAAAGTTGATCATGAAATTGAAAGTTGTATGATACACAATATGGAGATTTAGACAGTTTTGCGTTATGCGAAGTTCCTTTTGAAGCTGATTGGTCAAATGTCTCCCGTTGCAATATGACTGGCAGTAGAGAATCTGTGTAATAATAATTGTAAATTAACATAATGTTATAGACAATTGTTCTTGAAATTGAAGGCTCTATGTCTGATGCAGAGGTGTAGACGGTGTTGGGCTATTATCATGATAGCTTCAACAAGTGTCTTGCTACCTCCTGTCTGGTCTATGGTTGCTGATGGTGTAGCTATTATTGTTTGATGATAAGTTAGATCATGAAAGTAACAGTACTTTCATGGTTAGATATATGGTAGAAAGTGTCCATATCTGGTGTATGGTATGCTGCTGGTAGCAATTGTTGTTAAAAGGTTAGATATATGCTAGAAATTGTCCATGAAATCTGGTCTATGGTGATGCTGACGGTGGTTTGTTGAGGGTTGATATGGTAGAGAGTGTCCATATTTGGTCTATGTCTGACGCTGCCATTGGACCTTGTTAATTAGGTAGAGAGTGTCCATACCTATAGTCTATGGTGATACTGAAGGTGATAGGATTGATATGGTAGAGAGTGTTCGTATTTGGTCTACGGTGATGCAACTGGTGGTTGCACCAACATTGAAAACTCTTTTGGTGAGAGCGATCTCAAAGTGGCATTAACTTGTGCAGCAGATGGTCTGTCAGCATAGTTGTATTTACTCATTGAATTCAATAGGGACACAGCATTTGCACTCATTTGCTCTACATCTGAGGCACCAATGATTATGCTTTTACCTATCTCATGCATATGTCTACCAAAAGGTTTGTTTTGTCCATTTGATTCTACCCAACAAGTCATAAGATATCGTTTATTACCAATTGTCAGCCAGTGCAACCTGGGCACCATGGCTTTGAAGATTACCCCCATAGAGAACACATCAGCTTTCTCTGTATAGTGCCCATCGTACACCTCAGGAGCAATGAAATACTCTGTGCCACATCCAGATGTCATGTAGTATTGTAACATCTCACCTTCATGATGACAAGATGCAATCACCTTAGCGAGACCGAAATCAGCTACTTTGGCATGAGGAGAGTTATCCTCATCGATGCTTATCGTGATGTTTTCTGGTTTCAAATCGCGGTGCACGACTCCTTTCTTGTGCAGGAAGGCAATACCTGAAGAAATATCGACCATGAATCGATGTTTCACATCTCTCCCAGGATTCTTTTCGAAGACATAGTCATTGAGTGTTCCTCCATTGCAGCATTCCATCTCGACCCACAGTTATCATCAACAGAAGCGAAAGAATTCCGATATTCAACAATGTTATCATGTCCGCGTACCAGCATCAAAGCATTGACTTCCTTCTTCCATTCTGCTTTCTTTGCCACTTTCTCTCGTCCAAGAAGGCTACCAATATCAATAGATTTCAAAGCACATTTACGAGTTGCCTCATACACCGTACCAAATGCTCCTCGCCTAGTTTTTACCGAGCGTGTAATCAGAACCAGACGCCATGGTTGAATGTATGAAATGAATTGTTCTGGACTCTGTTTAGTTTAAGTGCTCCTATAATCTGAAGTTTTTCATTAATAATTGACTGTATTGCCTTCGACACTTAGTTAAGAGAAACGCAAAGAGAAGATGTGTGTGCTAATGCCTCGGAGCATACGAGAGGTAAATCATAGATTTATTCACAACAGTGAAACCAAAAATCGCAAGAATTTAACATAATTTTGTGTAAAACCGAATCAATCTGATTACAACATAACCAATTTAACATAATTTGTCAACGTATAATTATTTGAACTCAAAGTTCGCATAGAGAATCAATCGGTTTTTGATTCGACTGGAGACTGCCGAGAGCAAGTCCCCCACTCCGGCGCCGTTCGCTGGCCGTCACGGAGGCAATCACCTTCAAAATAATATCGCAAATCATATTGTCATATATCATGACCTTACATGGGGACTGCAGAGAGACAAGGCCCCTACTCCCAAGGCCGCGAGCACTGAAGGAGGTAATCACTAAAAATGTATTGATTGAACAATTTAATTTTGTAATTTTGTACGTGAAATAATAATTACAAGACACATTAACCTGTAATCTGTGAACCGTACATGTACATATTTGTATTTATAAATATAATAGCATTTTTAATCCAAAGACGCATGACGCAATTCAGTATCACTTGTACTGACTAATAATTTGGTCAAATTTTTAGAAACGAAAAGAACAATGCCAAAACACAAAAAATAATAATGCAAACCTGAAAACATGCAACGAGAATGCCACCAAATGGGCGTGGTGGGTGGGAAAATTTTGGATCAAGAACAACATAGAGAATATACCTCGTCGTAGAAAAACCCGGAGGATTGTGATACACAAAAAGGGTGATCGGGCCCGACCCAGACGCGCGGGGAGGGTTCCGATGAATGTAACAGCTGACCTATTGTCGCGATCTAGCCAAGTGGAAAACCCGCGCGAGCCAGGAATTAACAACTGGCAACTTAGTGCCGTTGGCATTTCAATTAGTTTTGATTTCACCTCAACAAATTGGTATTGTGATAGCTTTTACCTAAAACTGTACTTAAAGGAGGTGTCCTGCAAGCATAAAAGTGTGCATTAATATGTTAGAAATATAACTATCGAGCCCAACTTTTGTAATTATATAGAAGAAAACACCACACTTATGACAAAAACAAATAAAACCGCAATCTCTCAACATGCCCTTTTTAAAATTCGCGGCGATCGAAAGTCCCAGTGTCGATGATGTCATAGTTGTACAATGCACATGCGCAAATTTGAGCACCGATACCCATGACGTCATCGACACCGGGACTTTCAATCGCCGCGAATTTTAAAAAGTGCATGTTGAGTGATGGCAGGTTCTATATAATTACGTAACTTCGGCTCGATAATTATTTTTCTAACAAATAATGCTCAATGTTGTGCTTGCGGGACCATTCCTTTAAAATGTCACACTATAAAGTACACAATGTTATCTCCGGTATCAGAATTGGTGTGAAATGTAACGAAGAAAAACATCTGTCTTGGAATTTGCACACATAAGCAAGATATTTGCGACATAGACCTATGTGATTAGCACATTTTCTCTCTTATTTCACTATTGTCAATTTTTTATCAAGGAAGCAAATAAACTTTAAAAATATTTACTTTTTAGTTCTTTGCTTGTATTCTTTTACTTTTAGCCGTCCCCCCCCCCCCCACGAAAATATCCCCGTCTGTAAAAAACGACCCTCCGCTGATAGATTTGCGATTTTGACCATGCAATTTTTTTGGCCGGTTATGCGGAGTTCATCGCTACCCCCCCCTCCCCCCACTTATCAAGATTTCATCTGCTGACAGGAAAAAAATTGTGCAACTATGGTCGTGCCCCCCCCCCCCCCCCAGTTCCAAAAGCTGGGTACTCTACTGTTTCAATTGTAAAGGAGCTCATGATAAATTTGTTCTGCATATGATTTAACCCTAACCCCAGTTTAGGATTTTTGACCGGGATCACAATTTTCGAGGAAAAAACACCAACTAAATCTCCGGGAACCTGCCGGGATTCGATCCGGGAACCTGCCGGGATTCGATCCGGGAACCTGCCGGGATTCGATCCGGGAACCTGCCGGGATTCGATCCGGGGACCCTCCGTTCTCAAGCCCCACCTTCCAACCACTAAGCCACGGCCCTCAGCTACACATTCGCGCAGTATACCGCGCTCATTATATAGGCTCGGTTGACTACGTCATCGAAAACCGACGGCGCATGCGGGACTTTGGATTAGCATTTTTAGCACTCAGGGGGGGGGGGGGGGGGGGGGGGGGGGGGGGGGGGGTGGGGGGGGGGGTTAGGGTTAATAGCAAATCTTTATATAATGGTGTACGAATATAGCCTATAGCTACGTTCACACAGTTTATTCAAAAGCGTAACTTACGCTAAAAGCGATAAAATTCTCAAATAGTTTCGTTACTCTGACCGCGTGTCCACACACGCTTTACTCCTATTGCTACGCCGCGTAACCTACGCGTAACCTATGCCGATTATTAACTCCGATGGTGTAAGGGTTGAAAAAGGTACACTCTTAGAAAAAATTAAGCAATGTTGGGTTAAATACTACATGATAGAAAAGAGGGTACTATGCACATCATCATGTTTTTTTAATTGCACATCAACAAAATTGTGAAAATAGCCTGCCCAAACAACATCTTTTAAACTTATTAAATCAAGGAATGAATTCGTCGCTGTTCTGACATACCGGCACATGTGCCATTTTGGGCAAAATGAGTTAAGTTGCATTTTATGATCTACAAATGAAACTCTTTATTCTCCAAAAAAATTGAGAGAAAAAGGTAGTTAATTAATGAGATACCACACTAATTAGTGTGATATGCCAGGGTTTTAACATAATACCGGCATGAAAACCTCATTTTTAATTCTGACATACCGCACATCACAATATTCTGCCATAGACCACCGTGTAAACTGCAGTTCTGACATACCGGCACAACACTGGCATATCACTGTAGGACGAATATGAATTTTGTTTTCTTATTTCTGACATACCGGCACATGACTTTATGACATAATTAGGCCTAATTAATAATTGCAATTTGTTGTTGTAACATGCTCATAACAAACATAAGTATATATCTATTAGTGTTCTTTGACCAATGATGGTGACATTTTATGTAAATGCTCTCTAACAAGTCTTTAAAAATTGGAAAATTTTCAAACACCGATTTTCTCAAAACGCTGTTTTTCGTGATGTCCCGGTATGTCAGAACAGCGACGAATTGATTGATTAATTAATTTAATTAAGCATTAATTAGTGGATAAATGGTCATCGGGTAATTATTTTTGCTATATTATTATTTTGTTGCAATGCATAATTCACTTTTATTTAACTTTGTAGTTTTTGAAACGGACCATCATGTGCAAAGCTTTGATTTCCAGATCAGGTAATCGATTTCCAGATAAAGTACATTTCCAGAGTTGGTCATTTTTGCCTGGACAGGGGGAGGGTCACACGTCCCCCGCCTTTTGAAGGGTGGGGGGGGGACACTATATCAACACTATATAATTTGCCCTCAAACCCCCTCATGTTTAGTCAATGCATGAACCGCTCTTTAATAAAGCACACCATCTCCACACAAGTTCTAAACTCTTTAGCTCCCCGCGCCTAAATTAAATTATGCCAAGGAGAGCTAAAATAGACCATTCAGACAAACTAAACCCAACAGCTTCATGGGGCATACATGTAGCACATTAAGATATCTGATGATCGACAAATATCAACTTTCACCCCTAAGACTAAGAGGTATTTTTTCATTATAACAGAAAGAAATTTTGTTTTGTTGTTGCCCTTTCAAGGAGTTAATTTGTCAACATGTTTTTAATACGCCTTTGTAACTTAACCATGTTAACAACTTAAGAATGAAGAAATGTGTTCAATTGAAGCAAAATGTGTACCAGGAGAGCCTCCTACAGCCAACGGCAGAACACCTATGGAGCGCCCCCTTCACCCAATTGATATCTTGCCCCCGTTGAAAACAAATCCTTGATATATACGGCGCCACCAGTGGCGTACCGACCGGGGGGGCAGGGGGGGCAAGTTGCCCCCCCTGGCTCCAAATACCGGGACGCTAAATTGGCAATACCGGGACGCTAAAAATGCGCATAACGAGAAAAAATAGGGCCTAGGCGAAAACACTGATGATTGGGCATTATTTGTTGACTGTTTTGCTTTTTGGCTGCGAAAATTTTATGACTGTGCGAAATTGTGTGACCGTGCGAAATTTTGTGACCGTGCAATTTTTTTGGCCCGTGCAATTTTTTTTGACCCCTACCCCCCCCCCCCCCCCCCCCCATTTCCGTGAAATTCACGAGGTGACTGACTGGGAAAAAAATTGGGGCAACCTTTTATGAAAATTTACGCCACTGTCGGGACGACATACTTCTTCTGCCCCCCCTGGGCTCACATGCCGCGGTACGCGCCTGGGCGCCACTACACTGCTCAGTCTACGCATGGTCCCCCCACCCCGACGCAGACGGAAAACTTAGTTTGAAGCACATCCCCATCGAATGTATGTAAACCCCGAGACTAATATTAGTCTCAATCCCGGAGTCCGGGGTTGTTCCCCCATTTATATTTGGCCCAATTTCCCTTAGGGAGATGGGGAATATTATTTGGTGTTTTTTTTGTTTCATTTTTCCACATCTGTTAGTAGTAATACGTAATAAAATACATAGTCCTGTTATTACAATGTTACGTTTATATGATGCATATAATTTTGGCAACTCTAATCAAGATTTAATTTTGGTTAAACTGTTAACAATTCTTTTAAAGGGGCATTGAGAGATTGCCGAGAAAAATGACATTTGGACAAAAATGAATTGTTTCAATAGATAAGATGATAGGAACCCCGGATAGGAACCACATCGAAATTACCAAATTGTGACATTTTACATGATAGATGGCGAATTAAGGTAAGGCAAAAAAAAGTTGACTTGCCCTTTCAGGGCCAGAGTCTGGGTCGGACGCAACTACTTGCATTGCTCATATCTGCAACCTGTCTCTGAATGATTCTACTTTCCCTGATGGTTGGAAGAAAGCTAAGGTGACACCAATATTCAAATCAGGTGACAAAACAGATGTAGGTAACTATAGGCCCATCTCGGTATTACCAATTGTTTCTAAAATCATTGAAAGGGCTGTTCATGATCAATTATATGTTTACCTAACAAATGCAGGTTTACTTTCAAATGCTCAATCTGGATTTCGGCCCAAACATTCCACTTCCACTACTCTTCTTGATGTACAAGATTTCATTTTGAAAAATATGGATGATGGATATGCTACTGGTGTAATATTTATTGATTTAAAAAAAGCATTTGACACTGTAAATCATGAAATTCTTCTTACGAAACTTAAGCATTACGGTATTAATAATAATGAACTCTTATGGTTTGAGTCATATTTAAGCAACAGATTACAGACAGTAAATGTAAATTCAAGTTTATCTGATTTCAAACCTATTAACATAGGCATTCCTCAGGGTTCTATCTTAGGCCCATTACTCTTCATAATTTTTGTTAATTGTTTACCTGAAGCTGTAGATGGATGTAAGACTGTAATGTATGCTGATGATACTTCATTAATGTATAAAGCTAACAATGTGTGTGATCTTCAAATTCAATTAGAATCATGCTTAAATAAAGTAGCTGACTGGTTCAAAGCTAATAAACTTACTCTGAATGTTGACAAGACTAAGTGCATGATATTTGGTACTAACAAAATGCTCGAGAGGTTCCAAGATGTTAAACTAACTTACAATAATTTAAATATTGAAAGAGTAGATGAATTTAAGTACCTGGGTGTAAAGTTAGACAGCAACCTGTCTTGGTTGGCTCATGTTGATTATTTATGTAAAAATGTCAGTAAAAGAACTGGTATCATCAAACGTATGAAACATTTTCTTCCATATCAGACTATTGTAATGCTATTAAATGCTCTTGTTATTCCCCACTTTGATTATGGAAGCACTGTTTGGTCAAACTTTTCTGCTGAGTTTCATAACAAATTACAGGTACTTCATAATAACTTAGCTAGGATAATTCTATCAGCTGATATTAGAACACCAACAAATGATATGATGGATATACTTAAATGGGTAAAACTTGATAAAAGATGGCATAATCACCTAGCTCTTATTGTGTATAAATGTTTGAGAAATTTAAGTCCATCATACATATCTGCCCAATTTGAATTTGTTCATAACAGCCATTCACATCTTACAAGAAATCACACCAGTAATACATTGGCTGTGCCAAAATTTAAATCCAATTCAGGCTTGCGCACATTTCATGTTAGGGCAGCATATGCCTGGAATAGCCTACCAGCAGCAGTCAGAATTGAACTGGAGAACATGACCGTGCACCAATTTAAGTCTAAGATTAACGCCCTCTAATTGTGTGCAAAGTACTTCTTAATTATATTATTTTGCTATTTCTGTTTGATTCATGTATTATGTGTAAATAGTTGAACATTTCTTTGTAAATACTGTATTATTTTCTGTATGATGAGGGCCTGCTTGGAAAGCAGTGCTTGACACTGAAGCTGTTTACCCTCAATAAAGAAAGATTAAACAAACAAACAAACACAAAACACGTTTTAAAGAGATTTTTTTTTGATTTTTTTAAAAATTATTTTTAAACAAGCAGATACTACTCAAAAACATGTTTTCATCTTTCTTTATTGTTATGTGCTTCTTTCAATTTGTTAATTTTTAAAAAATGTAAATTTTATTTTTATCGTTGAAAAAAAAAAATAGCGACCCTAGATTTCCGAAAAATCGGGTCAGTCAGAAAAGGGCAACTTTTTTCTCTCCTTAATTATATGCCTAAGTATACATGTAAACGTAGTAGCAATCAATAACCTGATTCCCAGGAAATTTGAGGGTGTCACTCCTATACATAATAGCTCTCAGTGCCCCTTTAAAGGTGCAGTATTTTATACCTGGCTGGTTTTTAAAACGTGCAGCACAAGATAGAACAAAGTGGAGAAAGAACACTAAGAAGAGTGCAAATATGGTCGCCAATCATCAGTAGTGATGGAGGCATCAAGGTATCAAGGTATTTTATAACTGCTATTGAATTGGTGTGATTGGTGGTGAGCATCACAGAAACAGTGTTGCAATTTTGAAATTTGTGTGTGCCATCATTTAACACACCACCGATCCTCCACTCTGACACTGAAATACACCTGCAGTCACATTACACATGCTTAAATCTGAGTGAAAGAGATTCATTCCTTGGCCCTCAGCGATACGATGAATCATCATCAGATTCGATTTAGCTACTAGGTTATTTTATGATCACCTACGTGGTTGTCCTCTAACACATCTACCATTTGTAGCGATTATTATACATTTTTGTGAATTGCATGAATTGTATCTGAAATAATATGTGAAATTATGCACACATTTACAGCCAGGTGTATATATATTTTTGAAAACAAATTTTAAAATGTTCCCCTTCTACCTTTTTATCAAAATTGTTCAGGCCCACCTGCCTATAGCGGGTAACTTTGGCGTCAGACGAGTGAAGATGCAAAAAGTACCTGCCCGACTGGCGGGTAAAATGATTCAAACTCACGGTGCAAGTAAGTAACCATGGTAACACTAGCTGGCTGGTGGAATTTCTGTCGGGCAGGTATTTCTGTAAGTTACCTGCCTGATTGGCTGGACTTTAAAAATCTTGGGCCGTATTCTCGTATGTAGTTAAACACGGTTTTAAGCTAAACACACGTCTAACTTTGACTTTAGACACAGCGTTTAACTAAACGCAATTCTCGTACATTTGTTTTACTTAAACATGCGTCTAACTCGCCGAAATGTGTCTATAACTTTAAACATGGGTACGGGGTTAGTTTAATGCGTGTTTAACTAAACTCGCGCATCAACTGTATGCCTTGAATGATCACTCAACCGTGCCTGGTGCAAGCTGGTGCGCGGATCGTGTAGTCTTTAAAAGTACCATGTATTTAAGGCATTCGGTCGATATCTATTGTAACCAATTAGGGCCACAATGAATTCCATACCTGTATACAATCAACGCAGGACCACTCTGGGAACGAGATTTGCGGAGTTTAAAATCGTGTTTTGTTAGACACGTCGTTTAAAGGATAAACGCACGTTTAAGTTAGACACACGTTTAGTTAAACACGGTTTTGAGCTAAAACCGTGTTTAGTACGAGAATACAGAGCACATCAAATGGGGATATTTTGTGGCAAAGTTCTTTTGAAAATAAGAACTCAGGACACTTATTTGGCATAAATTGATGAATAATTTAAAAAATGCTTAGAAAATAAAAGCGCTCCCTCTCAACATGCATTTGCATTATAACATGACATCTTTGACAGCAGTCAAATTTAGTAAATGGTAACAAATTTTAGCACTGAATATAATACATGTAACTCTATAATTATAATGAGATGGAGAGATTGAATTCAAAATGTTTATCTGATCATTGAAACATTAAGTTTCTAAGTTTAGCAAGGGTGCAAATGTCTTGAAAAGTCACACCTGAAGTGGCTTATGTCTTGATTGGCCAACATTGATAGTGGGAGTATATCCCCTCATCCCACCCCTACCCGGTTTGCACATGTGATGCTTATGGCATCTTTTATACCATATCATTGATGTTCAGTTTTAAAATCAAGGACATAAAATTTAAAAGGTTTATCGTCCAAATATTTTTTGTTTTAAATTCAATTGAGATATTTTATACCGGTAAGTTCATATTTAGGAAGAAAACATGACTGATTTGTACTTGAATTAGAAAAATAGCTATTGTTCCTGTGCATTTAATCTTTATTCGTACAAGCATTTGATGGATTAAGATATTAGGAAAAAACTACGACTATCACCGTGACATATTTAGATATGACTTTTGTACATTTAGATTTATATTGATATTATTTACATATTATAAAAGAGCATATGATATAGGAAATAATAATAGATAATTTCAGAAAATTACAGCATTACTATTCAAATAAATATATACAATTTTGAAGTTTTGTCTAATTCTTATGTCATAAATGTGTAATAAATTGGTCTTATCTTGTGTCAAATTTAAATCTGCTGTGAGATCAACTTGAGGGTCAAAGGCCCAAAGTGGCATTTTTACCTATTTTGTAATATCAATATTGCAAACTTCACAGGCATCGAATATTCATAAACTTAAAATTTTGGTTGGAATTCTTTTAAAACCCAAAAGGCAAACTAGTTGTTTACTCATTTTCTCAATGATGTAACAAAAATTAAATTATTGAGATAAATTCGAAATTTATTTGGAATCATCAAGTGCAATTTTTTTTAAGTTAGTCCCTTAGTGCAGTCTTACGATTTTACGGCATTAAAACACACTAAAACAGGGTAAAAGAGCATGTTTTGTAGTCCGATTTTCATCAGGCTAACCATATCATGAATTTTCACTTGGACTACCCAGATCTTATTAAAAAATTAGGATATAACATGTTTTCAAAATTCTACCTTTCTTATAATTGTACTATAGGTTTTCCCAGTTAATTTAACACTTTTTTCATTATATTTCATATCTCGTTAAGTTAGAATTCGTTCCCAAAATCTGACTTACGCATTTTATTAGATAAATTTCGTCAATGAGCATTATATTTTAAAGTATGACCATTTCATTTTATTCATTGATAATTTCTTTTCGTCAAGGAAGGATTGAATTCGTATCACCTGATGGGTAGCGGGTCTATGCACAAATATAATTCGTCTTTGTTCATTATTTTTAATACTTTTATCACATATATTCGTCAGGTGTTTAATAGAAGAATAGGCCTACATATTATTGCAGGTTAGATTAGAACCACCGACATGTGTTCTTTTGCCTTGTTGATTCAGATCCGAACAGACCTACATTTCATATCAGCCGTATATATATATTAGACCTAATAAAATATGGTAGAAAGAAAGAAAGAATATATATAAAACAAACAAAAAATAAATATATATATATAAAACTTATAGACCTATAGCTGGATTTTACATGCTTCTAGGCAGGACGTTCCACATGGGACGAAATAAAGTGAACTGAATATGAAACTATTTGATCAAAGACGAAATAAATGTATACATTAGTAGGTTACCGCTGTATCAGACGAAATGGAAGTGTGTTAGGATGAAATAAAATGAACATTAAATGAAATTCATTGCGCAAAATATGAATATACTTGACCAAAGACGAAATTTACTTTAACAAATGCAACCTTCAACATTTTGGGACGAATTCTAACTTAACGAGATATGAAATATAATGAATAAAGTGTTAAACTAACTGGGAAAACCTATAGTAATTTAGGAAAAAGTAGTCCTACTTAATATCATGGGAAGGACGAAACTGCACAATATTTTAGTTGTGCTATTAAAAATTTAGCTCTATAAAATATTTACATATGATTTAAACAGAAATTGATAATTAGTTTTTATAATACATGGTGCGTAGTTGCTGGGTATATTGGCGTTCATACATTGTTATGTTGAAATGTTACTCTGGGTGTGATACCAATGACACCGATGAAATTGAAGTTAAAATATTTACATATCCCGTATGGCTTAATAGTTGAAAATAGGTTATATAATATTATCTAATACAAAGGGTACAGGTTTAGATAGTTTCGAGAATTGATGAAGTTCTATATTGATACGGTTGAAAATGTCTCCGCTGTGATACAGGGTGAGTCAAATTTCCAGAGTGTGAATATAGAAATTCACTATTAATACTAGATAGACCAATTATTAAGCTTCAATGTTAAAAAAATCACAATAGTGTTATAATTTTGCATCAATTTTAGTAATGGGCTCGTTTTAAGCCAATCCACATAAAGACAATAGCTACACTACTGTAAAAGTGGTAATTTTTGCACGCTTACATTTTCGCGCGCTGCCGGTTTTCATCCATTTCGCTTGTTTTTAAATTCGCGATGTGAAAGTTCATTACATTTCGCGGTAGCTTCTTGAAGCGCCAAAAAGCTCGAAAATTAATGTAGCGCAAAAATGTCCACTTTTACAGTATTCTATATTCTATTATGTTGTCTATGTCTGCATTCTCAATCAGCCAGTCATGTGATCATTGCAATCCTGTGGATTGCCTCTAACATTACAAATGCAATTGTCAAACTTCAATTTTTTCTAATTCACCCTAAATAGGCCTAATTGATCTTTGTAGCAATATAGATTAATTTTGAATATAAACACCTGTAATTTCCCAGCCAACAATGTGACAAGCACCGGGCAACCAAATCAAATTCAAAATGACAGAGCGTGTGATTGGCTGTCACATTGACTACATCTCGGACGAAGGCCACGCATGGGCCAAATAACCGCATTTGGAGATGAGCGATAAAGGGCCAGTAATTTAAATTAGAATGCTAGGGTGTCACAAAAGGCAATTGTTGCATTCGCCAGATAAAAGCTGTCTAATGCATACATAACGCCTGCAATTTTCATGATACTTTTGCCCTTTTTAAAAATATTTAGAAATTAAGTTTTAGGGTAAAGTCTCCAGTTTTCGGTCAGCGCCTATTTTCGGTCATTTTTTTGCCAAAATCGTGTAATTGCATCGGTCGTCGTCATTTTAAAGTGAAACCGGGCATCGACTATGCTGCGGTTTCTAGCCATCAGTTTATAACGACGAGGTCATTTTCATTACACGATTTGGGCGAAGTGACTGAAAATAGGCGCTGACCGAAAACTGGTGACTTTACCCTACACATGTTATAGAGAGTTGTTCTTGAAATTTAAAGTTGTATAATACACAATGTAGACAGTTCCGCGTTACGGTGAAGTTCATTTTGAAACTGAGTGGTCAAATGTCTCCCGTACTTGCAATATGACTGGCGGTAGAAAATCTGTGGTAATAATTGGAAATTTAGTTCAATACACATAATGTTATAGACAATTGCTCTTGAAATTGAAGGCTCTCTGTCTAACACCGGATGTAGAAGTTGATAAACAATGTGCAAGTTTGACAGTTCCACGTTATGATAAAATTCATTTTGAAACCGAGTGGTCAAATGTTTATCGCTGTGATATGACCGACCGGTGGTAGAAAATCTGTGTAATAATAATTGGGAATTTACATAATGTTATAGAAAAGTGTTCTTCAAATTGAAGGCTCTATGTCTAATACCGTATGCAGAAGTTGATACACGATGTAGAGGTTTGACAGTTCCGCGTTATGTTGAAATTCATTTTGAAACTGGGTGGCCAAATGTTTCTCGCTGTGATATGACTGGCGGTAGAAAATCTGTGTAGTAATAATTGGAAATTGATAAAATGTTATAGAAAAGTGTTCTTGAAATTGAAAACTCTCTGTATAATACTGGATACAGAGGTGTAGACGATGTTAGGGCTATTCATTATCATGATAGGTTCAAAAAGTGTATCGCTGCGTCATATCTGGTCTGTGGTTGCTGACGGTGTGGCTATTGTTATAAGTTTGATATGGTAGAAAGTGTCCATATCTGGTCTATGGTGATGCTGCTGGTGGCAATTGTTGATAATATATTAGATATATAGTAGAAGTGTCCATATCTGGTCTATGGTGCTGGTATTAGCTAGCTATTGTTGATATGTGATTTAAAATGGTAGAAAGTGTCCATATCTAGTCTATGGTGATACTGACGGTGGTTTGTTGATAGTAGGGTTGATATGATAGAGAGTGTCCATATCTAGTCTAATGGTGACACTGCCATAGGACCGTGATAGGTTCAATGGTAGAGAGTGTCCATATCTAGTCTATGGTGATACTGATGGTTGTTTGTTGATATTAGGGTTGATATGGTAGAGAGTGTCCATATTTGGTCTATGTCTGACGCTGCCATTGGACCTTGTTAATTATGGTTCAATGGTAGAGAGTGTCCATATCTATAGTCTATGGTGATACTGAAGGTGATAGGATTGATATGGTAGAGAGTGTTCGTATTTGGTCTATGGTGATGCAACTGGTGGTTGCGCCAACATTGAAAACTCTTTGGGTGAGAGCGACCTCAAAGTGGCATTAACTTGTGCAGCAGATGGTCTGTCAGCATAGTTGTATTTACTCATTGAATTCAATAGGGACACAGCATTTGCACTCATTTGCTCTGCCGATGGGACATTAATTATTAAGCTGTAACCTATCTCATGCATATATCTACCAAAAGGTTTGTATTGTCCATTTGATTCTACCCACCAATTCATAAGATATTGTTTATTACCAATTGTCAGCCCGCACAACCTGGGCACCATGGCATAGAAGATTACCCACATAGAGAACACATCAGCTTTCTCTGTATAGTGCCCATCATACACCTCAGGAGCAATAAAATACTCTGTGCCACATCCAGATGTCAAGTAGTATTGTAACATCTCACCTTCATTATGGCAAGATGCAATCACCTTAGCGAGACCGAAATCAGCTACTTTGGCATGAGCGGAGTTCTCCTCATCGATGCTTATCATGATGTTTTCTGGTTTCAGATCGCGGTGCACGACTCCTTTCTTGTGCAGGAAGGCAATACCTGAAGAAATCTCGACCATGAATCGGTGTTTCACATCTCTCCCAGGATTCTTCTTGAAGACATAGTCATTGAGTGTTCCTCCATTGCAGCATTCCATCTCGACCCACAGCTTATCATCAACAGAAGCGAACGAATTCCGATATTCAACAATGTTATCATGTCCGCGTACCAGCATCAAAGCATTGACTTCCTGCTTCCATTCTGCTTTCTTTGCCACTTTCTCTCGTCCAAGAAGGCTACCGATATCAATAGATTTTAAAGCACACTTACGAGTTGCCTCATACACTGTACCAAATGCTCCCTCGCCTAGTTTTTTACCGAGCGTGTAATCGGAACCAGACGCCATGGTTGAATGTATGAAATGAACTGTTCTGGACCCTGTTTAGTTAAGAGTCGCGCTCCTGTAATCTGAAGTTTTTCATTAATATTTAACTTTGTTGTGATAGCTTTTACCTGAAACTATTCTTAAAACATCACACTATAAAGTACACAAAGTAATCTCAGGTATCAAATCGAGATATTTGCGACATAGACCTATATGCGATTAGCACACATTTTCTCTTGTTTCAATTGTTAGATTTTTTTTATCCAGGAAGCAAAAAAAGTTGGACAAATCACAATAAAAATAATTACTTTTTCAGTTATTTGCTCATATTGTTAACAAAGTAATTTTTTTTTGGCCTAACATTTATTTGTTTTGATAATTCAGTTTACATTACAATGTACTTTGAACTTAATTATCAAAATAATAATTTTGAAAACACTTGAACTTTGCTTTCAATAAATATTGTATAAAGGGGGGTAACTCATGATAGGTTTGTTCTGCATATGATTCGATAGCTTTTTAGTTGTGCTGTATACTGTAAAAGCTGACATTTTTGCGGTGGTTTTATTTTTGCGCTTTTCGCGCAACATATTTTTCCGCGAAAATTATAACAAGCGAAAAAATTGTTTTCATCATTCATACAGTACATCCAGAAGGTCGCCCGCGGAAAAAACAATTTGCGAAATGTCTATGATATCAAAATGCGCGAAAATATCTTTAATAATAATTGATGATGGCCTATAAGCATGATTCTAGCAGAATCTATGACGAGCGAAACTTAATTAAATAAACGCGAGGATCAAGCAAATGATACCAGCCGAGTAATTGAAATGAATAAATAATATATAGACTCGGACAAACTGGCGAGAATTAAATTAAGAAAGACGTTAAAAATACACAGCCTCGAACCCGGTCCCTCTCGCTATCGCGGCGACGAAAATATTGACTTTTACAGTATTTTAAGGCAGTCACCAGGAGCAGAACTTTTGATTGTCCTACATCTGCGTTTTATAGTTCAATCATTCCAGATTGATGAGAAATATCGTGAGCTGACAATTACAATGTTCTAACTGACATTTTGGTCATTTTGAGCTTTATATATTCCAATTTAACACACAAAATTGTGGCCAAAGCACACATTTACACATTTGATGCCTAGCGCGCTTGTTGCATTCATGTGAGCCT
Source organism: Ophiura sarsii (assembly GCA_035610835.1). Lineage (NCBI taxonomy): Eukaryota > Metazoa > Echinodermata > Ophiuroidea > Amphilepidida > Ophiuridae > Ophiura > Ophiura sarsii. Next base: position 37,241,590 of record CM069450.1, on the reverse strand, counting down.
ACGCCGTTCTGTATTAATTCACTGCTTAAGGAGGCTCGCCAATTTGGAACTAATCAAACTATAGGTCTTTATAGATTTGTTTGATTGGTGTGATTTTTGGAGTGAAATTATCATTTTCTTACTTTCCTGAAGGGTTAGTATGACTGAATATTCTGTGTGTCACATGACAATCATAATGTTCATCTTTGAAAGAAATCTGAATTCAGTTGAAGTCAAAGTTATTCTGATATCATGATATTTTGCTATCATCTTGTTAAATGCAGATTCAAGACAGTGGGTGTGACCTCCAGTTTAAACAGTAATTTCATGAAATTGTCTTTGATTTGACTAATTTAAGTCCATTCATAAAGGTAAATCATTTTTAATATATGGTGAGGTGACAAAAAAACCCTGTCCTACGGTCCTGACTCACCGATTGGGGGAAACAATTTCATGTGCAAATGAATACCAACCCAAATGTATTTGTTTGTCAAAAAATAGCTTAATTGTTTACAGATTTTGAGGTTTTTACGGCCATTTTGAAGGGGGAAATGTCCATTTGCCCGTTGAATGGTGGGGGGGGGGGGGGTTTCCCATCGCCTAATGTGTAAATATATTTCTTTTGAGGCTCTGTTTGAAACTTATTCGTAATAAGTAAAGGTATATAGGAAAATCCTCTAATATTCAGTCAACAAAAAGCAATAAACAAGCAGAGTAGTTTGCCCCAATTAGTCATATAGAGGGGGCTAATATGCCAATTGCAACCACCATTCAATGTATGCATGATTGAATATCAACTTGTAGCCAATCAAAAGTATAATTGTTATACATTGACAGTGGAAGGAGACATTCATGGGAGCTTCTCACTGTTTTTAAGGTATTAACATAGGTTTGAATGAGTTTGCTTAGTGTTAAAAGATGGGGAGGGAGGGCCAGGGGGTGGGGGTGGCCCGATTTTTAAATTGATGTTTCCTAATCTAAGGGACATCCTTAAAATAGTTGTATTCCTAAGTTTGAGTTGCATGACTCTGATAAAAGAAAATGCTATCAGCAGTAGATAGCTGATAAAAGAAAATGCTATCAGCAGTAGATAGCTGATAAAAGAAAATGCTATCAGCAGTAGATAGCTGATAAACTATAGCAGTATGACCAATAAACTGAGCCTCGGCAGTTGAGAGCTGATAAACTGCTATCACTAGCTGAAATAGTACCAAATGAAACTTTTGAGATATAAAGTAAAATAAAATGTTGAACAAATATGGTTAACTACTTCATAGACCCAACAACCAACCTATGAGCAAATAAGTTGCATACCATGCCCATACCTGTCCAGTGGCAGTGGACGCAAACATTTTAGGGGGACAAGCCCAAATGTTGTTTTATATTAACTAAAATGATTCAGAAAACGTTCCTAAAGTTGATAATTTGCTGTGATACAGACTACATGTAAGCAAATTGAGCTTATTCAAACGCACAGTGATGAAACATTAAAACGCGAACAAGTTTGCAATTTAACACTAAAAATGGTCCAGTATGATGTTAAAAACACATCACCTGTTTGCATCGTCAATGTCCGTCCCATTTTGACCATTTACTGTACAGATTAGTACATAATACCCTTCAGATTCACTTATTCACACATATCACATTTGCTTAGTCTGTATCACAGCCAATTATCAAAGTGAGAAGTGATTATTCCCTCTTTAATTGAGACCAATCCCCACTCACTCACTTGTATTAAATAATAAAGTCTCAACTCAAAAGATTCTGATGCAATTTACAAAATGGCCATTTACCTGAAACCCTACCTTGGGAGATAGAAATGTAGTCATGGAATGAGATTTAATTAATTGGATGATGCGGACAAAGAGTGTATAGCTACAGGCAGTACTAGAGAAAGAAGATGGAGTATTTCACAAATGGTCATTTTGTACACTCTTAGAATCTTGAGTAAATGTTGATAAGTGGTAAAAAATAGAGCTTGTTTGAAATAGTATATATATTGCATTTCGATGAGTTCATAGCCTTAGTGAAGAACTGATTAAAGGCATATTATGTGATATTTTCCAGAGAGCGCCCTCTATTCATGATTTTTTTTTAGAAAGTAGATTTTATTGCAGATTTACATTTCTGATCATAACTCGTACATACATTCCAAGTTACAGAGCGATACGATTCCTAATTACCTCAAAATCATGGTTTTAGAGTGAAAATATAAACTGTCGTGTTATCCCGACAGTTTATTTTCACTCTAAAACCATGATTTTGAAGTAATTAATATACCTTTAATCATTAAGAGTTTCCTCAAATGATGACAGTATTAAGATTGTATGAATATTCTTAATTGGTTGCAATTAGAGTAAAGTATTGAAAGGTGTGCTGTAAGGGGCTTCCTTGTAGTGTCAATCATGTGACCGTCTCACCAAACCAAGTAAATTTGACAAGATATTTCTGTTAGTGTGTATATACACTTGATCAATTGCATATAAAGGGTGCTGCTGTTACTGTTAGTGTTAAGTGCTTTTAAGAAGTGTCACTGTGTGAACATTTTGATGAATTTCACTAGAATGTGGTAACAAGTTTATTCATATAAGGGGCCTTTAATAGATAGTGTCAGTTGTGTGGCCATCCCAGTGAATTTAACTAGATTTCTAAGATTGTATGAACTTGATCAGTTGCTATTAGAATTAGATATTCACAGGTGAGGGACTTCTAAGTAGTGTCAATCATGTGACCATCCCACCAAACAAGTAAATTTGACTAGAATTTCTAAGAGTGTATACTCTTGATCAGTTGCAATTAAAATATGGTATTGACAGGTGTACCTGTAAGACTCTCCTAAGTAGTGTCAGTCATGTGGCACTCCAAAGAGACTATTGATTTTGACAAGACATTTATAAGAGTGTATACACTTGATTACTTGCAATAAATGAGTTATAAGCAGGTGCCGTTAAGGGCTCGATGAGTGCTCTTAATTCCTTATACTAAAAGTAGTATCAGATGTGTGATCATCCCCATGAATTTAACTAGATTTTATAAGAGTGTATTAACTTGAAGTTCCAATAAGAAAAAGGTAGCATGTGACAGGTGTGCTGTAAGGTCCTCTAAGTCCAAGTAGTGTCAGTCATGTGACCATATGAACACTGACAGGTTATCCGTTTATTGCCTTCTCTAACGGGTCTGGTGGGATTTATCAAAGATATTCTTTGGATTTGTCAGCTGATTTGCCGAATCTGGTCAGGATCGCAACTCAATTTATTCTATTATCATGGTATGCTCAATCTTATGGACTTTATAATAGACATGAGATTTTTTAGCTGATCAGCTGAAAACAGGTGATTTGAGATTTAAAATTACTGCACTTTTATTTATTGTTAATAATAATAATAATTACAGGCATTTATATCACAAAGCGCTTTACATACAATAAAAGAAAAAGCGTATAAAATAGACATATAAAATTAATATACACATGAATGCAGTAAACTAAATAGCACCTGGCTAACACTATAAAATATGACATCTACATGCCATCATTTTGGGCTAATTTCAGTCAATGTAATGCTGGTTTTTTCAGCTAATTTCAACCTTTTCTTTTTTACACTAGCATTTGTTGCATGCCTGTTTAAAATGGGACTGCAATATTTGCACAGCATCATAGTCTATGAATATGATCTTGGCAAATTAATAGTGCCCATCAGCACCAAGTCATAATTGCAACACCAAACAGTTGATTTTATAGTCTAGTAATTTGATTTGTCTATCACTAGCTTTACAGCAGGTCTATCCCATTTTGACATTTAACCCCCTAACACTTGATCGCCATTTTCTTCCCTCCCACTTTTTAATTTCCCCATATCTTGAGGCAAAGGGATCCAATATCCAGAACAAAGCCTATTATTCACCATGGCTCATCATCACTACAGGGTGTCTCAAATAAATTACAACAGTACCTTCAGGTGATTGTAACTTCTTACATAAGTGTCGGAATAGAACAATTCAAACCACAAAATAAAGTCAAATCAGTTGCCTATTATTTTAAGAAAACCGCATTTGATTCGGTTGAGTAATGACGAAGAAATGAGCGATTATGTAACAGTAATCAAAGAACACTTCCATCCAAGTTTGTAGTATACAGATTTTCATTTGCGTGGGTGGTTACATTTTCTTTTCAATTAGCCAGCACTGTTGAATACATTGATAAATGCAGTATTGAGTAATCAATCGTAACACTCATAACGACCAATAAACAATACAACTCACTGTAAGGAGAGAGATTTACCATTACTTTTTTAATCTAAATTAACGTTAATTTTGTTTTCAATTGCGTTAATAATTTTATTTTCATCAAGTTGGGATGATTTCAATCTTTATTTTCATCAAAAATTAAGTTGAAAATGTGAAGATAAAAACCTTGATAAATTTATGCGCAATGGTATTTGTTATCTTAAACTTGTAAATAACTGACAATTTTCAGTTCAGACCATGAACTTAAAGTCCATGTTCCGACTAACTATTGTTTTGTTTTCAATTGTGATAAAAAGATTAAACGTACCATGCAAATTGGTTATAGTAAACTTCAATATTTACTAATATCAAGTTTAAAATGTGATGAAAATAACCTTGAAACTTTTATGTGCAATATTATGTTGAACTTTATTTATAGCTGGCGTATTAAGTTAGTCTAAAAGAAAAATATATAACAAGAAAAACTTTGAGAGAAGCATTGATTGATTTCTTGTCTGTGTTGTCTGTGTTGAATCACTCAATATGAGCAAACTAGGATGCAAGTTTTCTTTGACTACTTGTACGTAATCGCTCATTTCTCCGTCATTACTGAACTGAATCACACATAGTTTTCTTCAAATAATAGCCAACTAATTTGACTTTTTTTGTAGTTTGACGACACTTACTTAGAAAGTTACGATCCCCTAAAGATATGGGGGTGGGTTTTTTGAGACACCCTGTATATAGATGACTCCATCATCAGGTTGATTGCCTGTGGTTGTCATGGATTTAGAACAATGGTCTCTCAAAATGTTGGCTAAAATAATGTTTGGCTATAATAGGATTGATGGAATGACTTGAGAGTTTACTAACCCAGTATATGCTGCATGGCATATAATTATGATCCTGAAATATTTAATAGTTGAAAATTGTCAAATAAGGTTATCCATGCAGCTACGCGCAACGGACTACAGTGGGGAATCGCACCCAGACTATTCTACATTTAATTGAATTGGAGCAGGAAGTCCAATTCATTGCATGAACCGTGCTACCAAATTGGCCTATGATATCATGAAACAGGTGTGTCTTATTTCTGAATATCTTGAACCCAGTTATTATTCCTGACACGATGGCAGCTAATCAAAACACGGATAACCTCTATGTATATGAAGATTCATGGCATGAATTAAAGGTAGATGACCCGATCACATTTTCGTAACACAGAATTATTTCAAACATACGGAGATTTTCATATCATATGAAAGCTCGTATTTTTCTCATCATCATACTGAAATTTGACGGCCTAATTCGGTATAATGACAGAGAAATCGATGAAATAGCGTTGAATTACCGCGAATGGTGGTTACCACCGATATAGTTTGTGTACTACTCAATGGGTACAGTTCACAGCATCTTGTGTGTCTAAAATAAGAACCATAATAGCTATGCATCTCAAATTTTGGGACACGACGTTTTTAAGGATGACCTTTCATGTAGAATAGAAAACTTCAAGTTGAAAATCGGAACATCTACCTTTAAACATGTTAAATTAACAAAGTCCTTGATATAGATATAGATATAAACGGTCTTGTTCCCAGTATCTCTTGCTGTCGTGGCCAGAGATTACCCATTGGATCACAGAGGCTGTGTTTACGTGGGCATCAGAATTATGAGCGCTAATGTATAGACATTTTTGTTGAGAATTGTCAAACATGTTCTGATAACTTCATTCAGAATTAGAATGAAAGATGAGTATTCTTGTTCCAATTATTAAATATACAAACAAAATTCGGTTCATACTTAATGATATACATTATTATTTTACTGAAAATAAATGTACATCAAAAGTTGATAGCTAATGAACTCTACTACAGACTATTTGCTATCAGCAGTAGATAGCTAATTTGTTATAAGCAGTAATTAGCTAATTAACAATGTCACAGTACTATTTAATATCAGCAGTAGATAAATAATGAATGATGTTACAGTATATTTACTATCAGCAGTAGATAGCGAATGAACAATGTTACATTATATTTACTATCAGCAGTAGATAGCTAAAGAACAATGTTACATTATATTTGCTATCAGCAGTAGATAGCTAAAGAACAATGTTACATTATATTTGCTATCAGCAGTATATAGCTAATGAACAATGTTACAGTATATTTACTATCAGCAGTAGATAGCTAATGAACAATGTTACATTATATTTACTATCAGCAGTAGATAGCTAATGAACAATGTTACAGTTTATTTACTATCAGCAGTAGATAGCTAATGAACAATGTTACAGTTTATTTTCTATCAGCAGTAGATAGCTAATGAACAATGTTACAGTATATTTACTATCAGCAGTAGATAGCTAATGAACAATGTTACAGTATATTTACTATCAGCAGTAGATAGCTAATGAACAATGTTACATTATATTTACTATCAGCAGTAGATAGCTAATGAACAATGTTACAGTTTATTTTCTATCAGCAGTAGATAGCTAATGAACAATGTTACAGTATATTTACTATCAGCAGTAGATAGCTAAAAAACAATGTTACATTATATTTACTATCAGCAGTAGATAGCTAAAGAACAATGTTACATTATATTTGCTATCAGCAGTAGATAGCTAAAGAACAATGTTACATTATATTTGCTATCAGCAGTATATAGCTAATGAACAATGTTACAGTATATTTACTATCAGCAGTAGATAGCTAATGAACAATGTTACATTATATTTACTATCAGCAGTAGATAGCTAATGAACAATGTTACAGTTTATTTACTATCAGCAGTAGATAGCTAATGAACAATGTTACAGTTTATTTTCTATCAGCAGTAGATAGCTAATGAACAATGTTACAGTATATTTACTATCAGCAGTAGATAGCTAATGAACAATGTTACAGTATATTTACTATCAGCAGTAGATAGCTAATGAACAATGTTACATTATATTTACTATCAGCAGTAGATAGCTAATGAACAATGTTACAGTATATTTACTATCAGCAGTAGATAGCTAATGAACAATGTTACATTATATTTACTATCAGCAGTAGATAGCTAATGAACAATGTTACAGTTTATTTTCTATCAGCAGTAGATAGCTAATGAACAATGTTACAGTATATTTGTTCATTAGCTATCAGCAGTAGATAGCTAAAGAACCATGTTACAGTATATTTGCTATCAGCAGTAGATAGTAAATATCCTGTAACATTGTTCATTAGCTATCAGCATTCTTTCAACATCGATGACTTCCCCCAACTATTATAAACATATTTATATAAACTTTTTACTACTAGCTGGAAAAATCTGACAAACTATATGATGTAAATGAGTTGCTCTATCAGAAGTAAAATGATATCTAGTGAAATCTGTGATACCATGATTGCTAATAACAGTAAAAGGAGTTAAACTATTTATCTATTTATAATTCTAATTGTAAATAACAGATGAGTTACCCACAATGTCAGGGATATACACCATTGTTACCGGATATATCACTTATAAATAAAAGATGAACCATAATAATACTGATAGCAAAAAGGTCATAGTTTTGTACATATAACTGCTATATCAGTTATACCTCCAAGTCCTCCATGGAATCCGGGATAGCTTACACTAATGCTCTCTTTGGTAGTGCATACATCACTATAGATGCCTTTAGCAACAGTAGTTGACTGCTCTACCAGGCTCCGACAGTATTAGCTTATAAATAGGCAATAAGGGTATAGTACACTATTATAATTGTAATCAAGTACCAGACATCCTCTTACCGTTACTATCATGTATCATTTACACATAACAGATTCTGATGATAACTAATCGAGATCCAATATTGATACCGGTACTCATCTTTATTTATAACTCAATAGACTGATATGTACTGCCTCACATGGTAAACTAAACGTAGAGACACCAAGGTGTAATTTAAGTCAATCTTTTGCCGGATGCGTGGAACAGTACCGGTAGTTATAAACAGCTGCAAACCGTTGCTAAGTATCAAAGTAAAACCATTTTATCAGATCGGATGACTTGGGTTTGACACATGAATTATGCGCGGTAGTGACTGATCACTGTTTGAAATGAGATAATTTAACGCAGACACAATTGAATTTAGTTAGTTTATTTTATGTTTTGGGAGCAACTGAAAATTTAAGTTTCTGGTAAATGACCATTTGTCTAGGCATCCATGGCATCCTCTTTTTGAAGTTAATGATGTTCTCATGACATCATATTTCAAGACATACTTTTTCAAAATACTTTATCTGTATTTTTGACAGGTGCTAAAGACTAAGAGGAACTTTCTATACCTATTTTGACCTGTTTTACTCACCACTCAAGTTGATGATGTATGCCATACATAGAAAGGTATTAAGCAGTGAAAAACAGAAGAATGGACCATTCGAGAAGGTTGGTGAAGCCCCCTCCCCCCCCCCCCCCCCCCACCCCCACCAGGTCATAATTTTGACTTTAACTTTTAATGTTAAGCTAATTCTAGGCATTAAAAGGCAACACTTTTTTGCGCATTTTGCCCAAACAAATTGCCTCTTGCACCCTCCACTCCACCCCGCTTGCGCTACTTACGCATCAGAGACTTGTCTCAATATCAGTTTAGCTCCCTCGTAACTAAAAGTCTCTCTAATGGCTCCGGTTGAAAACAGAAAATAGATATTCAATTACATATTACATGCATTGCCTGGCACACTTTGAAATCGATTTCGTGGGTGTAAGATATCAGACAGGGCTCACATTACTACTTATTGGCAAAGAACTATTTCAGCTTCAACTCGAGGGATTTGATATAAATGAAATAGAACACTTCACTTCGCATAGGAATCAGCAGATGATTATAAACCTTTCAGTTACTGTTAGTGAATGTTGTTTGTTATCTCACACTGAGATCTAACGTTCTGATATAGAGGTTTACTATTGTGATTCTTCACCCAATCTGAACTCTAAATACAATGTGTTTCCCATCTGCTGTGGGGCGGTTAGAATCATAGACGGTGAAAAGGGACCATCTATGTTTAGAACATTGACGTTGATTTAAACTTGAACATGATGCGCAGAAATATTTTAGTATGATTTAAAACAAGGAACCAATAAGAATATTTAAAGTTGCCGGCTTCAGCAGATGTGCTCATTGGAAGCTTTCTAAATCTGGAAACGGTCTTACCACAGTAAGAAACCTTTCCAGAGTATTGAACTTATACACAATTGAACATTTTAGTCACCCTTATAAATGTTATTACCTTGGTGGATAATTGATGGCAAGATCTATTTCAAAAAGGTCACTGGCTTAAGTGCAAACAGCTATGACTTATGAGGAACCCTTTTAAAAAAGTATCAAAGCCTGACTACTGGAAGATCTGGTAGTCCAAGAACCAGAGTCAGAGACTAGACATGTTTGTTTTTATCAAAATGAATCTTTCGTGCAATTTTTATGATCCTTACTTTTACAATTTTTAATCACAAACTGTTATTACCTGGAAGATGTGCCATTGTGTTGTTCGTATGTGGTCAAGGGATTGTGGAGATAGTTGACTATACACAAGCAGGGGGTTAAGCACAATGCCGATAGCTATAGGGGGAAGGATGTTATAAGAGACATCTTAGGTTCTTATCAGTCGTCAACTACTAATGGTATTGGAGCATCAGGGTTGGAAGGGGAGAGTGTAATGGTCATCAACTACTAATGGTATTGGAGCATTAGGGTTGGAAGGGGAGAGTGTAATGGCAAGTATTTATAGGACATTACTGGGTAAGGTGTTCTGGGTAAGTTATAAATCCTCCTGTCTGTCATATAGGGGAAGGATATTATAAGAGACATCTTAGGTTCTTATCAGTCGTCAACTACTAATGGTATGGGAGCATTAGGGCTGGAAGGGGAGAGTGTAATGGCAAGTATTTATAGGACATTACTGGGTAAGGTGTTCTGGGTAAGTTATAAATCCTCCTGTCTGTCATATAGGGGAAGGATATTATAAGAGACATCATAGGTTCTTATCAGTCATCAATTGCTAATGGTATGGGAGCATCAGGGTTGGAAGGGGAGAGTGTAATGGCAAGTATTTATAGGACATTACTGGGCAAGGTGTTCTGGGTAAGATATAAATCCTCCTGTCTGTCATATAGGGGAAGGATATTATAAGAGACATCTTAGGTTCTTATCAGTCGTCAACTACTAATGGTATGGGAGCATCAGGGTTGGAAGGGGAGAGTGTAATGGCAAGTATTTATAGGACATTACTGGGTAAGGTGTTCTGGGTAAGTTATAAATCCTCCTGTCTGTCATATAGGGGAAGGATATAATAAGAGACATCTTAGGTTCTTATCAGCCGTCAACTGATAGTGGTATGGGAGCATCAGGGCTGGAAGGGGAGAGTGTAATGGCAAGTATTTATAGGACATTACTGGGCAAGGTGTTCTGAGTAAGTTATAAATCCTCCTGTCTGTGATCTGGCAACTATCATTTGGTATATGCCTGATTGGGTTAAGGTACTACATGTGGTCTGGGACACACTTAATATTTAGAGCTCCGTGTCGGTGTTATACTCTAAATTCGGTGTTATACTCTGAATTTTGTGATTTTTGCACTTTTTGTGCATCAATCTGAAACTGCAAACATATACCGGTGAATATACCTTTTGCAACAGAGTAACATAAGACTTGGGCCATAATCTGTATTGTGACTTAAGCAACCTGAACACAAGGTTGGAAACTGCAAAAAAGTCTGAATGTGAAAATAATATTGGCTTTAAAAGAATTTTGTTAATGTCACTGAGGAAACCTACAAAGTGTAACACTTTTTTGACATCTACTTTTGTATCCATATATGTGACCCGTCATGTCAAAATGGACATGTTGGTGTCCCGAATCAAATCTGAGTTATTGGTATGACTTGAAAAAGAACATTCTAAGCTTTAAAATGATACCATGTTGAATGTAATCGGACTTAGTAATCACAAGATATGATTTGAAGAAGCAAAATTTGTTCTATTATTTTCTTTATATTTCACCAAATATATTGGTCTCTATCTCAAAACTGTGTTTGCGGACAACTTTTTTGACACGACTGGTCACATATGTCACGTTGCATTACAAGCTCTCCATTGTATGCCCACTGTATAGATTATTCCTTTTAACATTGAATCAGAAACAAAAATAAAAAAATCCATAAAAATATGGAATTTCCCCCTCTCACTTGTTATGCCCTTAAATTCAACTGATAATACAAGGCACTGTCCAATATAATTTGAATTTAGCCGATTCCTTATTTCTTTCAAACTGGAGATTAAGTCAAAATGATCTGATTTTGTCAGTAACAACACTTTAAATGTAAATAATTGATGTGGAACAAGACATTAAATACATCAGTGTTGAAAGCCTGCCATTTAACAATTCAGAGGCCAATAGCCATTCTATACAAATGAATCAAAAACAGTATTGATTGGCTATCAATTTGCTCACAGTAACGAGGAAGGCCAAGTTGAATGCTTCAGTAAGAGTATTGTAAATTGTTAAAGCTGACTATACATCCTTATTGCAACTGATGCGGTTGTGGTAGAGTTAGCCGATTTTTCATTTCAATAAACCCTATATTCATAACCCTGTCCACAACTCTGTAATCCTAACCCTAAACTTAAGCCTTAACCCATACCTAAATACCTTAAACTCCTTATTGCAACTGATGCGGTTGTGGTAGAGTTAGCCGATTTTTCATTCAATAAACCCTATATTCATAACCCTGTCCACAACTCTGTAATCCTAACCCTAAACTTAAGCCTTAGCCCATACCTAAATACCTTAAACTCTAACCCTAAATCTTACCTTAATCCTATTCCAAGCTCATTCTTTATTCTTGAAAAACTGGTGATTGATTCCAAAATGATCTGATTTTGTCAGTAACAACGCTTCATTCAGCATGTAAATAATTGATGTGGAACAAGACTTCACTGTTGAAAGCCTGACATTTTACGATTCAGAGGCCAATAGCCATTCTACTGGGCTAAATAAATGAATCAACAACAGTATTGATCGGCTATCAAGTAAAGAGAAAGCCAAGTGACAAGTTGAATGCTTCAGTAAGAGTGTTGTAAATCATCTTATCTTAAAGCCGACTCAATGCTGACTAGACATACATGTGTGCTATTTGGATCCTTTTGTCTTGAACTTGGGGATGGCTGCATTTTTGTCTGAAAATGGGAGCTGAGAAGAACAATTAACTGTTATTTTACTAAAATGTCAGGAAGATGCTTCTTTATCCAAAAGACTGAGAGTACCTTGATTTGTGTAAAGAAAAGGAAATTGAGAAAATATTCAAATGTATTACTCACCTAATTACTTTTTTGTCTCATAGCATCAATGACTTCATCAGATTTTATATCCTCCACATAAATACTGGGATCAATTCTGTAAGGCAAACACATTAAGAAAAAGAGTTGTCAATAGAATCATATCATATATAATATCTTTGAAGGTTAAATGTAAAATGGTTATTATTTTAACGGTTTAAGTTTATGGATTACGAAATAATATCCAAATTTGACCTAAGATCAGTCATACTTCATTCATCGAACTCTGTGTAGTGATGTCAAAGGGTATTCCAATGATCGCACCTCATTACCACACACATAAGGCCTGTTCAGACGGTCACTAATCTCGAGACTAGTTAGTCTCGAGTTGTTCTATGGGTATATAAATGGGTAAAAAAAGTAAGTTCCCCCCATAAAATTTGATGACGTTTGTTTGAATAACTCTACACATAATTAAAGGTTTTGAGAGATTGAAACACTTACTTGGCTACCCACAGAAAGTGTCTCCATTTCAATATCATTATTACTTTTCCCATAATAGTCACATTTCACAAAAATTATGTTTCCAAAAAAAGTGGCACTTTTTAAGATTCTATACGAGTTTGTGTGCATAAATCCACACACAATTAGGCGTTTTGAAAGATTGAAAGATTTATGAAAGGGAATAACCCTTGGCTACCCACTCAATACCCTGTTTACTGTTTACAAAACAGTCACATTTCCCCAAAATGATGTTTTTCCGAAAAGGATACAGGGAAGATATTGACGTGAATTGGTTAGTCATGAATGAAATAAAATCATTTTATTTTTAATTTCAATTAAGGACCAGCAAAAGAAAGAAAAGACTTTCTTTTAATTGAAAATAAAGACAATTCAAATTAATTTTACACAGCACTGGAGAGCTTTTTGTAACTTTCTTGCATAAGATTTTGAAAAGTGCCACTTTTTCTGAAAACATCATTTTGGGGAAATGTGTATGTTTTGGAAAAAGTAAACATGCTATTGAAGAAGAAAAAACTTGCAATGGGTAGCCAAGCGTTTTTGCTTTTGATATTAAACGTTTCAATTTTTCAAAAGGTACATTTTTGTGTGGAGTTATGCAAAGAAACACGATCAAATTTTAGTGGTGTAAATTTTGTTGGCATTGAGGGGATGATTGACCAGTGGCAGCACCAGCATCAACATTTTAGGGGTGAAAAAGGGGGTGGGGGCAAGAAAACATTTTTTCTGTTGGAGGGGGGGGGGGGGTGCACGCAAAGGAAGCGCACCAACATTTTGTTTTTTATTGTAAAAATCTATTTTGTGTGTTAAAATAGGGTTTTTGTGTGTTTTTCTTCCCCAAATTCACCCTCTAAATGCGTAAAAATCAACAGGATTTTTTTAAAGTATCCTTTTTCTTGTAAATGGTTGATTTTATCAAAAGTGGCATTGTGTAATGACCTACTTTATGTAAAGAAAATGTTGCAACATGTTGAAAAGATTCATGTGACTCATCTCACCAAGCTATATTTAAACACATTTTAATGATGTATAGTCTCATTAAAACAACCATTGAATGTTAGTAGATGAGAAAACCTTTCTATGAGCAGATGAACATTTCTTGTAAGATGATGGTCAGACATTTCAGGGTGTGGTTGTGGGGTGTTTTTTCTTCAATTTTCACGTTTGGTAAATTTTCAATTTGTGTTTTTAATTTTCTTTTTTGAAAACTGTTTGAACATTAAAAAATAGTAAAATGGGAGTTGCATCCTTTGACTAAAATGTGACTCATAAACTCTCCAACTTTCATTGGCCTTATCATTTTAGCAAAGGATAAGTTACTAAGTTGCCTAACTCATACTTATTTTGATTTGGTCATTGTAAAGTTAACTAAGTTCATAAGGATGCAACAATGTATAGTAGAGGAAAAATCAGTCTCGGGAGGCCTTATTTTAAAAGTAACCTGACCATAAAAATAAACAGCATGAATTATATATCAAATTAAAGCTACAACCCTCAGGAATTTCACTATGGGGATGCATTTGTTGATATAGGGAGTGCATCTATAAGTTTTTGGGCCGTTTCCATGGCAACCATCAAATAAATTAATAGCATTTAAAAAAATCGTGTACATTTCTAAAATCATATTTTATCAATATAAAACCATACAAGGTACCTTTTCCTTCATGATCTTAACTTATGAGGATTAACCTTTTCTGAAAATGATAAATAAATGTTCTTTTGATTATTATTTTGGTTACCATGGCAACCAAAAAGTTGTTTTTGGTTATTTTTACTAGAAATTTAAGATTTTCAAATTTGGTCATTTATTATATTTCTGAAAGTTTTTGATCTTTTATCTTTTAGTGTTACTAATCACCGAAAGCAAATGGTTTTCTGCTATAAAATACCTTTTTTTACCAAAATAGCACTTTTTCAACGATATTACACATTTTTTTTTAAAAATGCCAATTTGCCAATTTTTCATCAAAAAAATATGAAATGCTCAATTTAGTGTTGTTTATCTAGTAAATATCAAATTACGCCAATCGAATCACAGGCAAAGAAAATATTGCAGAAAATTGGTTTCAAATTTGTATGTCTTACTACAGGAATTTGGTTTTTAGTTTGTTCATATCTCATGATATAAGCTTTTTATAGGGTAACGCCAATGTGTAAACATCTCGACCAAAAATTGTGGATGACTCACGTTCAAATTGCCTTAGAAGTACTTTACCATGGAAAAACAGTACAAATAGCACATCAAATTAAAGCTACAACTGTCAAAAATCTTACTCTGGGCTATGTATAGGTCATATGTGGGGACATGCCTCCGTTTTAGGGTCGTTTCCATGGTAACCTTAAACATTTAATAACAATGTTTGGGAAAATCAAGAACAAATTTTAAATCAATTTTAGTTACCATTTACTATTTCAGATCAAATTTTCCTCTACATATATTACTAATAGTTATTTAATTGTTCTAAAAATTGCAAGCATATGATCTTTTGTTATTTATTTTTGTTACCATGGCAACCAAAATTCCAATTTTAGTCAATACAACCGAATTGTTCTTGTTTTATGATGATTTAATCATTTTACATACATCAGAATAAAATATTTAGACTTTTATTATTATAAACAAAATAATAAAAATGGTTTTCATCTAGAATATTCAAATGTGACCAAAATTGGCACTTTTTTAATGATTTTACCCCAATTTTTATCAAAAAGTGCCAATTTAAAAAAAAATCAAAGAAAAATATGAAATGCTTATTTCAATATGTTATCATGTGAAACTTGAAATTAGTCAATTTTATCAATACCAGACAAAATAATCATGGAATAAAATAAATTGTATATCGGGCCATATAAAGTTGGTCGTTATTTCATCGAAATCTTGAGAAATAAGCACTTATATACTATTCTGTCATTCTGGTTAACTGAGAGTATCATTTTAGGTACCTTATCATGAAAAACCGCACAAATGACACATCATATGAAAGCTACACCTCTCAGGATTATTACCAAGGGGGTGCACAGTTTACATATGACATGAAGCTTTGGAGAATCTATGAGTATTTGACCAGTTTCCGTGGCAACGGCAAAACCAAAAACAAGGTTTTGAGAAATTACGCACATCATTTAAATCAAGATTTGTGAGCATAATTATTTTAACTGCATTTCTTATGTTCTTTTTATTTTGGTAAATATTGTATAGGGTTCAGAAATTGTGATATAATGTTCTTCTATTCTTATTGTGGTTACCATGGCAATATTTATTTGATTGTTCAGTATTTAATATTTTAACATGTATCAAACGAAAAGGTTTTTCTACTAACTGACTGATCTCTTGGGTCATTATAGGTTGATAAATAATACCTGTGGTCATTAAATGATCACCTTGGGTTATTAAAGGATTGATTTGAGTTATTACGCTATCGCTTGAATTAAATGAACACTTAGGGTCATTACAATATATGTAATCATGGTGTCAAAAAATATGTCCTTTGTACGTAGTCTTTAAATGATCACCTGAGATTATAAAATGACTGCTTTTAAATGATTGCTTTTCGGGCAATTAAATGGTTGCTTCGTGACATTACCCTATCAATTGGGTTTTTAAATTATCCCCTTTTGTTAGGGGTCATTGATTTCTTAAGGTCATTACACTACTCTTTGGGGTCCTTAATGCTCACCAGGGGTTGTCAAACGACCACTCATTCAGTTACTAAGGAGTCATTACACTATCACTTTGGATTATCACATGGTCTCTTGTGTTCATTATAATATTACTTAAGGTCGATAAATATTCACTTTGGGTCATTAAATGATCGCCTGTGGTTATTAAATGACCGCCCTGATCATTAAAGAATTGCTTTGTGACATTACACTATCACTTTGGATCACTTGAGGTCTTTACAATTTCCCTTGAGGTCAATAAATAGTCACCTAGGTCATTACCCGTGGATATTACATGACTGACCGGGTCATTCAATGATTGCATGGGGTCATTACAATATCACTTGGAGCCAATAAATAGTCACGTGGGCCATCATAATGATTACCTGGGTTATGAAATGACCATTTGGATCATTAAATGATTGCCTGAAGTCATAACACTATCACTTGGGGTCATTAAATGATCACCTGGATTCATCACACTATTACGTTGGATCATTAAATGGTTTCTTTAAGTCATATCACATTGGATCAATGAATAGTCACTTGGCTCATTAAATGATCCCCTGGGGTTATTAATTGACCTTTACATAGGGAAATTAAAGGAATACCTGAATTGTTACATGACCACTTGGGATCTTATCACTTGGGTCTTGAAATAATTGTTTGGGGTCGTTAAATTATATTCTGTGATTATTAAAACACCATTGGGTCACACCAATCAGATAATTAAATATTCGTTGTGGGTCATTACTCTACCAATTAAAGGCATTAAACTAACACTTGGGGGTAATTTATTGATTACTTTTGGTCATTGTGTGACGTCAACACGATCATTTCAGTAAATTAACTATGATCACATGTTAAAGTCACTTTGGGTCATGAAATGGTCACTTGTGGTCATGAAATGGTCTCTTGTGGTCATGAAATGATGATTTGGGGTCGTTAAATGATATCCTGGTGTTATTAAATGGCAATTCAGTTCAATAAACGTATCACTTTGGTCATTGTTTGACGTCAACATGATCATAACTATGATCACAACAGGACATTTTAAAGTCATATAGGGTCATGAAATGGTCACTTGGGGTCATGAAATGATCACTTGGGGTCATGAAATGGTCACTTGGGGTCATGAAATGATCCATTTGGGTCGGGGTCATGAAATGATCACTTGGGGACGTGAAATGATTATTTGGGGGTAATTGAATGATCATTTGGACCACTTTGAGGTCATTTATTGATTGCTTTTGGTCATTGTTTGACGTCAACACGATCACTTCAGTAAATTAACTATGATCACATGTTAAAGTCACTTTGGGTCATGAAATGGTCACTTGTGGTCATGAAATGGTCTCTTGTGGTCATGATATGATGATTTGGGGTCGTTAAATGATATCCTGGTGTTATTAAATGGCAATTCAGTTCAATAAACGTATCACTTTGGTCATTGTTTGACGTCAACATGATCATAACTATGATCACAACAGGACATTTTAAAGTCACTTAGGGTCATGAAATGGTCACTTGGGGTCATGAAATGATCACTTGGGGTCATGAAATGGTCACTTGGGGTCATGAAATGGTCACTTGGGGTCATGAAATGATCCATTTGGGTCGGGGTCATGAATGATCACTTGGGGACGTGAAATGATTATTTGGGGATAATTGAATGATCATTTGGACCACTTTGAGGTCATTTATTGATTGTTTGTGGTCATTTATTGATTGTTTTTAGTCATTGTTTTACGTCAACATAATCGCTTCAGTTTATTTGATGGTTTGTTTGGGTCAGCAAATTAACTATATGATCACATCGGGTCATTTTTAAAGTCACTTAAGGTCATGGACTGGTCACTTGGGGTCATGAAATGATCATTTGGTGTTGTTAAATGATATAAAATGACCAATCAGTTCAATAAATGATCACTTGGGGTCATGAAACGATCACTTGGGGACATAAAATAATCACTTGGGGACATAAATTGATTACGTGGGTCATGAAATGATTACTTAGGGACATGGAATGATCACTTGGTCATAAATGATCACTGGGGTCAATATAATTATGATCCCTTAGGGGTCATGACATGATCACTTGGGAGCATGATATGATCACTTAGGATCATGATTGATCACTGGGGACAAAATGTTCACTTGTGGTCATGAAATGATCACTCGGATCATAACATGATCTATTGGGTTATTATTAATGATACAATGTTGTAAAATGATCACTCTGGATTCTTGAATGTAGCATGATCACTTGTCTTAAGGCCATAAATCACTCCCTTGCGGTCATATGATAACTTGATCTTGATCACCTGGACCCCTACAAAATTCCATTCGTTTTGCCGTTGCCACGGAAACTGGTCAAATACTCATGGTACAGGAAAAGGTAGCTCATTAACATAATTTCCGTGATACCCATCGTGTTGGAGCATGCGATTCATGTAATTGTGTAGTAGTATTTGTCCTCCCCGATAGGAATACCGCTGTTGGCGTATTACAAATGTGTGCTAAGTACCTTAATTACGCAAAACAAAACATCAATACCTAAACTTAGTTATAGTGTATACCAAATGTATCATCACTGTCCATTCAAATGAACGTCATTTGTATATCGATTCCTTTATCCGTTGTCTATTATTTGGAAAGACGCTATTGAAATAGGCTGATGGGTTGCCATTTCATAGCTTTGGAATCAAGGATATTGGCTGAACACGTTATTAGTTTAATCGATTTAATACCTGAACAAATACAATAACGCCTAAATATGTCAACAGAATCGGTACCAAAACGTAATTGAATAGGGGTGTTGCTGTTTTGAATCCACATCTTTGGAGCTACTAGATATGTACTGTTAAAGTAATCGTCACATAATTTCAATGGTTTGAGGAAATTGTATGATCAGCTCCTTTTGAAATTCCCACTATTATTGCTTTACAATTACATCCCACAACAATTTACTCAGTTATAATCCCTCCATTGTTATTTATCCTTTGTTGTTTTCTAAGGTTTATTGTTGCGGATTTTTCTTAATACAAGGCGGTTCTCGAACAGCGGGTCTCGCCTGTTCATCAAAAGTTAATTGAAAGAAATGATGGTGAGATGTATGATAAAATGTAGCACTGCCACAGAGGTAGGCATTGTAGTTAATGTAAGGGATGTAATACCTTAAGGGATGCTCAAATGTTACCCAGTACTAAAAACCTTCCTTTGTAGCAACTGTACACATTAAAGTAGTTCCTTCATAGCAACTGTATACATTAAGGTAGTTTTATCTTAAGGGAAGTACTGTAGCGCGGGTGGGGGGTGGGGGGGGGGGGGAGGGGTTATCATTTATCTCTTTAGCCTTGTCTTGTCAGGATGGCATACGTATACCTCCCAATTTATATTGCTGTTTTAATTAGGTCCGTTTGGTGGGGCAGAACCACCATGCTCTTCTTTTTAAATTACACATAGTTACGACACTTGACATCTGATCTGGTTGTCCTTACTTCATTTATTTTCTTGTATACATTGACCTCTGATGACCTCCAAAATTCAATTAGCTAAAAGAACACGCCACCCTCATTCCCTCCACCAAATTTCATCAAGATAGGCCTTACAGATCTTATTTGACCCCTGATGACCTTGAATGACCTCGGATGACCTTGAAAATTTAATCATCAAAACAAAAACACCCCACCTCCCTTCCCTCCACCAAATCCCATCAAGATAGGCCTTACGGATCTTATTTGACCCCCAGATGACCTTGAAAATTTTATCAGCAAAAATAACACCCCCTTCCATCCACCGAATCCCATCAAGATAGGGCTTACTGATCTATTTGACCCCATATTTGACCCCAGATGACCTTGAATGACCTCCGATGACCTTGAAAATGTAATCAGCAAAAAGAACACACCATCCCCCTTCCCTCCACCAAATCCCATCAAAATAGGCCTTACGGATCTTATTTGACCCCCAGATGACCTTGTATGACCTCCGATGACTTTAAAAATTCTATCATCAAAAAGAACACACCACCCCCATTCCCTCCACCAAACCCCATCACGATAGGCCTTACGGATCTTATTTGACCCCAGATGACCTTGAATGACCTCCGATGACCTTGAAAATGTTATCAGCAAAAAGAACGCACCACCCCTTCCATCCACCGAATCCCATCAAGATAGGCCTTACTGATCTATTTGACCCCAGATTTGACCCCAGATGACCTTGAATGACCTCCGATCACCTTGGAAATTTAATCAGCAAAAAGAACACACCACCCCCTTCCCTCCATCAAATCTCATCAATATAGGCCTTACTGATCTATTTGACCCCATATTTGACCCCGATGACCTTGAATGACCTCCGAGGACCTTGAAAATGTAATCAGTAAAAAGAACACACCATCCCACTTCCCTCCACCAAATCCCATCAAAATAGGCCTTACGGATCTTATTGGACCCCAGATGACCTTGAATGACCTCCGATGACCTTGAAAATGTTATCAGCAAAAAGAACGCACCACCCCTTCCATCCACCGAATCCCATCAAGATAGGCCTTACTGATCTATTTGACCCCAGATGACCTTGAATGACCTCCGATCACCTTGGAAATTTAATCAGCAAAAAGAACACACCACCCCCTTCCCTCCATCAAATCTCATCAATATAGGCCTTACTGTTCTATTTGACCCCATATTTGACCCCGATGACCTTGAATGACCTCCGAGGACCTTGAAAATGTAATCAGCAAAAAGAACACACCATCCCACTTCCCTCCACCAAATCCCATCAAAATAGGCCTTACGGATCTTAATGGACCCCAGATGACCTTGAATGACCTCCGATGACCTTGAAAATGTTATCAGCAAAAAGAACGCACCACCCCTTCCATCCACCGGAATCCCATCAAGATAAGCCTTACTGATCTATTTGACCCCAGATTTGACCCCAGATTACCTTGAATGACCTCCGATGAACTTAAAAATTCTATCAGCAAAAAGAACATACCACCCCATTCCCTCCACCAAATCCCATCACAATAGGCCTTACGGATCTTATTTGACCCCTGACCTTGAATAACCTCCGATGACCGTGAAAATGTTATCAACAAAAAGAACTCACTACCACCTTCCATCCACCGAATCCCATTAAGATAGGCCTTACTGATCTATTTGACCCCATATTTGACCCCAGATGACCTTGAATGACCTCGAAAATTTAATCAGCTAAAAGAACATACCACCCCCTTCCCTCCACCAAATCCCATCAAGATAGACCTTACAGATCTTATTTGACCCCCAGATGACCTTGAATGACCTCCGATGACCTTAAAAATTCTATCAGCAAATCGAACACACCACCCCCATTGATAAGCCAAAAGAACGCACCGCCCCTTCCATCCACCGAATCCCATCAAGATAGGCCTTACTGATCTATTTGACCACATATTTGACCCCCGATGACCTTTTATGACCTCCAATGACCTTGAAAATGTAATTAGCAAAAGAACACACCACCCCCTTCCTTCCATCAAGTCCCATCAAGATAGGCCTTATGGATCTCCCGAAATCGCGTTACAACACGTCACAAAAGTTTTAAACATATTTGACCCCGATGACCTTGAATAACCTCCAATGACCTTGAAAATTTAATCAGCAAAAGAACCTACCACCCCCTTCTTTTCACCAAGTCCCATCAAGATTGGCCTTACGGATCTCCACATATCGCGTCACAAAGGTATTTCTTAGCACACGGCGGACGCCGTACGCCGGACAGAAATAGTGATAACATAGTCTCATCCTGATTACAAGTCTCATCCTGATTACATCAGGTGAGACAAAAAGCGTATTTGAGATGGTTCCTTCTTGTTTGTATTAAGGAATTCGGATCTAAAAAAGAGTGAAACAGAGATTATTATGTGTTCTAACTATGTACCAATTGTTAATTGTTATCTGTTTCTATGCTTGCATTGCCGAGATACACGCAAATGTTTCAAACAACCCACATTTCATCCTATTACATATCCAGCCAAATATTGACCAATTTCAGACAGTGTCCCAACTTAGTTTACGCTAATGCTATGACGTCATAGTTGATAAAATTAGAAATCCAAAAGTGTATTGTTTGAAAGACAAAGGTTCATACTTTGTATTGATTACATTATCCCTCAATAGAATCACCCATGCATTCCATACCATGATCACTTTCATTACTTACTGACTGACCCTCGTATGATGTGTCATTTGTGCTGTTTTTCATGTAAGGTACCTAAAATGAGCTTTGAATAACACTAAGTATAATTTGATACTCCCAGTTAACCAGAATGACAGAATAGTATATAAGTGCTTATTTCTCAAGATTTCGATGAAATAACGACCAACTTTACATGGCCTGCTATACAATTTATACATTTATTCCATGATTATTTTGTCTGGTATTGATAAAATTGACTACTTTTAAGTTTCACATGATAGCACATCTACAAATAGGCATTTCATATTTTTCTTTGATTTTTTTTAAATTGACATTTTTGATAAAAATTGGGGGTAAAATCATTAAAAATGTGCCAGTTTTGGTCACATTGCCAATTGGTGAAGGTGTAATCAAAACCAATTGCCTTTGCCACCAGCGCTAAGTTGCCAGATGTTTAATTCCTGCTTTCGCGCGGTTTTGCACTCAGCTTCCTCGCAACAATAGATCGGCCATTACTTTCTTCGGTACCCCCCCCCCCCCCCCTGCGGTTCCGGGATCTGTTTGCGGCTGGCATTTTTGTGTGTCACAATCCTTTGGGACATCGTACGTTGAGGTTGATTCTTCTTGTTCCTGATACAAACAAATTTTTCGAGATTTCTTACGATGAGGTGATTCTCTATTCTGTTCCTGATCCAAATTTTTCTCGCCGTTCTGCTGTTGGTGTACACATACTACTGTAACAATCCTTGTTTCTATTCTACTTGACCTGCGTTTTCACCTGAGTTGCGTGGGTCGGATTCACGGGATTGCTAGGAGATATGCCTTCGGTATTAAAATGGCACTACTAATTCGGTGAGAAAATTTTGTTTTGTTTTGTTATTAATGTAGTCTTGTTAAAAAGTAATTCATTGGGGGAATTTCAATGGCGGTAATCGTCTTTGCTAATCAACGGTTCCCCCTCACAATATTTGCAGGTTAATAGGCCTACATGCATCGTTATAATATAATACATTACATTTTTGTTAATTATATTGCTGATATAGGTCTCCAATTGACGGCTGTTACTTACATTGTACACAGTCTTGTGTTCAGTACGCGGGTCGTTTCATGTTTATTATTATATCCATCTTTGGTATCCATGCCCCTTTTTATGTAGGCCTTGCTTGACATATCCGGGCTATTATACTATCACATTGGCTCCTTGGATCGGTTATCTGTTTCCTTGATTGCCCATTTACATCTAAATTAATTATAATCCTCGTTAAATGGGGTGGTTGTTGATATATTCTGGTTGGCCAGTTTCATAATAATTGTATGTCTATATCAGTGTTCCAACTGAGATTAGTCCCAAACCGCGGCCCATGTGTCCTCTAAACCGCGGCCCACGACTATATGAAGCCCAATTTTTGTTTACCCATAGAATACATTGTTGCTTGGCTTTTCCCAAACCGCGCACACATTTTTTCAAAAGTAGCCCAATTGCGCGGCCACACCGTAGTGTTGGCAACTCTGGTCTGTATTCGATGTGGCTCTATAGATAGTTTTGGTTGCAACTAGTGCTGCGTTGGTCTGTGAGGTTTTTTATTCAATCGGTTGTCGTTAGTACCTGTAGGTACAATAGGCTCCGTTCATCTTACGTGTTGCGTCTTTCAAATCATTACATCACGGCCACTTAAAGCGCTACTTGGCTCGGTGGTGGTCTTCTCATCAGGGATAATCGTTGTCCCTGTCTCAATATAGATCGCATGTTACTGTGTCGATGTCCGCGTTCGATATTTTA
The DNA here is from genome assembly GCA_035610835.1 of Ophiura sarsii. Lineage (NCBI taxonomy): Eukaryota > Metazoa > Echinodermata > Ophiuroidea > Amphilepidida > Ophiuridae > Ophiura > Ophiura sarsii. Next base: position 37,216,924 of record CM069450.1, on the reverse strand, counting down.
GGCATGGCTGGGCGTTGTCAAGTGTAGATCCTTTGTATGGTAACGCGTGCCTCCTTGTTACGCTTTGCTAATCTTTTCTCTCCCCTTCATGCTTACATTTATTTTTTGTTATGTTAGTTTTTGTTTTAAATGGGTTGAGTCTCTGCCCTGATATAATAATAATAATAATAATTATATAGTAATCAGTATTTATCCAATATCGGTTAAGGCCTAATATTGAATGGTATTGGGGTTTATATGTGGGTATTGTTTTGTTTGTTTTCCCTCCGCCTTCTAATTTACTTTAAAAAAAGTTATGCCGCTCCATCGGGTAGTGGAGTGCTCTGTTGTAATTGTTTATGTTCAATATTTAAATATATAATAATTCTATTGGCTCTCACATATTAGCTTAAAGTTGCTGGCGATCGTACTAGCGTGAATCTCGGTTATATAACCGCTGTGTGTTATGTATGTGTATTTCAAATATTAACATATAAATATTATACATATAAATAATTAATTTAATAATCAATAAATTCCGTTTTACACTGAATTGCCTGCAGTTGTCTGATCTCATACGCGTGATTATCGGGGTTGTAGTTTCCTTGCCCTTGTTTAACATTATAATTAGATCTTAAATAAATTAGTTTCATAATTTTAAATTCGGCTGCGCTTAATGTCGAGCTTTGCGAATATTCGTGGTTACTGTTCCTTTGGTTTCGGCTATTGCAATCTTGGGCGTCGCTCCCACGTGTATCTGTTCGTAGTTCGTAGCTTTATATTCCGTAAACTCCGTGCATGATTTAATTGTTGTATAATGTACGTTCTTTGCTCTAGTGACAGGTGTACCATTGCACATTGATTGTTGTACGACCAACCAGGCAGTCTGAAGTGGGGTTTGGCCGTTTTCAATTGTATCAGCGGTTTGTATCCGAATATACAAAATACTGAGTATATAACATACCTGATTTGTTAATCAATAACAATTACAAGTCATTCGGTTCATAATCCCCATTCTCTAATTCACTACATCTTCAATCTTCACGCCCGGTTTTTATATAATTACAGGTATTGAATGGTGGTTACAATGTGGGCTATCAATGTATACGTTTGGGTTATGATTGCTTATGCTGTTGATCGACCGCATCGTTTTTTGTATTATAGTTACGTCATTCGTAATGGGATATTCCACTCACGCAATAAGGTGCTCTTCTTCTGGGTTTGCCGACGTACGGGCCGGGCTGGCTGTTCCTGGATATGTTTTTAAATCCTTTTTACTAATTGTATTAGTTTTAGTTATTGCATTAGATACTACGGCCTGTCGCCTGCAGTTTAAATATGGGTCGGTAATTGGTTATCAATCATATATTGGTCCTCTAGGTTGTAGTTATTAGTCAATGTGGGCCTTTAATTTGGTTCGGGTGACTTTCTCCTTGCACCCTTCGCTTTAATTTTCTATGTCGGGTCATCATTGCGGCCCTATCGCTCCTTTTTGAAACATTTTTGTGTGTGTACAATTAGGTACCTTTTAATATACCTCTATTGCCTGTACATGAATCTGATCCGTTTTCTTGCATTATTTCTTTCACATATGACAGGTGTGTGCATGTGGTTGCGTATGGTGGATGGGTACAACAATGCGTGACAGAACGAGTACGTGAACTGCTTGGGTCCGTTCAAAGGCGTGTGACGGGTGTAATTTGTGTACTGCAATACATTATTCACCAGGCGCAGTCAGAGCGTCGAAATATGTAACAATTGCTTAGTCGAAACCGTACCGGAATCATCGTTGGCGAAATGGTTAAAGTCAGTTGGCTCGGATTATATCGCAAGCTGGCGTGAATGTGTTATTACTATTTGTCCTGCCCTGCTCTGAGCAATGAGCTGACAGCTCATTACCAAATGTATACCAAAGACGTGGTGACATCAAGTCATTAGACAAATGATCAACGTGACATAACGAAACGTAACATAACCCACCTACGGGACACTTCCGACAACTGGAAAGGAGCGCAAGACGACTATGGAAACTTGTCTATGCAACAGTTCCCGCTCCATTTTGGCGGGAAAGGATGTTCTCTCTCTTATTCGGGATCGACCGTCAGTAATACGAGAGTGCAAGTACCAAGCCCAGAATAATATCTGTATAGTTTATTGTGGTGGCATGTGAAATGGCCAAACTGCACTAGTTCCATCTTATTGGACGTTCAGCTACTCGCAAAATAATTGCAAATTACGTTTTCTGACGGGTATTACGTCATTCTTACCACCGACAAATCCATAGCTCTCACCGTTTTACAGTAGATCAATCATTCGTGAATAAGGTCCTGGTGAAAATCATGCGGACATTATACCGCCCCTGTGTGGCTCCGTTGGTCGTCCAGTTCGAACGTTTCGGATTTTGCGAATTGACACGTCAGTCGGTATTTGGATAGAGCTTTTAGACTTACAAGTGAGTAGCATTATGAAAATGTAACGATAACATGTCTTAACATACGTCGATAATGTGCTTTACTTATTATCCAAACTTATCATCATTGAATAGTTTTGACGATTTACCTGTGGGAACCGAGATTTACCCAACACAACAATATTTATAGATACCGGACGTCTATTTCAATGCAATCATTTATACATTTATATAGCTAATGGTCGTCTAGCTAAGTGTTCCCCATACGTTATAAATATGTAATGTTGTTAACATACGTCGATAATGTGCTTCATATATTAACAAAACTTGTTATCATTGAATAGTTCCGACGATTTACTTGTGGAAACCGGGATTTATCCAACGCAACCATGTTTATTGATACCGGACATCTATTTCAATGACCCTATTTAGTATTATAGCTAGTTGTTCCCCCATACGTTACAATAGGTATTGGTTTTCTTGTCAATTAAGGTAAATAGATATATTAATGCTTTCAATGTAATGGTTGGGTCATTGCAACCCTATTTGATAATATGGACCAGTTAGGATTCAACTCCGTATTGGCACGCGATAGTTTAGCGGGGCAATGATGTGTATTGCGCATTGCGCTATCCACTCCATTGAACCAGGGGCCAAATTCTACGTTTCTCGTTTTTCTCGCTTCATGCGTTTTTTCCCGAGTTTTTCGCAGCCGGCTACTATCACGTTGAATGGTTAACTATAGGTCAATTACAAATAAATTATGCATGTCATATCTCGATATCCGTCGATTCTACATTATACTATTGGCTTTAGCGCTCTAATGGTTATTTGTCTTCACTTCGTACCGAGCTTGTTCAGCTGATCGGGCGTTTAGTTTGACCATGGTTATTGTGATTTCAATCGATGATATTACAATAAGTCGTTACTTTATATGTCGATGGGTAAAAAAGTTCGCCCCTCCATGTTACGTCACTGGGTCATGCCATTATTTTCACTCATTGACTGAACGTGACTACTACAAAAAAACAAAAAAAAAAGAGGGGGGGGGGGTTTGGCAAGTTTTCCCTTTTGGCCTGCCAATGTCATTCCAACATGTCGAACTTGTTTGGCATTGTTCTTTTTCGTTCTAAACAATTTTGACCAAATTATTTGTCAGTACAAGTGATACTGAATTACGTCATGCCTTTGTTGGGTTAAAAATGCTATTAGGCTTTGAAATACGAAAATATGTACATGTACGGTTCACAGATTACAGGTTAATGTGTCTTGTAATTATTATTTCACGTACAAAATTACAAAATTAAATTGTTCAATCAATACATTTTTAGTGATTACCTCCTTCAGTGCTCGCGGCCTTGGGAGTAGGGGCCTTGTCTCTCTGCAGTCCCCATGTAAGGTCATGATATATGACAATACATTTTTAGTGATTACCTCCTTCAGTGCTCGCGGCCTTGGGAGTAGGGGCCTTGTCTCTCTGCAGTCCCCATGTAAGGTCATGATATATGACAATATGATTTGCGATATTATTTTGAAGGTGATTGCCTCCGTGACGGCCAGCGAACGGCGCCGGAGTGGGGGACTTGCTCTCGGCAGTCTCCAGTCGAATCAAAAACCGATTGATTCTCTATGCGAACTTTTGAGTTAAAAATAAATTATACTTTGATAAATTATGTTAAATTGAGTTACATGTATGTTGTAATCAGATTGATTACTGTTCTACACAAAATTATGTTAAATTCTTTGCAACTGATTTCACCTTGGTGAATAAAAAATTAGAATTAACCTCTCGTATGCTCAGAGGCATAAGCACAACTTTTCTCCTTGCGTTTATCTTAGTGTCTGGGGGCAATGCCAATTGGTGAAGGTGTAATCAAAACCAATTGCCTTTGCCACCAGCGCTAAGTTGCCAGATGTTTAATTCCTGCTTTCGCGCGGTTTTGCACTCAGCTTCCTCGCAACAATAGATCGGCCATTACTTTCTTCGGTACCCCCCCCCCCCCCCTGCGGTTCCGGGATCTGTTTGCGGCTGGCATTTTTGTGTGTCACAATCCTTTGGGACATCGTACGTTGAGGTTGATTCTTCTTGTTCCTGATACAAACAAATTTTCCCACCCACCACGCCCATGTGATGGCTTCTTGGTTGCTCAGGTAAGCTTACTTTCTGGGCATTGTTCTTTTTCGTTCTAAACAATTTTGACCAAATTATTTGTCAGTACAAGTGATACTGAATTACGTCATGCCTTTGTTGGGTTAAAAATGCTATTAGGCTTTGAAATACGAAAATATGTACATGTACGGTTCACAGATTACAGGTTAATGTGTCTTGTAATTATTATTTCACGTACAAAATTACAAAATTAAATTGTTCAATCAATACATTTTTAGTGATTACCTCCTTCAGTGCTCGCGGCCTTGGGAGTAGGGGCCTTGTCTCTCTGCAGTCCCCATGTAAGGTCATGATATATGACAATACATTTTTAGTGATTACCTCCTTCAGTGCTCGCGGCCTTGGGAGTAGGGGCCTTGTCTCTCTGCAGTCCCCATGTAAGGTCATGATATATGACAATATGATTTGCGATATTATTTTGAAGGTGATTGCCTCCGTGACGGCCAGCGAACGGCGCCGGAGTGGGGGACTTGCTCTCGGCAGTCTCCAGTCGAATCAAAAACCGATTGATTCTCTATGCGAACTTTTGAGTTAAAAATAAATTATACTTTGATAAATTATGTTAAATTGAGTTACATGTATGTTGTAATCAGATTGATTACTGTTCTACACAAAATTATGTTAAATTCTTTGCAACTGATTTCACCTTGGTGAATAAAAAATTAGAATTAACCTCTCGTATGCTCAGAGGCATAAGCACAACTTTTCTCCTTGCGTTTATCTTAGTGTCTGGGGGCAATTGAATATTCTAGATGAAAACCATTTTTATTATTTAGTTAATAATAATAAAAGTCCAAATATTTTATTCTGATGTATTTGCTTGTCAGATAGTTGTAAAGGAAGATATAATACACAACGCTATTGCAATTCACGCTGCATGTCACAACGAATCTCGTTTATTTTGTATACCACCAGATGAGAAGTCCTTTATACTCGCATATAATTAACATAATGTATTGTTACAAAATATTATTATACTTGTATATAAACTGAGTGTCACACGCTGTTACCCATAACAACGAATATGTTCTATTCAGGCAATAGGCCTAACTAGAGCGCAACGACATGGAATCTGAAGATGCGCCTGTGACGATGTTGGCTTATCTGTTAAAAGCCAGCAAATGTCCATGTGCGATAAGCGCATGGAATTGAGCAAACGGAATAATTGATGCCGAAGCCTTGCGTACAGACCTTATGCGACCTTGAATGGTGATATTTATTGTAAGAGTCTTTTTATAAGATTTCTTACTTATACGAGTCAATAGTCCGTAAGATAATTGTTTATTATCTTGGAAATTAGGCACAAGCTTACGTGCACCCGGATAGATAGATAGATGTTTTATATATAACTTTGATATATTTATATTAATTAATTTATGTCATTTTGTTTGACACAAAGGATGATTCAACTCAAAACCTCCAATTTCAATTGGATTTATATTTTTGCTATACAAATTCTGCCCAGCGAGAAGGAAACCTGTCATACTGGGATGCGAAAAGCAAGTGACAAAATAAAACACCACACGGGATGCCAAAGAACCCCCGAACCACAGGGGAACCCCCGTGGAAATAAAAATAAAATAAAAAGGTCACCACCAGAAGCCCAATTGGAGGAAGCTACTAGGAACCGCACGGACGGCCACAGCCAAAAGTGGACACCCATGGAAAAATTTTGACCGCCACCGGGATGCTCAATAGAACAAACCGGGAACCAGAATGGGGGGTGGGGATATAGCCTCAGACCCACCAAGACATCCCCCCCAAGAAAAACCCGATATGCACCCAAAATAAAAAAAGGGTTGGGTGGGTGGGAAATTCCGACTTCTGTATTCGTTGTGACCGAATAGCGTTGTGAATACATAGGACCAGTCAACAATGCACGAAACCACGCGCCCTCAAAATGCAGTAGAGAACAAAGACAATCTCGCGACTAGCCATCAACAAGCATCTTTAAGAGTCAAGTACTTGACAACAAAAGGGTGTTTTACAACTTCCTGAAGCAAAGTTGGTTTTAATCATACGAGATGATGAAAACGTCATTGCTTGTCAGATAGTTGTAAAGGAAGATATAATACACAACGCTATTGCAATTCACGCTGCATGTCACAACGAATCTCGTTTATTTTGTATACCACCAGATGAGAAGTCCTTTATACTCGCATATAATTAACATAATGTATTGTTACAAAATATTATTATACTTGTATATAAACTGAGTGTCACACGCTGTTACCCATAACAACGAATATGTTCTATTCAGGCAATAGGCCTAACTAGAGCGCAACGACATGGAATCTGAAGATGCGCCTGTGACGATGTTGGCTTATCTGTTAAAAGCCAGCAAATGTCCATGTGCGATAAGCGCATGGAATTGAGCAAACGGAATAATTGATGCCGAAGCCTTGCGTACAGACCTTATGCGACCTTGAATGGTGATATTTATTGTAAGAGTCTTTTTATAAGATTTCTTACTTATACGAGTCAATAGTCCGTAAGATAATTGTTTATTATCTTGGAAATTAGGCACAAGCTTACGTGCACCCGGATAGATAGATAGATGTTTTATATATAACTTTGATATATTTATATTAATTAATTTATGTCATTTTGTTTGACACAAAGGATGATTCAACTCAAAACCTCCAATTTCAATTGGATTTATATTTTTGCTATACAAATTCTGCCACAAAAGTCACGAACACAGGGACTTTAAACATCCCCCCTTTGTATTAGCAAACAATGGGAATCAGCCTATGGCGGTGGGAAGGCCGAAAAAGTAATCTATTTTGATAATAACGATTCCTTAGAATTGACCTTTACGACCTTAACTTAGGTTTAGGAATTAACGCATTCCCGATAATTTAGTCATGATAGGGAGATGCCGCCTTCACACTCAGCGTAAGACTCTCTAACACACCTCACTGCCACCTTCCCGGCCGTCTGGACACGTTCAGATTGGGCTGATCAACAAAACCATCTGCAAGCTACCACTAACCCTGTATAGAAGATAAAAACAGAAAAGGGCAAGCAAAACAGAAAACAAAAGGAGACAGGGGTTTTAACCCCAACATGTTGCATATAGGGGAGATCATTAAGGCCGATTGAAAGCCAAGAAATTTGGAGGACCACCTATGCCTTGTGTAGGGATTAATGGATGTGTAATATACTGCCAACGTACTGCCAACGTAGTACTGCCAACGTCCACAACACTTGATCGGATCGGATGCTGTTGAAGTAGCGGCCTCTATCCTAAAGCTCCACTCCACCGGAAATAGAATTATGGCCTTGATTATTTTCATTATTTATTTATTTATTTATTAAATAGTGATTCCAACGAATTAATCCGAGCCATGAAACTTTAGTGCTCAGATATTCGGCATAATTATTATACCGAGAGGGAGACCAATCCTGTAGGATAACCCTTTTTTAATTATTTATTTCATTTTGAAGTACCGCGTAAAACCAAAATCGACATTAGAAAGAAAAACCATGTATCGACATCGCCATATAGGTCAAAGCTATGACCAAAAAACCTACGAGATGTCCGCATCTCTCCTTCCATGTAATGACATTATCGATTTATGCATTGCATTCCTGCGTGATACCGTCCAGCGACATGTTGCTGATGAGGCGGTTTAGTTACAATGACATCACAATATTGGGTATGGTATCCCATCAGCACTAGCTAGCGAATTCAAATAATCCCAGATTGGGATGTGCATTTTAATTCGTATAATTGGACATATAAATCTGTGTACAATTAAAATGGACAATATACATGTACATTAGATAAATATTTTCCTACCATATAATGCATGGTTAATCCACATTTACAAAATGGTTCGAGATATTAGAACAATTTTGTATCTCGACGTATAATGACATTATCGATTTATGCATTACATTCCTGCATTACATTCCCATCAGCACTAGCGACATAGATACCCGGGCGCGAATTTCAAATAATCCCAGGTTGGGGTGTGCATTTTAAATTCGTTTAATTGGACCTTATAATTCTGTGTAGGCCTACAATTAAAATGGTCAATATACATTAGATAATTATTTTCCTACCATAATAATGCATGGTTAATCCACATTTACAAAACGATTCGAGATATTAGAACAATTTTGTACAGCCTATCTCGCCGAATATCATAGAGGGTTGACCTGCGTGGCCATATTTTAATACTGATGTTGGTGACCACTGTGATTGGTACCAAATAGTCCGAGAATAATCGGTTCTCCCGTTTTATTTGAGGACACAGAGGGTAGATTGCACTGTCCCCCGCTGACACAGAGCCTAATGCCTATTATTCGCCAAACATGAACCGACCAAGAATTTTTTATCATAGACGAGCCTGCATACAATTGACGAAAAACTTTATTGTATCATTGATTCCAGCACACGCAATCGAAACACTGACCAATTATAAACACAATTGCACTCCTAATCCCGATCCAAATCACGCCATACACATAGACACAGACATCGTCATATCAACGCACCAACATAACCATAAACGCAGACAATATCCATGCATAGTCATAGTTTCACATTATGCAGCTATATTAAAACATTATCAAAAACAGTCAATGATCGCCATCCAATAAGCTGAGATATCTGGGCATTATTTTGTACTTATTTCTCGAACAATACCAACATAGACAGCATTGTCAACGAATAGCGAACGCCTTATTGTTAAACAAGGACGCCGATTGTAAAACAAGGAAACAACCAATGCCTCGCGGATTACCTATCTACTATCATGCATGAACGATATGACATTAACGTTGATCTCCGTCGCAAGCCGAACACCAACTAGTTCCCACTATCACCCGCAATTATCCGGGGGTGAGGGGGGGGGGGGGGGGGGTGGGGAGCGACTGTTCCGCAGAGTAGACAAATACTTGAGACCACACAAACACCTAATATACAATGGGAACACCAAGTGCAACCAAAAAACACAAACCATCCAAAAACATGAACATGATATAACCATAACAACCTTCTGCGAAAACTCCTCAAATTACCACCGGAAACCGTTCCACCGCAATCATAATTGCAAACGACAGTCATGACATAACCCATAACTGATTATGAAATTAATCACGCCTCCAATCGCCACCATATATATTCGCCTCCAATCGCCACCATATATTCGCGAACATAGCGCCTATACGGTATACCCACACGGAAACACAATCAAACGACGACCAAAAGAACACAAGCGGAATCACAAACAAATTACCAATTCAATATCGACGCATATGCCTTGAGCCTACGCGCTACGCGTACAAAACCGCGAAGCACAAACTCGAACGTAATCTCAGTCAGACAAACGACTACAAAACATAAAACTGACCAACATACATTAAACAGTATCATTTAATCACAAGCATGAACCACACAGATTTGATCCCAAACAAAATTGTAACCAACCGCATAAGCATACACATCGCAGCAGATATAGTCACACTCGCAAGCGCCCTCAATATAAACATACCCAGCCGAAAATCCGACCTACACGTAACCATTTACCGGCTCATTCCAACAAATGTTTTTCACATAACCGTAATTTTTGATGACAGTAGCAAACACAAATCACACCGGATAAGATAAATAGGAAATAGATACAAGCAATATAGATTTTAATGCGTAGGCCCCGGGAGTAGGCCTGTATTCTGTATTTATTTTTCGAGATGTAGAGAGTTTGAAATTACTATATAACAGCTAAAATGCCCACACATATTAAACTTCCAAGTGAGTATATACCGTATCGCATCGGTTGTGATCCTTTTATAAACAAGAAACATTTAGCCTCTACTGATGATTATCTAGTGTCAAGCTATTAAATGAATGTATCCATCAATAACCGGTTCAACAATATGGGAAAGTAGTTGCCGCATTAGACAAATAAACTAAACAAACGCCGTATCGATTTCCAATACCAGGATCAAACGCGTGGGGGTGCGTATACAGACAACACATACACCCGTATAGTAACTGATGTATGCCATCGTCACAAAAACTTTATTATCGGTAGCGATACCATGGCCAATAAACAGGTATTGATGTTGTACAACAATACGATAAAGAACCGCGTATTTGTATGAAATCAAGAGTTATTATAAATTGAATGAATGAATGCGTGAAAATGGAGAGCAAGGCGTTACGTAACATATACACATAGAACAATATTGTGCACGCGTACGGGAGCTTGGATGTGCCCAAACACAAAACCCAGATTACCGCATTGAAAAATTTGAATTAAATAGAGTCCGAGGTCAACATATTGTACTTCAGCTGCACTCCAACACGACTATAGTGTTTACGTAGAATTAAATTCTTTTTACTACGAGGAGCAGTGTTGCCCCACTAATCTGAAATATTGACATTGAGATAGAGTTATAAAGTGAAACCATTTAACTGGGTATCAAGTATATTCTACAATGTTTAGCAGCGACTTAACTGATTTTATCGCCAATTATTATGTTAAATTGTATGAAGAGGTATGGTTAATTAGCACTTGAACACGACTGGTATTTACGTAGATTTAAATCCCTTTCATACGAGGAGCATTGTTGCCTCACTGATCTAAATTGTCAGAAATATAGAGCTACAAAGTGAACCCATTTACCTGAGCATCAAATATAAACTGCAAAGTGTATAAGCGACCTAACTGATTCGCCAGATATTATATTTTAAAGTTGTATGAAGAAGAATGATTAATTAACACAAACCGAAATTTTCAAAACTGTCAAATGTTATAGAAATTTGAAAGCGATATATTACCTATCCCGATCAAGAATCTTCAAAAGAGTATAACACGGGGAGTAATTTATTATTCTGAATTATTTGGGATTCGCCAAAGAATCGAACCCAAACTAACCCTTGAAGCGTGACTACACACTAATTTAAACTTGACAAAATAGCATACATAATCCTCACCTATATAACTGTATTCACCATACCATGTTCCCTCGCCGTAACAAACTGGCTCAATGTTAATGCATTTTCTCCGCTAGAGTTAACCAAAAAACGGCACAGACGTCTATAATACATGGAACACTGTTGAATTGTTCAATGTTCACTTCAATTTCTCGCCATCGTGGCCAACCAACTAGCTGCGTCATATAGCCAAAATTCACCAACACGATCGCCGTCAACTGACTGTTGGTATTGTTCTAATGCTCACTTGAATCCACACCAACGACCAATAATCACATCGCCGCCAATCTTGTGCTGCGTCATATAGCCAAAATCCGCCTTCATCTGACTGTTGAAGATCGATGTTAAACATTCTGGCCTTGAGTTTTCCGCGATTATTTTTGTTATTCGACGGATCACCCGGGCAACGTTGGACCGGTTGTCTATAAAAACAGTATCGAGGCGGGGAGCGAATTTATTAACCGACTCACTCACTGTATAAATGTATTGCTGTACAATGTACATGTGCTATGCGCTTTACTCCGTCAGGTATCAAATGTTGTTTACGGTAATAAAGATCGCCTCCGGGGAGCCGCTGACTCAACGAACAACGATTCAAAGTTCCCGCTTAGTTTCACGGCCACTGGCGTTTACGGGCCATGGCAATTTCGCATCGGCGACCATCCGTGCTTGTAGGCACGAGATTAACAAAAATAACATTTTTTGTCGGAAAGAGCCTCCATTTGCTAGCGTTGATAAGCTTATTAATGTTTCTCAGTTGAAACACTAAATAAGTGCTTTATACCTTGACCGAACAATCATGATCAAGCCAGGCGTTGCATGTAGTAGTTCACTGATATGCAAACAATACGGCCGAAATACACGCGTAGCTAATTCATGTCCGGAGAGCAAAATTCCGCCTTCTGTATTCGTTGTGACCGAATAGCGTTGTGAATACATAGGACCAGTCAACAATGCACGAAACCACGCGCCCTCAAAATGCAGTAGAGAACAAAGACAATCTCGCGACTAGCCATCAACAAGCATCTTTAAGAGTCAAGTACTTGACAACAAAAGGGTGTTTTACAACTTCCTGAAGCAAAGTTGGTTTTAATCATACGAGATGATGAAAACGTCAGTAAAATGATTAAATCATCATAAAACAAGACCAATTTGGTTGTATTGACTAAAATTGGATTTTTGGTTGCCATGGTAACAAAAATAAATAACAAAAGATCATATGCTTGCAATTTTTACAACAATTAAATAACTATTAGTAATATATGTAGAGGAAAATTTGATCTGAAATAGTAAATGGTAACTAAAACTGATTTGAAATTTGTTCTTGATTTTCCCAAACATTGTTATTAAATGTTTAAGGTTACCATGGAAACCACCCTAAAACGGAGGTATGTCCCCACATATGACCTGTGCATAGCCAAGAGTAAGATTTTTGACAGTTGTAGCTTTAATTTGATGTGCTATTTGTACTGTTTTTTCCACGGTAAGGTACTTCTAAGGCAAATTGAACGTGAGTCATTACAATTTGTGGTCGAGATTTTTACACATTGGCGTTTCCCTGTAAAAAGCTTATATCATGAGATATGAACAAACTAAAAACCAAATTCCTGTAGTAAGACATACAAATTTGAAACCAATTTTCTGCAATATTTTCTTTGCCTGTGATTCGATTGGCGTAATTTGATATTTACTAGATGAACAACACTAAATTGAGCATTTCATATTTTTTTGATGAAAAATTGGCAATTTTGCATTTTTTTTAAAAAATGTATAAAATCGTGGAAAAAGTGCTATTTTGGTAAAAAAAAAGGTATTTTATAGCAGAAAACCATTTGCTTTCGGTGATTAGTAACACTAAAAGATAAAAGATCAAAAACTTTCAGAAATATAATAAACGACCATACTTGAAAATCTCAAATTTCTAGTAAAAATAACCAAAAAAGGAGTTTTGGTTGCCATGGTAACCAAAATAATAATCAAAAGAACATTTATTTATCATTATCAGAAAAAAGTAATACTCATAAGTTAAGATCATGAAGAAAAAGGTACTTTGAATTGTTTTAGATTGATAAAAATTGATTTAAAAAAATGTAATGATTTCTTAAAATACTATTAATTTATTTTATGGTTGCCATGGAAACGGCCCAAAAACTAATAGATGCACCCCCTATATCAAAAAATGCATCCCCATAGCCAGATTCCTGAGGGTTGTAGCTTTAATTTGATATATAATTCATGCTGTTTATTTTTATGGTCAGGTTCCAAAAATATATTGGCCAAATTTTCCTCTACTAGTAGTAGTAGTATAGTAGAAGTAGTTTAAAAGCCTATACCATCAATATATTTTTGTTGATTTTAGACCAACATTTGGTTACATTTTCAAAATTGGTTGAAAAAATGCATGGTTTTCGACCTAGAGTAAAAATTGATTTTTTTTTAGACAGAAAATGTTAGGGACCCATGTAATTTGCACTGAATAGTGAAATTTGCTCCAAGATGCGATACAAGTGCCATCTAGGCCATGGCTCACAACCGAACGTTTTCCCAATTATGGATGAGTCCATAGGAAATACATTAGTATTCCAACCTCTTGGCCAATCACATTTAGGGCAGTGAGGGGCACAGTTTAGAAATAGTCAAATTTTAGGTTTGCAACACTAGCAATGAGTATGCTCTGCACAAAGAATACTAATCTCTAGGGTCCGTATGCACAAAAGAGTTAGACTGGGTCTAAAGTTAGGTTTAAGTGAAATTTATTCATGCCTCAAAATCTGTTTTCCTCTGCATTTTCATGAGATATTTTGTGCTATTTTTTAACTTTGCATCCGAATCTTTACAATTTGTTTGCTTATTTGAGAAGGAAATGTAATTAAAGGTGTGCTTTCACAAAAACTAAAATCCACTTAGACCAGGTCTAAATTTAGACCCGGTCTAACTCTTTTGTGCATACGGACCTAGGAATCCAAAATCTGATGCGATTTGTTATTTTACATTCCATACTCATTAAAAATGCAACGCAAGCCCTTGCGCATATGAAACTGCGCTGCATTGTGCCATGTATTTGTGGGAAGGGCCGTGCTGGTTTGCAAATATTCAGCAACGCAACAGATGCGTGCCATCAAAGCAAGACACATCAGGTGCCCGTATGTGTGTTAAAATGTTGCATGAAAATGTTAAAATCAGACATCGTGCACCGTACGCCTTGACGACAAAGTCAAACAAAAAATGCCAAATACCAACAGATCACACGGTGACCGCGGTTAACGTCCGTTAGTGCTCGGCCTGTGGGTCTGCATAATTATCCTTGAATCAAAAAAATCACTATGACCAAGCGTTACATCAATCCATTTGAATTTTATACAGTAAAGCCAATCTAATCTTCATTACTCTTTCAGTATACTAAACAACAAGTGAATTAGACTATGAGGATGTTAGCCGCCTGGGTTAGCCGCCTTATTTGGTCAAGATGGTAATTTGACTTCAGATTCCAAGTCATGAATTTCTAATACAAGTAGAATCAGACATCATGCGCTGTACGCCTTGCCAAATACCAACAGATCACACGGTGACCGCGGTCAACGTCCGTTAGTGTTTGGCCTGTGGTTCTGCATAATTGTCCTTGAATCAAAAAAATCACTATGACCAAGCGTTACATCAATCCATTTGAATTGTATACAGTAAATCCGATCTAATCTTCATTACTCTTTCAGTATACTAAACAACAAGTGAATTAGACTATGAGGATGTTAGCCGCCTGGGTTAGCCGCCTTATTTGGTCAAGATGGTAATTTGACTTCAGATTCCAAGTCATGAATTTCTAATACAAGTAGAATCAGACATCATGCGCTGTACGCCTTGCCAAATACCAACAGATCACACGGTGACCGCGGTCAACGTCCGTTAGTGCTCAGCCTGTGGTTCTGCATAATTGTCCTTGAATCAAAAGATATTTGCTATGACCAAGCGTTACATCAATCCATTTGAATTGTATACAGTAAATCCAATCTAATCTTCATTACTCTTTCAGTATACTATCCTTCAAACAACAAGTGAATTAGACTATGAGGATGTTAGCCGCCTGGGTTAGCCGCCTTATTTGGTCAAGATGGTAATTGGACTTCAGATCATGTATTCCAAGTCATGAATTTCTAATACAAGTAGACACATTGCCTCTTCCCTCCCAGATCGAGTCTCTCATCATACTTCAAATGTCACTACTAATATAAGTCACCCTTGTTCATGGAACCGTCTAGGGAAATAAAGCGATGTGAAAAAGATGCTAGGGATATTAAATCTAAGGCAGCGATGTCATCTTTTGACCTTAGTCGGGCCATCAATGGCAGGTATGTACTAATGTATGCTAGAAGCAGAATGGAAAAGGATGTAGGAGTGTCAGCCCTCTCTTATGGACCATTGTAATATGACGGCATCCGCTCCTCTGGTGTGAAGGGGCCCACTCAGTTTTGAAATTAGACGCTGGATGTAAAAAAATGGAAAAACAGGTTTAAAGTATAGTAATCCACTATTTGATATAAATGATAAGGTTTTAGAGTAGACCATAATTGATTTAGGAACGTTTAGTCAAATAATAGAGACAAAGGAATTCAAAAAAGTGTCCTGGTATTTCAACATAAAATTAACACGTTCCACGCGGCAGGCGTCTGCAGACATCATTCCAAATTTTCAAAAAATGTTCAAAAATTTCAACATTATTGAATGTCATTGCCATATTTGGAATCACCATGAGAAATGCATTACAATAAGTACAAACATGCCTTACATAGGTTCAGTAATCCTCGAGATAGACCTTGAAAGTTGAGAAATGTTTCTGAAAAATCTTGTTTTGAATATGGTAAAACCAATAGCCACGTGGAAAGTGTTAAAACATCATTCAATTGGTTACCATTTATGTACGGTCGCAGCAAAATGGTTCATTTATCGGTAAATGCATTTTGAGATATTGATGGAATTATGCATGGAAAAACAAAGAAAATAAAAACAATTTTACATTTTTCATCATAAAATCAGAAGGCAGTATCGAATCTTAACCACAAAGGTGTCATTTCAAAAAGCATTCAAAAAGCTACTTTTGATCGTATTAAGATCTCAACTTTTTTCTTTGAGAGACAACTGCCCCGTTTTGCAGGTGCTGTGACAGTACATATTTTTGAAATCTGTGTTGAAATCTGGGTTAGTTCCTTGTTTGATTGTCAGCTTCTATAGTTGACCTATTTTTTGAAGACTTTTTCAAAGAGGTGAACTCCACGAGTGACCACCGCTGTTTACGTTTCCTTACATGGCCCATACATGTAAACACGACAGCGATATGTGTGCATATAGCTTCCGGCCATATATGGATTTATGCCTACTTCCTACTTCACATGGGCCTTAATCAAAATAAAACGACAAGATGACATGACGATAGCCGATTTAAACCAACATCCAAGTGTGTGGGGTTGACAACTTGACATGGATGTTTAGAAACTTACATTTTTTTTAACAAGTCCTGATTTGTTGTGATCTCTACAGACAAAACAACATGAAAACTGGAACGATCTTCCAGTGTAAGAAAACTGACAATAGTCTAACAAAGCTATTGCAGGACATCTATACCTACTTTATGATGCCAGTATATGCCAACATATACTGTGTCTTATGTGTGGGTGAAAATAAGCTATGTGCAAGAGACACTTAGAAATCAATGTCATATTATAGCATCATGATAGGCTACCGTATTTACAACTTGCAATAATCTTCACAAAGATGCAAGAGAGACTGTAGGCTATCAGTGATATATTTATTTTATTTTGTTCATATGCTATCTACTGCTGATAGCAGATATAGACTCTAGGGTATTAGTGCTATGTTACCTATTTGATCATATGCTATCTACTGCTGATAGCAGATATAGACTTTAGGCTATCGGTGCTATATTTACCTTATTTTGTTCAGATGCTATCTACTGCTGATAGCAGATATAGACTTTAGGCTATCGGTGCTTTATTTACCTTATTTTGTTCATATGCTATCTACTACTGATAGCAGATATAGACTTTAGGCTATCGGTGCTATATTTACCTTATTTTGTTCATATGCTATCTACTACTGATAGCAGATATAGACTTTAATAGGCTATCGGTGCTATATTGACCTTATTTTGTTCGTATGCTATCTACTACTGATAGCAGATATAGACTTTAATAGACTATCGGTGCTATATTTACCTTATTTTGTTCATATGCTATCTACTGCTGATAGCAGATATAGACTTTAGGCTATCGGTGCTATATTTACCTTATTTTGTTCATATACTATCTACTACTGATAGCAGATATAGACTTTAATAGGCTATCGGTGCTATATTTACCTTATTCTGTTCATATGCTATCTGCTACTGATAGCAGATAATAGACTTTAGGTTATCGGTGCTATACCTTATTTTGTTCATATGCTATCTACTGCTGATAGCAGATATATACATTAGGTTATCAGTACTTGTTCATTAGCACTGTAACAATTTTCTCTCAAGTTTGGGGGAAAGCTTACTCTTATCATAGGTGCAATATTTTTGTGCTAGGGCTGACAAAACTGCAAGAGAAACAGTAGCGCAAAAACATTGGTTTTAATGCAATTCAGATAGATGATCCAATACAGCCTTTAGCATAGCCATGACATACCAACAGTCACAATGTCATATTCTTAATACAAGTCAGACATTAAAATAGCATAGCACTGTGTGTTTAGAATAAATCTACATAAAGATGCATAAAGATGCATGGTAGATATTGTGTGTATCAGTATATATAAATCTGTATACAATCAGGTACCTCACCTGTGATGTGATCAGTATATATATATACACCTAGCACATAAAGTCCCTGACCAGGTGCTTTGAGGTTAGCTAATTCAAAATAGATAATCGGTACAAAAAATCTGAGATATACATTGAATGAGCAAATTTCTTTTCCGCAGTTTGATACCTCATTCAACAAAATCGAATGGATACTTTTAAAGTTATGGCGATTTCAATGACCGCGCATGCAACAGAAAAGTTGCACTAGGTATAGGAATCATTGATTTGTGTGTGATTACCGTCATAACTGTGTGCTATCTGAACGAGACAGATGAATGGGTCTGAAGTGATAACCGCAATGTGCTGGACAAAAGGTGTATCTGGCTGTGAAGAATACAAGTCTTAGCTGATTAGCTGTGAGTTTTTTCAGTGCGTAATCACACACAAATCAATGATTTCCTATACCTAGTGCAACTTTTCTGTTGCATGCGCGGTCATTGAAATCGCCATAACTTTAAAAGTATCCATTCGATTTTGTTGAATGAGGTATCAAACTGCGGAGAAGAAATTTGCTCATTCAATGTATATCTCAGATTTTTGGTACCGATTATCTATTTTGAATTAGCTAACCTCAAAGCACCTGGGCAGGGACTTTATGTGCTAGGTGTATATATCTATTGTTATGGCAGTATTGTAATTATTTGATTTGTCAATCAGCCATCTACTATAGTTTAATCAGTTCCAAATTGGCGAGAAATATTTGGCTTTTATCTCTCCGTGCGCAAAAGTAATCCAAGTGTACGCACACGATTATGGTCACAGGCACGTGTCACAAATATGGTACACAATGCCTTTGTTGCCCTCATGCATGCCTGCGTCCTTCTATATTGATTCGCTGCTGTATAAAACATTGTGTAATGTTTTATGGACGCATTAGGTGAGAAGACTTTTGCCACTGTTCCAAAAGTGTATGTCCGAATAAATAAATAAATAAATAAGGAGGCATCACCATTTGAAAAAACTATAGTGCTAATAGCAGATGTAGGCATTACAAGACCAAATTATTAGATCAGATTATATACGTCATTCATATATTCTTGTTCATTGATTGGTTAAAAGTGGGTCACATGATCAAAAATAAACACGCTATTTTGCCAAAAGTACTATTTACGGCTCCCAAAAGTACTATTTACGGCTCCCAAGAAGACTATTTACAGCGCACCAGCGCGTCGGTAGTTTCACGCGGCGTTATACTACGCGTGACGCGAGAGGGCGCACGGTTTGCATCCCGGCGCAGCGTGACGGCCGTTCGATGCACTGCCTTTGAATTGAACTTTTAAAACTTTTTAACTGATGATTTTTGAATTTGAACTTTATGGAACTAGAAATATATGAATGACGTATATAAAACAAATATATACTGCCTTTATTCGAGTCTCTGGATTAAAACTATGGTCCCTCGGTGACTGCAATAGTGCTATTTTGCTTCGGGGCTGCGCACCTCAGCAAAATAGCACTATTGCAGTCACCTCGGGCCCATAGTTTTAACCAGAGTCTCTCATGGCAGTATATATTTGTATACCATCTGCTTATAATCATCTACTGATAGTACAATTTGTAAGCTACAAGACATTTGTATTACAATTATTTGAATTGTTCAGCTGCTATCTACTGCTGATAGCAGATGTAGACTGTAGGCTATCAGTGCTATATTAACTTGAAATATCCTAGCGCTATAATATGCTTAGAATAAATCTCATAAAGATGCATAAAGGTACATGATGGCTAGGTAGCGTTAATATCAGTATATCTGACTTGTGATTAATTACATCAGTCAGGTGTCTGTACATCAGGTGTTGCTGTATCATTAAGTCTTTTTAAAGAATAATAATGAATAATTTTTATAGATTATTAATACTTAAAAGTATTAAAAATCTATCAAATTATTCATAGATTTATTGTGGTGGTTGTATGACTAAGCTGGTTGTATAAGTGGAAACTTATTAACCTTATGGTTGTATAAGTGAAAACTTATAAACCTTATTGGACAAAGAATGTGGTTAGAAATGATGTTGATAATTGCTGTTGAGACAGCACTTTAACACCGCTCATCTTTTCCCCCAATCTGAAGGGATAATCCAAACACGGACTTGATTGGGATGGAAAAATAGGAATGAAGAAGAACTGTGCTTTCATTGGTAACATGGACTGGGCAAGAAAGAGCACAATATTTGCACCATTACAATTCCTTGCCCTTGTCCCCCTCCCTGACAATCCTTGCCCCAATCCCGAGTTTTGAAAATGATGTCTCCATCATAAGCATGAGGCTTGCTCACACAAAATAATCCATTTGGATCATGAATAAAAGTCTCAGATTTCCTCATAGTTTGATGTCATTTTCTCAGAGCAGTGCTAACTGTCCCACACTTTGCACAGCCTTTCCCCCACATCCCCCTCAAATAACAATTTCGAGTGCTGTCACTGTTGAATTATATTTGAAAATTGTTATTGACACATTGTGACGCTGAATTCTGTTTGACATTTGTGTGTTACAAGCAAGTTGAGGTCAATTTGAATACTAGTAGCAATGATTGATTGGTGAAAGTATATTGTAAAAATACTATTCAGAGTCACATCTTTGTAGTAGGCGTATGATGATATTGCAAGACGGAATTGTGATTTTTCAACAACAAAAATCAAAACATTTCAAAAATATTACAATTTTTGTAAAATTTCAACAACAACATTTAAAAAAAAATCTTATTAAAAAAAAAAAGGTTTTTAAATATTTCAAAACAATTATTTTTTAAAACCAAAAAAAATCAAACATTTTTAAACAATAAAAAAGTTTCAACAAATGTGGAGTGGGGGGGGGGGGAATGAGTGGGTCTGACCTGTAGAACAGGGTTGTTTGTTTTTTCATCACCTCACATTATATTGTAAAAATAATATTCATAGTCACATCTTTGTAGTATGATGATATTGCAAGAAGGAATAGTAATTTTATATTTCCTAGCCGTGACAGAATAATGATGCACATGTATTAGCATTCTTTTATTACTATTTTACACAACACCTGAGCTGAAATCAATGGTAAGTTGAGATATATGTATTTCTCTCATTTTGTCAAACTGGTAAAAAGAGGAACGCCTTTTGAATTTAACATTTTAATTTGATAATTTTCAAAATGTCAATCCTGTCAGAAATTTTACATTGCAATGGATTTAGCCAGCCAGCTTCTTGTTTTATTAGGGGAAATAAAGCTAATAAGGTATTCAGGTAATACACATCATTTGTAACGGAATGTATGAAATTGTAATTAACTTTGTTATTAATGATTCATACTTCGTAGTCAGACCTTTTAGTGATTAATACAATGGGTGAGATGAATTGAGTATGACATTCAAAACTGTATTACTCACAAGGATGTCATGCAAACAGTATTGAAAATGATATTTTCATCATGAGTATGAGGCTTGCTCACACAAAAGAATCCATTTGGATCATGAATAAGGTCTCAGCTTTCCTCAATTATGTCATTTTCTCAGAGCAGTGCTAACTGTCCCACACTTTGCACAGCCTTTCCCCCACATCCCCCTCAAATAACACTTTCGAGTGCTGTCACTGTTGAATTATATTTGAAAATTGTTATTGACACATTGTGACGCTGAATTCTGTTTGACATTTATGTGTTACGAGCAAGTTGAGGTTAATTCGAATTCTGGTAGCAATGAGTGATTGGTGAAAGTATATTGTAAAAATACTATGCAGAGTCATCTTTGTAGTAGGCGTATGATGATATTGCAAGACGGAATTGTGATTTTTCAACAACAAAAATCAAAACATTTCAAAAATATTCCAATTTTTGTAAAATTTCAAAATCTCAATTTTTTACATTTTTTTTAAAATTTCAAAACAATTTCAATTGAAAAAAAATTCAACAAAAATTCAAAAAATGTGTAGAAATAGGTCAGACCGACTCATTTTATTTTCAAATTAAAATGATAAATTCGATCTTTTTACTCACAGCATATAATACCAGTTTGACAAAATGAGAGAAATACACATATCTCAACTTACCATTGATTTCAGCTCAGGTATCGCGTAAAATACACACAACAAAATATGTAAGTTCCCCCCTAGCATATACTAGAATATTTCCAAAAATATTTGATGGATTTAAATAATTTCTAGCTAGTAAGATGCACCCAATTGTTAGGCACATTTTGATACCAAATTGTTGGCCTTGAGACAATGTAACGATAAGAAATTGTGCCATTTACCAATTTGTATACAGAAAAAAAAGTGGCACTAAATCTCACTGGCTATGGCTGGTTTTGTCCATAAATTAAGAGACATTTTCTGGGTGGATTTTCGTGCACAGGCATGGGAATCTACTAAACAATTATGTGTGGCATCATTTCAAGAGAAAATCAATAAGCAGATCATAATTATGTTTGGCAAGTTCGTCTGATTATGAGTGACGTGGCAATTTGGTCTGATTATGTGTGACATGGCAATTTGGTCCAGGTATGAGTGACATGGCAATTCTGTGTGACATGGCAAAATGGTCTGATTATGTGTGACATGGCAATCTGGTCCGAGTATGAGTGACATGGCAATTCTGTGTGACATGGCAAAATGGTCTGATTATGTGTGAACAAAATTGTCATGTCGCACATAATCAGACCAAATTGCCATGTCACTCATAATCGGACCAAATAGCCATGTCACTCATAATTGGACCGAATTGCCATGTCACTCATAATCAGACGAACTTGCCACACATAATTATGATCTACTTATTGATTTTCTTGAAATGATGCCACACATAATTGTATGGTAGACTCCCATGTCTGTGCACGAAAATCCACCAAGAAACTGTCTGTTAATTTATGGACAAAACCAGCCAAAGCCAGTGAGATTTAGTGCCACTTTTTTTTCTGTATAAAAATTGGTAAATGGCACAATCTCTTATCGTTGCATTGTCTCAAGGCCAACAAATTTGGTATCAAAATGTGCCTAACAATTGGGTGCATCTTTCTATCTGAAAAGTATTTAAATCCATCCAATATTTTTGGAAATATTCTAGTATGTGCTAGGGGGGAACTTATATATTTTGTTGGGTTTATTTTACACATCAATCGTAAATTGAGATATATGTATTTCTCTCATTTTGTCAAACTTATTATATGCTGTGAGTAAAAAGAGGAACGCCTTTTGAATTTAACATTTTTATTTGACAATTTTCAAAATGTCAATCCTGTCAGAAATTTTACATTGCAATGGATTTAGCCAGCCAGCTTCTTGTTTTATTAGGAGAAATAAAGCTAAAGGTATTCAGGTAATACACATCATTTGTATAATGGAATGTATGAAATTGTAATTAACTTTGTTATTAATTATTCATACTTTGTAGTCAGACCTTTTAGTGATTAATACAATGGGTGTGATGAATTGAGTTTGACATTCAAAACTGTATTACTCACAAGGATGATGTGCCAACTATAGCATATGTTACTAAAGCATTATAGTTTGTTTAGTATTAGTTGGAGCGTGCACATAAATATTTTGCTTGTTAACTAATAGCATATCTAAAAGGGTCATGCTCCATATTGGCGTGAAGAACAAATGATACTTGTAGGAAAGGTTTTATTAAATTGGATACAATCATTAGAAGTATAGTCAATTAGTGATTCAGATGATAATCTAATGGGCTCTATTTGCTCAGAATCGGGGGAGGGGGGTCAACTATTATGTTGTCAGCATGCGTAACCATAGATTTTCCAGACAACCACTAAAACATGTATTACCTCTGAAGACAAAATTCATCCTAAAATGAGGTTTTTGCATGTTTTTCTACCCAATTTAACCCCTAAACGAGATATCAACAGGATTGTGAAAAAAGTACCCTTGTTCTTGACAATGTTAGTCCCCTTTAGACCCCTTAACTTGTTATGCCCATAACGTAATACACACAATCTAAAAAAACCCCACCTAATTACATGTTTTTATGGTCATGCTGGTCATGCATGACTACAGTGTAATAATCGAGTGCCCCCCCCCCCCCCCCCCCTTCCTTCCCGGGCTCCGAATGCTGTCGGCGCCGTTGGCAAAACCTGTCAGACTTTGTCTCATGTATAATATTATGAATTTGTGCAGTGGACTTGAAGGTGACTACACAATGATATTACTTCAAGGTTATGTGGCTGGAGATTGTGATGCTGTCAAGATAAATGGATGAGATCATAGATTTTACACATGTGTGTAAAATCTATGATGAGATACTGAAAAGCCGTCATTTGTAGGGGACATGCTATCAGCGGTAGATAGAAAAGTATATGTATGAGTTGTCAACATTCCACATGTCTTACTTATTGTTGGTAGCTCTATAATACTTGTATAGTATAACAGTAGATCAGCTGATAAATCAATCAAATATTTAGAGTGCTGATAGCCTATAGTCTATATCCGCTATCAGCAGTAGGTAGCAGACAGAGAATCTGATGAAGCGCAAGAAAATGCTCAAGATGTATTGCCAGTGCATTATTCCATAAGCCGTATAAGCAATAATGAACGGCATATTTAATTAGTAAGTAATCACCTTCAGTGTTTTGTTTAACATCACTGTCCCTAACTACTTACTATCTACTACAGCCCCTTTGCATTGTGTTTGTAAAGTACCTGTCCAGCGCACTGTGCCATGGGCTATGCATGATAATTCACAGCTCATCATCTAAACAATCAACAACTTAAAACCATGTCCTGTATTATCCTACTTTCTCCTATGCAGCACACCAACACTGTGTTGTTATAGTACATACCCAGCGCACTGCACCGTAGGCCATAAGTGATAATTCACAGTTCCTCACCTAATGAACAATCAGCATTTACTTAAAATAATGATCTGAATTGCCCCACTCTCCCCTATATTCTACAGCTCACCAACACTGTGTTGTTATAGTTCATACCCAGCGCACTGCACCGTAGTTCATAAGGGACAATTCACAGCTCCTCATCTAATGAACAATCAGCATCTACTTGAAATAATGATCTGTATTACCCCACTCTCCCCTATCTACTATAGCTCACCAGCACTGTGTTGTTACAGTACCTGTCCAGCGCACTGCACCCGTAGGTCATAAGTGATAATTCACAGCTCCTCATCTTATCAACAATCAGCATCTACTTGAAATAATGATCTGTATTACCCCACTCTCCCCTATCTACTATAGCTCACCAGCACTGTGTTGTTACAGTACCTGTCCAGCGCACTGCACCCGTAGGTCATAAGTGATAATTCACAGCTCCTCATCTTATCAACAATCAGCATCTACTTGAAATAATGATCTGTATTACCCCACTCTCCCCTATCTACTATAGCTCACCAGCACTGTGTTGTTACAGTACCTGTCCAGCGCACTGCACCCGTAGGCCATAAGTGATAATTCACAGCTCCTCATCTTATCAACAATCAGCATCTACTTGAAATAATGATCTGTATTACCCCACTCTCCCCTATCTACTATAGCTCACCAGCACTGTGTTGTTACAGTACCTGTCCAGCGCACTGCACCCGTAGGTCATAAGCGACAATTCACGGCTCCTCATCTAATGAACAATCGACATCTACTTGAAACTATGTTCTGTATTACCCCACTCTCCTCTATCTACTACAGCTCACCAGCACTGTGTTGTTACCGTACCTGTCCAGCGCACGGTGCCGTAGGCCATAAGTGATAATTCACAGCTCGCCTAAGTACAGTAGTATTGACATAATATCACGGAAGTGTTTCTAGAGGCCAATCTATGGCTTAATGCAACCAGGATCCCATATCCACTGTTGTATCAGGTGACATATATACGATACTTTTAAAATGGGCAAATTTAAATGTATGCTAAAATTTCACAATTTATGAAGAAACAATGCAGAGTGTTTCTTTTTTTCCTCATAGTATATCCCTGTCCTGCTAATCTAAATAAACCTTTATTCACATTTCTTGTTGGAAAATATCACATTTGAAAATGCCCAATTTGTTAATTTCTTGAGCAAATCTGTAACTCAACTATAGAATCATTTACCGTCTACTGGATTTCAAGGGAGATCGAGTATCAAAGATGCCATTTATATGACTATGTATAAATAAACAGCCGTTATATATAAGTAAGAATAACAACTGAGGCATTTATGCTTTTAAGAGAGAAATATTTGCTCTTTATATTAGAAAGATTCTCACAGAAGCAAACAATATTGACAATCTGCTACTTCAATTACAAAAGTCTCAACCATTGTAAATAACAAAGTTCATATCATAAAATTATTTTGATATATAATTTTGGTATGCTGTGTAAAACATAGGCAAATGCCAAATGCTAGATTTTTGTTTGCAGACAGTTTGTACAAACAAGACATTTAAATGCAACCACAATGCTGAGAGGAAATAAGCTGTTTTGGAAGTAAAGTTGTTGATTTTGTTTGCTAAAAATATATGCTGTATTTGCCTAAGATGACTCCACTTTTCATATTGTGCGCTTTTGACAAACATCTCTGTCTAAAGTGTCTACCATATTTGTCATCTACTTCTGATAGCAATTCTAAAAATGTCCAAAGCTATTTTATCTGCCATCTACAGCTGTTAGCAATTTCAAAATTGTCCACAACTATATCATATGCTATCTACTGCTGATAGCAATTCCATAATTTTCCACATTATATGCTATATACTACTGATAGCAATTTCATAATTGTTCAGAACTATTTTATCTGCTTTCTACCGCTGTACACAATTTCAAAATTGTCCAGAACTATTTCATCTGTTATCTACTGCTGATAGCAATTTTATAATTTTCTGACATAATATGCTATCTACTACTGATAGCAATTTCATAATTGTCCACAACCATTTCATCTGCTATCTACTACTGATAGCAATTTCATAATTGTCCAGAACTATTTCATCTTCTATCTAATGCTGATAGCAAATTTCAAATTTGTCCATGCACAACTATTTTATCTGCTATCAACTGCTACTCCTAATTTTAAAAATGTCCTGAACCATTTCATCTACTATCTACCGCTGATTGCAATGTTAAAATTGTCTACAACTATTTCATCTGCTATCTACTGCTGATAGCAATTTCATAATTGTCCACAACTATTTGATCTGCTATCTACTGCTGATAGCATTTCCATAATTTTCCGCATAATCTGCTATCTACTACTGATAGCACTTTCATTATTGTCCAGAACTACTTCATCTGCTATCTACTGCTTATAGCAATTTATAATTGGCCACAGCTATTTCATCTTCTATCTTATGCTGATAGCAAATTTCAAATTTGTCCATGCACAACTATTTTATCTGCTATCAACTGCTACTCGTAATTTTAAAAATGTCCAGAACCATTTCATCTGCTATCTACTGCTGATTGCAATGTCAAAATTGTCTACAACTATTTCATCTGCTATACTGCTGATAGAAATCCATGATTGTCCACAACCATTTCATCTGCAATCTACTGCTGATAGCAATTTCATAATTGTCCACAACTATTTTATCTGCTTTCTACTGCTGTTCACAATTTCAAAATTGTCCAGAACTATTTCATCTGCTATCTACTGCTGATAGCAATTTCATAATTTTCGACATAATATGCTATCTACTACTGATAGCAATTTCATAATTGGCCACAGCTATTTTATTTGCTATCTACTGCTGATAGCAATCCATAATTTTCCACAGCTATTTCATCTTCTATCTTATGCTGATAGCAAATTTCAAATTTGTACATGCACAACTATTTTATCTGCTATCTAATGCTACTCATAATTTTTAAAATGTCCAGAACCATTTCATCTGCTATCTACTGCTGATCGCAATGTCAAAATTGTCTACAGCTATTTCATATGCTATACTGCTGATAGAAAACCATGATTGTCCACAACCATTTCATCTGCTATACTGCTGATAGAAATCCATAATTGTCCACTACTATTTGATCTGCTATCTACTGCTGATAGCATTTCTATAATTTTCCGCATAATCTACTATCTACTACTGATAGCACTTTCATTATTGTCCAGAACTACTTCATCTGCTATTTACTGCTGATAGAAATTCCATAATTGTCCATAGCTATGCTATCAACATAAACGTCTCATTCTTGTCATATTTTCTTCTTTGTTTACAGATTAAAATTAAGCTCCGCAAGTTGATTAACAATGACAGCATCTGGGCCTGTGTCGATTAAACAATCAGTGAGAATGTTATCATTCTAAGCTTGGGGATTGCTGCATATGTCGTAAGTATAATATGGCAGTTTTGGATTAAGTCCAATTTTTTTTATCGTAGATTTATTTCCATTACATTTTTTAATTACATTTTTTTTGGAATGTGTAGTTATACATCAATCTGCACAGTTGATATTGCATAAAGATTCAGAAACTAATTTCTAGTAAAAAATCTTCTCAACAAAATTGTATACATGTTAAATAAAACCTGCAATGTTTAAAAGTTTTTCATATCAATTTATATTTAGCAAGAATCAGTGAATTCTTGTGAGTCTATGTTCTCAAATTCATTTGGAATTTTGCAGCATGTGGTGAAATTCTACTCTGACATGTTATAGCTTACCTGAAAAGAACTACTACTCGAAAGAAAAGAACTACTTGAAACCATACTTGTAATTTTCAAAACAATGAAAGTAAAGCACAAAGATTTTTGATCGGGAAAATGTATCCATTATGCTTGTGGTATACAGTTGAGATTAGCAGGTAAGTGCACTGCGCGGAGAGAAATCAATGCTAGCGAGGCATCGTATGACAATATCCAGGAGCAAAGATGAGATTTTATTAAAACCTAATCATTATAAAAGTACAAATGAATCCAAGACTATAGTAGCCTAAAACCACTGATAGCAGAAACCCTAACAAATTGCATAACATTCTGTTGTGGTTGGAGTTTAATTATAGATCAATTTATTCATAAATTGTCAATTAATGTTACAATTGTGGATATTTGTGTTCGTTGTAAGATTCAGAATGAAATTTGCATTGAAATGAGTACAAACAAGCCCAGTCTTTGGTAATCAGTTCCAGCGATAGCAATGATTAAATTAAAATATAAATTTCAAACACGTTTACCCCTCCATGTCTATAGAAATATTAATATATAACTATTAAACTAATCAAATAGTGATTGGCATATATAATTTAGGTTTGTTCTCAAATTAGAGAATAAAGGTATTGTTTTTAGACCGTACCCGTGTTATATTGTCTGACATAAATGCGGACGATAGTATTATTTTAAGTAGAACAACGACGCCGCAGGCGGAGTTGTTCTACGCAAAAAATAATACTATCGAACGCATTTATGTCAAACAATATAACACGGGTACGGTCTAAAAACAATACCTTTATTCTCATTCGTAAACAATCATACTTTAGACACTTATCAAAGAAATAAGTACATTTTATTGTCCACATTCATTTGACAACCTTTACCCCTGCTAGGATCGAATAACCCACAAACATTCCATCCAATCACATGTGATGAGTAAACCATGCGTAAGCGTCGCGGCGCCGGCATAAACGCAGGGAAAGCGCTAAAGACGCACTACAGAAGTGCGCGTTATGAAGCAAATCACGCATTGTGAAGGTTGGGCGCACTGTTAAAACGTAAGCCCCACCTCCCCGTGTTAAGTTGTCTCATCTAGATGTCGCCGATTTCTCTGAGAACCAATGAGATTGCTTAAACTTTCTTGTCTGTTTAAGAATGATTGATGCGAAGCATACTACATCATATTCTCACTTTAATAATATTCATTTATAGTCAAAAAATGTTGACACCAACAACAAGAAATGGTGGAAATGTTGAAAAGAATGTCAAGCAATTTTGAAACAAAAACAAAAACAAATTTGGGTGTGAACCTACCGGTATGGGTTTGTATCTTGTTTTTAACACTATATTAGACCAATTGGATATTAGACCAATTGGATATTAGACCAATTGGATATTAGACCAATTGGATATTAGACCAATTGGATATTAGACCAATTGGAAATTAGACCAATTGGATATTAGACCAATTGGATATTAGACCAATTGGATATTAGACCAAATGGGAATTAGACCAATTGAATATTAGACCAAATGGGTTTAGACCATATGGGGTTAGACAAAATGGGTTTAGACAAAATGACTATTAGACAAAATGGATATTAGACCAATTGGGTATTAGACATATTGTGTATTAGACCAATTGGAATTAGAATATATGGGTTTAGACCAATTTGGATTAGACATTTTGGAATTAGACCAAATGGGTTTTATGGCAATAGACACAACCAACCATCCATAAAACAGGGTTGTTTTTTGTTATCGCCGAAGTTTGAGAAATATTTAGAGCAAGGTTTACATAAGGGGCTTGGGTATTGCACTGTAGTTATACACTAGCGGTATGATACACCGCTCTAAGCTTCAATTTAGTTGAATATACAAACTCCTATTATGACCCTGGTGTACATAGTGCATATATGCAGATTTCAAAATTACATCTGTAGGCTCCAAGGAAAACAACAGATAAATCGCAAGGAAAATAGAGCGCTGACGATGTTATTGTGATCCGTCGGCGAGGAGCAGTCTGGGTCCGTCAGCGAAAAGCGGTCTAGTGGAATGATGCAGTGTTAATTATAACTGAAGGCTGTAATTGCAATAACAAGTACTCCTCTAGTGTTTATGGTGGATTTTGTGCCTTGTACAGTATATGGCTATATGCTCTTACTACATTAGATTCTACTACGGTGTCATAACTTGTCAAAATTTGACATCATTTGTCAACATTTGACACAATTTGTCAAAATTGGACATAATTTGTCAAAATTTGACATAATTTGAAATAATTTGTCAACATTTGACATGATTTGTCAACATTTGACATAATTTGTTAACATTTGACAGTGTCAAAATTTGACATAATTTGTCGAAATATGACATACTTGTTTTTTACTAAAATTTGTATGTGTTCATGTTGTTTAGATAGTATTTTAAGATTAAATCTCAAATGCTGATGTGAGAAATTTGATGGTTCCCCATAAATGAGAGTCCTAGCTCCCATAGACTTACACAGAATAAACCATGACCTTACAGACGAAGCTAAGCTATAGTTTAATCAGTTCCAAATTGGCGAGAAATATGAGTTTTTTATCTCTCCTAACACAAAAGTAATCCAAGCGTACACGGCTATGCGCACTATTTTGGCATACGCAAGCCTGTGGCCCCGGGTAAGTTATAGTTATTTCACTTCGGTAAGGAAGACGAGGCCAGCCATGCATATTGTAATGTAGCAGTATAGACATTTTGTTTGTATGTTCTTCTAAATTTATCTGCACCGGCAGTCATCAATTGAAAAAAAATTGTCTTTTAAAAAGGAATATCGCAAATACATTGATGTATGAGCAGCTTATACAGGAGACAAGACTAAGCATATAGCAATTTGATGTCTAAATCAGCAGCGAAAGAAAATCTTGTCAGTGAAAATGTCAGGATCCTCTCCGCCCCTATTTTTCAATTTAGCATGAAATTTCGCCCATAGCCATTTATCATCACTGCCTGTGGAACTTGTTAAACTTTTCAAATTCAGAAATCAAAACTTTAATGCAACACATCGATCTAATACTCCATTGGCAATGTATATCTCTGCTGTGAATGGCCATGCATACAACTAAAGACGAATAATTGTCCGTTGTGTCCCAGACATAATGTTACCTTACACCAAGATATAATGCATCAGAAAGCCCCATTTTAGCTAACATCTCTATAACTTCCGTTTCTAAAACATTGAACTCAACTAAGATGATCAATAACATCCTATCCTATGTTATTGTAAGCTTCAAAGATGGTCCAAATCTATTAAGAGGTATAGCGCAATACTTATGTTTCTTCAATTAAGGCCCCCTGTATTTCCCTCGGCAAAATGCAATGACATTTTACAACTGTGTAATGTCAAGAAAAGAGTATAGAGCCCTGGCGAAGGAAGTCTCATTTGCAAATCAAGTACTTATTCTGGTTCATTGCATTATACAGCGTTGTAGTGTCACATTACGTTTATGAGATATTTGTATTCAACAGAAATTGTAATGTTCGAAAATGCTGTATGGTAGATGGCTGGCTGCCTTGGATATCACTTTGGCTGTAGTAACGTAACAACACAAAATTGACATGGCATGACAAAATGTGTGTAAAGTTGCCAATTATGGATTTACTGAGATTGAATACATTCCAATACAAGCTTAAGAATGTTACCAAAAAGTCTTAAATAAAATGTACTAGACATCGTGTTGGAACCATTGTAGAATAGCATCGGAGCTTGCGATGTAATCACAATATCTTCTGCATATAGTTTTTTTAATCCTTCAGGTCATGTGACCAACATTTGGGCGATCACATTCATATGACCAGTCAGCTGTAGAACGGGCCCCCGTTTCAATTGAGGGCGCTCTAAAACGACGGGTATACGTAACCAAGGTAACGCACACCCGTCAATTTGCGGTAATATTGAATTTTCGCCTTTTACCCCCAATTATCTGCATAAAAAGTAACTATCCATCGAGTTGATGGCAGCATAAGGTACCAGAACTCCTTGCGATATCCAGTTCGATGATTTAATTTAACCTTTGACCCCAACATCACACGACACAAGCTAAGATTATGTCTTTTTTGACCGGTTTGCTGCGATGAGACCACCATTTTCTAGACGAGATAACACCAATTTTAGGAATTTTTAGGGGTAAATGTGATAATTTTTACATTAAATATAAGCCCAATAGTGTTCAGAAGTAATGCCTTTGTAACGGTTATCTCTGTGATAAGAGAGTTATTTCGTTGTTCAAAATCGGCAAAATCGTCTTTTTATGAATTTTGAAAATTACTGTGACGTGAGGCCGTTCCCTTGGAAACGCTGTCCCGTTCCCACAAGCCGCCCTCTATTGAAAAGTTTTTTTGTTCGTATTCCGGTGGGCGACGGACTTCAGTCACTTTAGGAATTGCCGTGTAAAAAATGACGGCAGTGTGTCACTAAATAGAGCGCCCTCAATTGAAACGGGGCTCCGTTCTACAGCTGACTGATGACAACACTTCGCTGAAGCTTCAATGCTATTCCACAATGATCCCAAAACGGTATATGTTGCTTTTTTTATAACACTTGAATCCAATATAACAGAATAAAACTTGAAGCTGCAAATGCAATAAAAGTAATTTCTTCTTGTGAAAAAATCTTTAATTTTTATCATTTTCTTACTCTTATTTTGTGATGCTGGGCCAACATTGTGTGTGATGGCTTGGAAAACTTTGGTACATGGAGAGATAAAAAATGTATATTTCTCGCCAAAAGTATATATGGCAGCTACTATACAGATGAACATTCATGCATTTAAATATCAGTGTGAAACGTCTTTAAATGTTATAGCTGCCATATATTTGTATCAAGGTGTTTTAGAGAGCTGCCTGCTGATTGGCCATACAGATGGAGACATCATTTGTTACACCAATCAGAGACATTGTTAGATTAATTGTATCCCTGATGAGATTAGAGTGAAATAATTTATAAGATATATTTTTATTGGCTATTCAAATGGGTACAATTTGTAACTATCCAATCACAAACACTGTTAGATATGCAGGTAGTTCTCAGGGGGCTTAAATGCATTTTGGCTACCAACAGCAGCTATCAGTGCTGATACGGGATATTATATAGCACTGATACCCTTGTGATAAACAATTGGTTAATTTCATAATGTAATCGGATGTATGTAGAGCAGAAAGTCATATTTTCTTCTTGTTTTAAGTGGAATATTTTTGCACTGAAATTTCATTTTATCTGTGTCATAGATCTTACAAATGACATTTTGACATGAGTTTATAATCACATGCATCGATGACAGAAAATAAAAAAATAAAATTCTTGATTTCAGTTTGATATTTGTGCATTTAAATGTCATGCCTTCGGTGCTATAGGCTAATGGATGATATCTTCACAAGAGTTATATTCTTCTATGTTAATGGTGGAGGAAATATTTCATCTTGTTTTAAGTGGAAAATGTTTAGTGCACTGAAATGTCACTACTTGTTTGCTATAGGCCTAAGGCGATGAAAAATAACCCCATGTTCTATGGGCTAGCATACCTCTCATGTAGGGTCGTTTTTTGTTTGTTTTTGATATTCAAAAATTTTGAAAACATTTTGGTGAATTTTCAAAAAAGTTTCAAATAATTTCAATTAAAACAAAACTCAAAATGTTTCAAGAAATGTGTAAAAAGATTTTTATTTGGGTGAAAAAAAGAGTTGAAACGGGCTTGTAGAACAGGGTTTTCTTGTGTTGCCTAATGGATAATACTTTCACGAGAATATGGTGAAGAATATGGTGAAGAAAATATAATGTAATGGTTGTACCGAGAAGATGCTTTAAGGCACATTTGATTTCCTTGCCAAATTCGATTTGGCAAAATTATCACAACATGGCAATATTATGAATTTGATTGAATTTGATTTGCTCACACACACAGAAAATATTCTTTCATTTTAGTATGTAGGCTATAGATAATAAACAGGGCATGTCAACATCCTAGTCTCTTCACAATAGGTCAGACTTGTCAAGCATGTTAGTTTTGCTACTCTCTGTGGAGTTTTGTAAACCTTTTTGGCTCGCAAAATGTCAACCTAAATCAACATTATATTTATTCAATATTGTCTTGAGTGGATAATTTGTTGGATGTTTTAGTTGGATGATATTTGCATTTGGTTTGATGAAATAAACTTTTTTTTATTCAAAGTAGGTCAGTGAGGACTTAGTCCGTTGGCAGAGCCATTTGACCTCAAAATGAAGTATGCGGGAAGTTTTATGATTGTTTCTGGGTGACTTTGACGTGCTGATTTCAAATCTGAATGATGCCAATTCGTAGACGTTGAGCGTTTTGAGAAATAAGGGGGTAAAGTTATGTGAGGGGGAAATTTTCAAATTGACTCTACAGACACAACTAATATATCACATTTTAGCTCTTTGTTTACTGATCACAAAAATATATAGTTTGACATGGTTATGACTTATATTATTGAAGTTATAAGGCAAAGGTCAAGTTCGGGTCAAATATAAATACTGTCCAAATCACATAAATAAGGTGTCAAATTGTTTGTCTCGCTTCATAGATTATATATATTTGTAAATGGATGCTGCAATTTCTCATTTCCATATTATAAAAATGGCCGCAATTGTCAATCAACGGGGTTACTGAAATACAGATATAATACCATATTATGCCATACAAAGACATCATTTTTGACTGATAACAAATTGGAAGTGAAATTGTATTCAACGCATCGATATCATATCAACCCCTTCAATTTTCAATCAAAATAGTTTACCTTCAACACCAAAAATCTCCCGAAACATGGTACATTGATAAACCAATGCATACAATAGCATATTTCAAACAATTCTCATAATACTCAAATGGGAATCAACACTAATTAAATTGATTTTGGAATTCATAAGCATAGTTATCGGAATCAAAGAGTACCTCTATTTCTCGTTCCCGCACTCACTTGAACAAATACATATCCACGTGACGCATTGATATGCTAAAATTGTTAATGTTAAATTTTCAATTGATTGCTTAATATTTAATTTCAATTCAAAAATTGGCATATTCCAACAATTACAATGATCAAATTCGGATGTGAATGCTGAAACCCGATTGAATTGCGAGCCTATTCATTGGAATCAAGTTTCATATCCCAAAATTAATAGTATCCCTGCCGGTACCTCCTGTTCCTCATCCTCGGTGTTCACTTTTGACAACTGACTATGACAATTATTATGCATTATATCACCTTACATGCACAAAATATTGTGCATAAGATGTGCACGTACACAACCGCATTTTGTTGCGCAGGGTTGAGCTGCCATGCTGCAGCACATCCTGACATCCACAACATACCATCTTCAGAATTTCATCTGGTGCTGCTGGTCTGTCTGGTGGTGAGTGTACCGGGATGAGAGTCTTCGTTGGTTCATCACGGTTCCAGCCATATTTAATTGGACCGAGTGTTAAAGGGTCCCTGATGAATCTGCAGATAACCATATTGAAGTTTGTAGATGCCCGTTTGACATTTTCGGTAAATGACTCCGTAGTTGGTGGAATTGATTGTAGTTTGGTTGCACTTGTGGCGTTATCCCAACTTTAATGTCCAGACCTGGAAATTCAGAGCTCTGACATAACTTGCGGCCATGGCTTCTTTTGTGTTGTAACAACTAGCATAGAAGAAGGTATAGCCTGTTGAACCAGTTCATGGGTAGAAGAATTAGCGTTGGCAAAGCTATCGACGTAATGTTTTCCTGTTTTGAGTACTTTTAACACTGTTGTCTTTGCTATTCCCGATAACTGAGCAACCGAATCGCATCCTGATAAAGCGTGACACGCAAGGATGTTGTTGGAAACATCTCGGTGCTGCTTTGCTGACTTACCAATGTCAATCACCGTTCTTTGTGTGTTGAACGATTCCAACAAAAGAGCTAAGTGCAGATTAGGGAGTGACTAACATAAAAGTGAAGAAGTAAAAGAAATACGTCAGTATTATCACAAATCACCCGAATATTACAAGGACCTTTCCGTTCTGCCACACTGAGGGTCTGATGTGCAAGGACATGAACATCTGCTTCTTCTTAAGGTATTTCGCAGAACATCCCGTGGAAAACGAATCCTTATCTATATACAATCTCAACCGGTAGTGGGTTACGACCTTTTATTAGTGAGCCTGCTTTAAGAGCATCCTCTTGCAGAGTTATGCATATAAATCCAGATTATTATTTAACATGTTTAATATTCACTTGCATTTGTTTTCAGTGACGTTTAAAGATTAAACCGAGTAACTAAAATGTTTACAGGGGGAGAGAGAGAGGGGGGGGGGGGGCGTAATTCAAACCCAATTCTTAGAACTCATCATCCACATGAGCATATCACGAAGGATTGTCAAACATTCCATCTGTTATATAAAACGACCATGAGTGACCTTTACGTTCTAAAATGGGTTGTGTTTTAATGGGTTTTTAAAAATGGTCCAAATATCTAGAAACGCTCAAGAATGACAAGTTGGCATCATCCAGATTTGGAATCAGCATATTTTTGCAATCTAGAATTGTCAACAAAAATGTCAACAACAACAAAATCAACCACGAGTGACCTTTATATTATTGGCAAACGGGCTGAATTTTATGGGGTTTTTTGTATTTAAAAGATAATGTTATTCAGGTCCAAATATCTAGAAACGCTTAAGGATGACAATTTGGCATCATCCGGATTTGGAATCAGTATATTTTTGCAGTCTAGAATTGTTAAAAATATTGTCAAAAAATCGACCATGAGTGACATTCATATTGAAAAACGGGCTGTATTTTTATGTTTTTTTGTATTTAAAAGATAATGTTATTCAGGTCCAAATATCTAGAAACGCTCAAGGGTGACATTTTGGCATCATCCGGATTTGGAATCAGCACATTTTTGCAATCTAGAATTGTCAAAAAAATGTCCCGCATACCCGATTTTGAGGTTAGGGTCAAAATCGTCTCTGTGCCAAGGGACTAACTCCGTAAACAGAATGTTTAATGCATCCTTTCAGTGGCGTACCCAGCTTTTGAAAACTGGGGGGGGGGGCACGACCATAGTTGTACCGACGAAAGGCATGATGTACCGACAATTTTTTTTACAGACTCAAAAAAATTCGTAAAACTTGCACAATTTTTTCCCCGTCAGCAGCTGAATTCTTGATAAGTGGGGGGGGGGGGGGGTAGCGATGAAGTTGTCCGCATAAACGACTGAAAATATTGCATGGTCAACATCGCAAATCTACCGACGGAGGGTCGTTTTTACCGACGGGGTTATTTCAGGGGGGGGGGGGGGTACCAGCCCCTGGACCACGCCACTTCATCCTTTAGAGAATTCAGTCACATATTGTACTGCAGAAGATTATTGTAAGAGGAAACATGAAAATAGCAAGTTAGAGTGTTGTTAAAAATTGCAAAATGTATTCAAGTAACAACTTCTAAATACAATCTGCAAAATTAATTGTTTCAATATCAACAACACAGAATGAATCTGTTCTTGTAAACAAATCCAGGATATAAATAAAGGTATGTACTGTAGTGGAAAACAGCACCCAAACAACATTAATATTTGACATAGTGAAATAGAACATTTTTCTTGTTTTAAGTGGAATATTTTTTCATTGAACATGCTGAAACATCATACATTTGGTGCTGTAGGCCTAATGGTGGATGGTGTTTTCGCATGAGTTATTATGTTCACCCATGTAAAAAATGAAGGGGAAATTCAATATTTTTTTCTGTTTTAAGTGGAACATTTTTTCTCTGTGCCATAGGCCTAAAAATGTCGGTGATATTTTGACAAGAGTAAAATAGTCACATTTGTTATTGGTAGAGAAAAAAAGATAATATATTGGGTGTTTACAGAAGATGCTGTAACGTGCATTTGATTTCCTCGCCCAAATTTTGATATCAGTGATCGCATCACATACAAAGCTATACGACAAGCTTTTTAAAAACTGTGATTGAAATGAATATTTCCCGAAATTATCACAACATTGGAATGGATATTCAAATTAAATTATATTGAATCGTTCACACAGATCAAAAAATATTCTCTCATTTTAGTTTTGTATGGAATAAACAAGGCATGTCAACATCCTAGTCTCTTCACAATAGGTCAGATTTGTCAAACATGTCAGTTTTGCTACTCTCCATGGAGTTTTTGTAATCCTTTTTGGCTCGCAAAATGTCAACCTAAAGACAACATTATATTTGTTCAATATTCACAGTCTTGATTGGATAATTTGTTGGATGTTTTAGGTGGATGAGATTTGTATTTTGTTTGAGGAAATATATTTTTAAAATCCAAAGCAGGTCAACTTAAGTATATGGGGCCGTATTCTCGTACGTAGTTAAACACGGTTTTAAGCTAAACGCGCGTCTAACTTTGACTTTAGACACAGCGTTTAACTAAACGCAATTCTCGTACATTTGTTTTACTTAAACACGCGTCTAACTCGCCGAAATGTGTCTAACTTTAAACATGGGTATGGGGGTAGTTTAAGGCACGTTTAACTAAACAAATACACGAACTGTATGCCTTGAATGATTACTCAACCATGCCCGCTGTAAGCTGCCGAGCATATTGTGTAGTATTAAAAATACACGTGCGTTTGAGGTATTCAGTCGATATCTATTGTAACCTATTAGGGCCACAACAACAATAAATACCTGTATACATACTATACAGTAACGCACAAGGACCCTGGGAACGAGATTCGCCGAGTTTAAAACCGTGTTTAGTTAAACACGTTGTTTAAAAGATAAACTCGCGTTTTAGTTAAACACGCGTTTAGTTAGACACGATTTTAAGCTAAAATTAAGCTAAAACCGTGTTTAGTACGAGAATACGGCCCATTATGTTCGTAAACAGAATGTTTAACGTATCCAAAATTTTACATAATGTTAAAAAAATGTCAACATTATTTAATTTCATTACCATATTTGGAATACCCATGAGAAATACATTGAAATAAGTACAAACATGTCTAGTTTTGGTTCAGTAATCCTTGAGATAGACTTACTGGCCCGTATTCTCGCACATAGTTAAACACGGTTTTAAGCTAAACACGCGTCTAACTTTGACTTTAGACACACCGTTTAACTAAACGCGATTCTCGTAAATTTGTTTTACTTAAACACGCGTCTAACTCACTGAAAAGTGTCTAACTTTAAACATGGGTATGGGGGTAGTTTAAGCGAGTTTACTAAACAAATACATGAACTGTATGCCTTAAATGATTACTCAACCGTGCCCAGTGTAAGCTGCCGAGCAAATCGTGTAGTATTAACAATACACGTTTGTTTGAGGTATTCAGTCGATATCTATTGTAACCCATTAGGGCCACAACAAAAATAAATACCTATATACAGTAACGCACAACCACCGCTGGGGACGAGATGCGCAGAGTTTAAAACCGTGTTTAGTTAAACACATTGTTTAAAAGATAAACTCACGTTTTAGTTAGACACAAGTTTAGTTAGACAAACAGTGTTTAGTACGAGAATACGGCCCACTATATTTTGTTTGATGAAATAAACATTTTAAGTAGGTCAACTTTAGTGTGATGTCCGTAAACAGAATGTTTAATGCATCCTTTAAAGAATTCGTTCACATACTTACAAGTTTATGTAAGAGGGAACATGTAAGTGGCAGGTAAGAGATTTGTGGGATACTCTTACTTTCGTCCTAAATGCAATTTTAGCCTAAAATTGTTGCTAACTAAACTCATATTTAAGTTGAATGCAAGTTTATTAACAAAACACTTTTTTTAACACTTTCCATGCCACAGGTGTCTGCAGACGACATTCCAAAATGTTACATAATGTTTAAAAAATTTGAACATTATTTAATTTCATAACCATATTTGGAATCACCATGAGAAATGCATTGAAATAAGTACAAACATGCCTAGTTTTGGTTCAGTAATCCTTGAGATAGACTTACTATATTTTGTTTGATGAAATAAACATTTTAAGTAGGTCAACTTCAGTGTGATGTTTGTTTAATGCTTCCTTTAAACAATTCAATCACAATACTGTAGAATGAGATTTTTGTAAGAGGGAACATGTAAATAGCAGGTTAGAGAATCGTGGGATACCTTGCTTGTTGAAAACTGCTAAACTAAGGGGTTTCAACTTCTATTGAATATACAAATGTTATGTTTGCAATATCAACAACTCAAAAAGTATCTTTTTCTTAAAAAGCAAAATAGCAACACTAACCCAAGTATAACAGAAAACAGCAGTAGCATCAAAGCAGTTTAAAATGTTGGGCTGTATTCTCGTACTACTAAATGTACTATTAGTACAGTTTTACCATTTTAGCAAGTTAGATAAGTTGAATGCGCGTTTAGCTTAAAACCGTGTATAAATACATACATTTTTTTTCAAATCAACATATTTTGATATCATATTTTTCTCATTATTTCTGTAAAATGTTTGCCGCAAGATTTGTTCCATTTAGACGTTATAGGCCAAAATGCAGTGAAATACTGCCAAAGGTGGTTAACCACACCACCCGGCCAGTTTTTGTACTACTAATTTCATGTCACATTGTAAATAAGAACCATTTGAGTTATGCAACTCAAACTTTGGAATATGACTATTTTAAGGATGACCCTTCATGTAGAGTAGAAAACATCAAGTTGAAAATTGGGCCAGCAATCGGAACATCTACCATTAATGTAGTCATATTTTGTGTCCGTAAAAGAGCATTAGTTCACAAAAATTATGCATTTTTATTTCGGGCAAACATTTTTAGAATCGCTAACAAATTATGCATTTTTATTTCAGGCAAACATTTTCAGAATCGCTAACAAATTTGAAATGCTAAAATATCCTATTTAACGTTATACGGAAGCATGCAAGAACTGACCTAAATGCCCATTGCTATGAAGTAGGTGTTATGTACACCGCTGTTTACTGCACACTTGTTAATGGCCATGTAAGTAAAATAACTTGTTGGGTGTTATACATCCAGAGAATTTTCAATTTTGTTTGCAAGTTATTTTTGGACTATTTAAAGTTTTGCTGCTTGTGGAAAATATGGAGGCTCCCGGTTATAGTTTACAATGTATAAGCTAAACTCAATATTGCCGGTGGGGGCATTATTTCAGAAATTTGCAAATCCTGGTGAAGAAATATATAGAGGGCTCAGAAACACAAGGCCTTATCTCCATTTTGACCATTTTGAGAAAAAGACTATTGAAGATTTGTAAATACATCGGGGAGATGGAAATGAGGCCTTGTGATACTGGCTATAACTTTGAAAGGGGTTGCGCTATGGAGATAAGGCTTTGGTACTGGAAAGAGAATTTCTTTCTGAAAATGTTGATACCAAAATCTTGTTTTTGAAAAAATGGAGATGAGGCCTTGTGTTAATGAGCCCTCGATATATTACAAGAATTTCCCTTATTTAAATATATACAAATGAACACCTTGTGAGTAGTGGGCAGATTCTCTTTAAACACTTATAAAATCCTACATGAAATACAGTATCGATCAGGAAGAAGAAAAAAAAACTGTAAAAAAAAGAGTAATTATATGGGTATATAAACCGACACTTTTTTCCTGGCCTATATATAACCAATACTGAAATCGCTAATGGTGGACATGAATTACAACGCTCTCAGTTACCAATACCGAGATAGCAGTTTAAGTGTCAACGTGCACTAGAATAGAATAATTAGATCACGGCGTATTACAAGATGTCATTGGTACGAATTTGATGCAGACAAATTAGGTCAATGGACAGATAAATGTTGTCTATTTGAAAGTCGGCATTGTAAAATTATCTGGCGTGTTTTGAAAAGAGGAACCATTCGATGTACCATCTCGTATTGTATACACAGACTGATAGGTTCATACTAATTTGTGTTTGTGACGTGATCAAGCGAAATGAGTCGCATGTCGGCAGTTTTCAATTTTGATATTTGTCAATCATTTAAAAACAGGTGGAAAATGCTACAGTATGGTTCAAATTCACTAAAATTGAGCTTCTATGTTTTTAAGTTACAAACAATTTACCAACTGAGAAAACAAAGTAAACATAAGAATTTGTCACATCTTTTTACCTGTAACTCAAAATCAATATTCCCGACATGTGACATTCCGCTTGATCACGTCACATTTGTTAAAGATACCATGTGAAAAAGAGGAACATAACCCACCCCTCCCCATTCATGTTATAAGAGCAATGACAGTCTCCTGCCTAATGAATATGGCCTACCGGATTGTGTATGAAGTAGTTTGCGCTCAAGGGCGTAGCGTGGTAGTTGTGATTGGGGACACAACAGACGCGGATCCAGAAAATGCTAGGGGCCCCAATATTTGAATGGCAAAAAATGTAACGAAAGCGGTGCGCTAGCGCATACAGGGGAGAGTATGAGGGGGATGTGCCCCCCTGACAAGTGAAAATGTTTTTAATTTTGAACTCATTTGGTGAGATCTGGTGTATACTTTTGACCAATATTTTATTGAAAAGCCACCACTTTATTTCCAATCAATATTTTGGTTTTTATCAATGCTAGGTAGCTATTTTGTTATATGTAAGAAAGAAATTGTGCATATACTGATATGTTCTTTATTTATAGTATAGATGGTTGAAATTTTATGTTGAAAAACATGTTCCCCATTTACCCCCGGGTCGCGGGGTAATACGAATTGAAGATTAAAAACAAATTGTTATCACGTTTGGAGGTTTGGAGGCCCAAAATGTTGTAATGTTGAGTAACATTGTGAGTGTGAAGCGTGAGTATCCGGTGGTCCAAGTGGCTAGCCCCCAATGGGGTTGCAAGGGGGTGAAGCGCATTTGCCATCCGGGAATTTTGTTTAATTAGTCCACTAAAACATGATATTTAGTTGAATTTGTAGCTATTTTTCGCGACATGGTCAACCCATGAGTAAGACCATGTGACATGTAAACGGTAGACCCCTTTACTTTGGCAAATACCCGCGCTCTCTCCCCTTTTCTCTCCCCACTTCCCCTCTTTCTCTTTTTGTCACAAATTACGTTGTTCAATTAAACATTGGAATTTGATTTATACTTTAATGCAAATGGGGTTTTTCCTCTGTAATATGGCACTGAATAAATATCATAGGGATGTGCCACCAGCAAAATGAAAAATTGACCCAATCATTTACCAATCTTCTGGGAAAAATGGACACATATGTTTACCGGAAACCCATCACTAGTATATATTTGACAGATTTTGCTCTAATTTCTGTGAAAAACAGCAACATTAAGGATTTCAGACCCACAAATTTACCAAAAATGGCTATGAAAAGGGGTAATTAATTTACCGGACGTGTGAAAAATGGGACTCTATTTGGCGGCACATCCCCATAACCTCATATCTGCTAGGTACCTCCCCCCCCCCCCCCCCGGGCTTTTGAGTTTAATCAAGCTGTACTTTACTGTTCTTCTCCATCCAAATCATGCTTAACACTTTCCACGCGGCTATAAGTTTTTCCATATACAAAAACAGAATTTTCAGAAACCTTTCACAACTTTCAGGGTCTATCTCAAGGATTACTGGACCAATACTAGGCATGTTTGTACTTATGTCAATGCATTTCTCATGGTAATTCTAAATATGGTAATGAAATTAAATAATGTTGACATTTTTCAAACATTTTGTGAAATTTTGTAATGTCGTCTGCAGCCACCTGCCGCGTGGAAAGTGTTAAAACCATCGTAAATTACTGCTGATGGATTCTATTACTGGGTCATTCATTTGCTAAATTGATGTAGGCATGGATGATATGAAGAAGTTGATGAGATACGGCATCGTGTCCTGGTTTTTTTGTTCGCTATATTAGCGCAAGGCAAAAAGAAGAGGTTTGTCTCAATCAAACATATTCAAGAAGTTCTAAGCAAGGATATTTATTTTATTTCAGAAAACAATAGCTTGGACCTAGACAGCAGTTACTGTTAGAAAAGTTAAATTGTAGCTGGTTTTAGACACATCTAAAGAAATTACCTAAAGAAATTGAATTCAAAT
Source organism: Ophiura sarsii (assembly GCA_035610835.1). Classification (NCBI taxonomy): domain Eukaryota; kingdom Metazoa; phylum Echinodermata; class Ophiuroidea; order Amphilepidida; family Ophiuridae; genus Ophiura; species Ophiura sarsii. The sequence continues at coordinate 37,171,963 of CM069450.1, read as the reverse complement.
CTAAAATTTAAAATATTGGTGCGGCCAAGACTTGTGAAATTTAGTATCACAGTGCGGCCAAGACTTGTGAAATTTAGTAAATTTTCGTAAAAGGTTGCCCCAATTTTTTTCCAAGTCAGTCACCTCATGCGCGGGCATGCAGAAATCTGAAGAAAAAACCCTTATATAATTGCAGGCCCGTAACTAGGGGGGGGGGGGGGGGGGGGCGGACGCCCCCCACCCCCAAATCTGAAAAAAGTCCTTTTTTTGGTACCAATGTACCAATGTACCTTTTTTGGGTACCAATGTACCTTTTTTTGGTACGAATGTACCTTTTTTTGTTACTAATGTACCTTTTTTTTGGTGAAAACGCCCCCACTCACCCCAATTTTCCGAAAAACGCCCCATTTTCAATTATGTAACGCGTTTTTTCGGGCCGTTTTGGACTAAAACATGTCCCAATCCCCCCCGCTCTCAAAATTGTCTTATATGACTAAAAAAAAATTGGGGGCAACCTTTTACGATTTTTTGGGTACCAATGTACCTTTTCAAAAAAATATGCCCCCCCCTAAAAAAATCCTGCTTACGGGCCTGTATAATTGTCCTCTTTTTATTAGCCTTGGGTTATTTCCCTGTTTTCATTATATCCTGTACTGATTCAGATATGTATCAGTTACATACTGATGCAGTTAGAGATATACCATCAGTTACAATTATACATTTTGAAAAAAATACTGTGAAAAGGACCCAATAAATTGAACTTGTAAATGTAGTTATTACATATGCTAAATCAAGCGTGTGCAACCTGCGGCCCGCCGTCCTCTAATCCGTGGCCCGCGAAGCAATCCCAAAATTTGCATTGATGCGGCCCGTTTAAACTGGAACTCCCTAGGTTACACAAATGGCGGATTGATTTAGTGGTGTGCTCCCTTATAATTAGTAGGGTGACGCACTGCATTAAGTAAATATAACTCAAGGCGTGATTGCGTGTTCCAATCCCTGGTTAAAATGGCGCTTGCTGCAGCAACAGCGAGTAAAACGAGGAAATTACACGAAGAGAAGCGGGTATTACCCCTATAACCCCTCCTCTGGGCGTGTTTTGGAATGTTTGACAATCACTGCGGCCTCAAAATCACAATGAGGCCCGGGTGGTAGAAAAGGTTGCACATGCTTGTGCTTAATATCACAGAGACTCTTATCTGGTCATTTTTTGTCATTTGACACAAAAAGGTTAAGAAATTACTAGACAAGGAGTCAGATTTAACCCTTTTTTAAGTTAGTGAAAAGGATCATTTTAAACTACCTATTTTTAAGTGTGTATCACACAAAACGTTTCTGAATTCAACAACTTAGTGTTTCTCTATGTCACGAAATGATGTCACAGGAGATGTAATAGGATACTGCCAATTCTTTTATTATGTCCATGTCCACAATATTTATAGGCAGGTGGTTATTAGGATGAAGCATCTAATTTAAAAAAGACGAAGAATAAAATGAAGATAGAAAAAACAATACGACATCTCGTCTAAGTGGCTCTATCGTAAATATAAACGAAAATCAATCACACTTCCCCCTGCTGCACATTTCCTGTTGCACGTCGCCGTCGCATTGACTTTGCAAAACACATCAATTTAACAATCGATTTTCCCAATCAAATTAAGCCGAAAACGTCAGTGTTCGGCCATCTGCGAGCTTAATGTTACCACAAATTTACTCATGTAACATCGTTACTGCGGGGTTGAAATTTGATTTACTTCCAGACAATTGTGTAGAAGACCCGGTCCAGTGTGTTCGCATCAGACGCCATTAAATCAATTGCAATTTATTGTGGTCGGAAGGCAGACCGGGGAGTGTTTTTTCATCAACTGTCGGCAAATGTCTTTGTGTGATCTCCTGTCTCACCGACCGAATCGTTTAGTCTGGGGCATACTTGATTTTATAAATCTGACCAAGACGTCTCAAGTCCCATAGCTTTCAAAATTAACATCATGTTTCCTATTTTATGTTTACTTATATAAGGGGCTACAAGGGTAAAAGATTGCAAGGAGTATGATAAGTAAATTTTTCAAGATGGATTTGAAAAATCATTCTATCCTATATCAAGACATTTTAAAGACCTTTCTAGTTCATTTATGAATGTTTGATGGTGGTGCACACAACTTTGGAGGAATACCTGAACAACATGTTTTGGCCCAAAGGCCGAATATGTCCAAAAAACAGCACAGTCAGCAACTAATGGCCAATTCTCTGGGTTTTCATCAGTTTTCTCTATAACATTTTCCTTTATTTAGCCTACTGCTGCATAAATTTGACTATTTGGGTTACATCCCCCTCACACACAAACAGTCTAGCAGCCACCCATCTGCGCATGTTACTGTTGGGGCGCGGCACAAAGGGCGTTTTAAGGTTTTTTTAAGGATTATTTACGCCACTGGTCCTTTGAAAGAAAGTCTTTGAGAGTCACATGTTTGAGATGTTTTGTGCATAATTACTTTAAAACGGTAAGGATCGGTTTTGCACTACACCTTACAACTATGTCGAGTACATTCTTTCAATTGCTGAATATTTTAGTTTGAAGTCCTGGACATGGCTTTTAAATTGCATTTTATCTAAGAGCCTCTTGACCGCTGTAATATAGTACAGTCAACCACTGGCAGTACTTTCCACTGATATGTCATAAACAATAAGTAGACTCTACAGAGTGTCTCAAAAAAGAACATGCTTCATATGGACATATCAATAATGTCTGAAGATCAACAGATTTCTGTACATGTTTATCTGTTACAGAAAATCCGACAGATCGCTTAGAAGATGGCAGCCAATCATCAATAAAGATGCTGATATCTTTTCATACCCATAAAAGATAATGGTAGCCATGGTAGCATAAGCCACAAAAGGTGGGGGACAAGTAGGGGAAGAAGTCAACTATTTGGAGATAGGGTGGGCATTTATCAATTTCGGGGGATTTCTGTTAATTTTTTTTTTAAACATTAGAGATGCTTTTAGGCAACATTTGTTTTGTTTGGAAATTTTAAAAGGGATTCTCTGAGCACAATTTCTGGTCTTAAAATTTGGAAGAAAATGGACAAATTTATATTTAATGGGGGAAACTTCCTCTCACCCCACCCCTCCAACAGTGCTGCCACTAGCTAAAGGTTCATAGAAAATCATCTTCTTGTATGAACTCACAAAGTTTGTATTGAGAAAATATGTAACATTTTTGGGACACACTATACAATAGAGATTGATTTCACTCCTCATTTCCCTGTGCTGTCAATCTTATTGATCACACCCTAAAATCTTATCAAATATAGGATATTGGATAGAGGCTTGCTTAGATCTTTCTTAACAAATATTGGATATTGGATGGAGGACTGAGATTTGGGGCTACTTTCTATTTAACACTTTCCACGCGGCAGGCGTCTGCAGACGACATTCCAAAATTTCACAATGTTTCAAAAATGTAAAAATTGTTTAATTTCATTACCATATTTGGAATCACCATGTGAAATGCATTGAAATAAGTACAAATATGCCTCGTATTGGTTCAGTAAATCTTGAAATAGACGTTGAAAGTTAGGAAAGGTTTCTGAAAAATCTGTTTTGTATAATGTTAACATAATAGCCGCGTGGAAAGGGTTAAGACCTCTGTGGAGATCGGCTGAGTTTTTAATTCTCTAGAGGGGTAAGGAAATACTGCAAAAGCCGAAATGTTCAAGTGCATTTAAATTTCGCTTATTTTGCAAGGAGCACTTACTCGCGAAAATGTCATGCCGCAAATATTTCCAATCTACCTTGTAGCAGTGCATTGACTAGTTAAATTTGTGAACATTTTCATACCGTGAATAAGGCCAGTATTGCTGATTCGTGAAATTTTAAACTCGCGAACATTTCTGGTTTTACAGTACCAGGGTTACTATTAAAGGGGCATTAAGAGATGTGGTGGAGGCAGCGCCCTCAATTACAAAAATATTTGATAAAAACTGGGATTTGTATATATTTACAATTGTATTACATGTATGAACTTACACCTATAAAGATTTAGACAAATCAGCCCTCTCTTTGTACAACAAAATGTCGATTAAAAAATGCTGGTAGAGTTTTAATCAAGTTTTGCTGGGTGTTTTTTTAGTAGAAACAACAATAATGGCAATTTTTAATGTTCATCTTGAATTCTGAAGTAAATTAATTAAAATTAAAAAAATTCAACATGACATTGTGTCCCTTTAATTGTGGGATAGGAAAGTCCTATACTGCGCATACGTAAATAACAGGTCGCATTACATAGCGCCATCAACAGTATACGCCTCAGAAAAATAGTGTCACATGAGCAGATTTGTCAACAGCCTATTGAAAATATGCAAGGAATCAAGTCCGCCTGAAACAAACAACGACGGTATGCTTTATATTTAAAGGAAAGCGACAAAATATGAATTCAAAATGTATACAAAACAAACGTGAATTACTCATATTTCAGGCTTGTAAATACTGTCCAGCACATAAGTTTTATCATAAGTTTTTAACCGCACAATTTTTCGGAAATGTTTCCAACAATTCTGTGTAAATTTCACTTAAAGTCTATAACCTTAGCAGACGACAAAAGTCACCGACATTCCAACTATAGCGCCATCAACAGTGTGCGTCCCAGGAAATTAAATGTAGCTTCCGATCGACAAGTGGCGTTTCAGTACCCTGGAAATACTACCGTCTCTCTGATAAAGTGCCACATTCGTTTAATGAACATTATTTTGTTGTGTGAAAGCTTTGAAACTTATCAATGAAAAATATTTATATATTTGATAGAAAAGTACTGGCAAACTTGTAATAATTTAACAGCGAGGCAGATAACTACCGCAAGTTCCACAACTCAAACAAACATTAAACAAGCCTCGACTCATATCCCAACTTAAAAAGCAAGGATGTGAGCCGGTGCGGGAATCGAACCCGTGACCTTTCGAACACAAGTCGAATGCTCTAACCACTGAGCTACCCGGCCGTCTCCGATAAACAGAGTACAGATGAGAGACCAATAGGCCGGGAGCCCAGAACATTTAATCAGCTGAGAAGGTACAAAAGGTTTGATGGTATGAGTAGGTCAGTAAGGGGCCAAAAGTCAATAATTTGTGTTGCTGCCGGGTCGCATCCTGTACGGGGGGCCCTGGGTGTCACGATATAGGGGGCCGAAAAATGTGTTTAATCAGCCGAAGAGGTACATGGACAAAACTGGTTGGATATGATTCCTTAGAGGGTACTTGTAACAACGGTAGCAATGACAGCAACTTTTGCCTGTACGGGGCCCCAGACAGTAGCCCCAAAGGGCCCCCAAATATGGTTTTAATCAGCCGAAGAGGTACATGGATGAAACTTTTTGCATTGGAACTATTACACATTGGGGTATACAAAAATACCAATGACAGCAACTTTTGCCTGTACGGGGCCCCAGACAGTAGCCCCAAAGGGCCCCCAAATATGGTTTTAATCAGCCGAAGAGGTACATGGATGAAACTTTTTGCATTGGAACTATTACACATTGGGGTATACAAAAATACCAATGACAGCAACTTTTGCCTGTACGGGGCCCCAGACAGTAGCCCCAAAGGGCCCAACTGATTTATTCAGCCGAAGAGGTACATGGATGAATCTTTTTGATTTGGAACTAGTGCATGATATGATATACAAAAATACCAATGACAGCAACTTTTGCCTGTACGGGGCCCCAGACAGTAGCCCCAAAGGGCCCACAAATATGGTTTTAATCAGCCGAAGAGGTATATGGATGAAACTTTTTGCATTGGCACTATTACACATTGGGGTATACAAAAATACCAATGACAGCAACTTTTGCCTGTACGGGGCCCCAGACAGTAGCCCCAAAGGGCCCAACTGATTTATTCAGCCGAAGAGGTACATGGATGAATCTTTTTGATTTGGAACTATTGCATGATAGGATATACAAAAATACCAACGACAGCAACTTTTGCCTGTATGGGACCCCAGACAGTAGCCCCAAAGGGCCCCCAAATATGGTTTAAATCAACCGAAGGGGTATACATGGATGGATCTTTTTGATTTGGAACTATTGCATGATAGGATATACAAAAATTCCATCGACAGCAACTTTTGCCTGTACGGGGCCCAGACAGTGGCCCCACATCCCCAACTGATTTATTCAGCCGAAGAGGTACATGGGTGAATCTTTTTGCATTGGAACTATTATATGAAAGGATATACAAAAATAGCAATGGCAGCAACTTTTGCCTGTGTTTGGCCCCAGACAGTAGCACCAAAGGGCCCCACATGTCCCAACTGATTTATTCAGCCAAAGAGGTACATGGATGAATCTTTTTGAATAGTAAATTACTAATAGTATTAGTATTACATGTAAGGATACAAAAAATAACACTGACAGCAACTTTTGCTTGTATCGGGCTCCAGACAGTAGCCCGTCCCAAAGGGCCCCACATGCCCCAACTCATTTGCCTGTACAGACCCCACATGCCCCAACTCATTTATTCAGCTAAAGAGATACATGGATAAATCTGTAAAAAAAGAAATGTAAAATACATATGTTAGGATATACAAAAATACCAATAACAGCAACTTTTTCCTGTATGGGGCCCCAGATCTTTTTGCATTGGAACTATTATATGAAAGGATATACAAAAATAGCAATGGCAGCAACTTTTGCCTGTGTGTGGCCCCAGACAGTAGCACCAAAGGGCCCCACATGTCCCAACTGATTTATTCAGCCAAAGAGGTACATGGATGAATCTTTTTGAATAGTAAATTACTAATAGTATTAGTAGTACATGTAAGGATACAAAAAATAACACTGACAGCAACTTTTGCTTGTATTGGGCTCCAGACAGTAGCCCGTCCCAAAGGGCCCCACATGCCCCAACTCATTTGCCTGTACAGACCCCACATGCCCCAACTCATTTATTCAGCTAAAGAGATACATGGATAAATCTGTAAAAAAAGAAATGTAAAATACATATGTTAGGATATACAAAAATACCAATAACAGCAACTTTTTCCTGTATGGGGCCCCAGAAAGTAGCCCAAAAAGCCCATCATCCTGATTTATTCAGCCCAATAGATACGTGGATGAATCTTTGTAGATTTGAACTATTACATGATAGGCGGGCTCCAGACGGTAGCCCCAAAGGACGCACATGCCCCCACTGATATATTCAGCAAAAGAAGTTTTGATTTAGAATAGGACAGGCCCCATACAAATATATCAACAACAGCGCCTTTTACGTATGAGGCCCGAAACAGTAGCCCTGAAAGGCCCCGACTAATTTATTCAGCCTAAGTGGCACATGGATTAATATTTTTGTATTGGAACTATTGCAGGTTACGATATATATACAAAAATATATGGCAGCAGCTTTGTTATTAGTTTTTTGGCAACATACTAATCATTTCATACAAAAATACATGTTAACACAAAATTATAATTATGAAGACAATAAAATGTGACGCGTTAACAAGAGACAATAAAATAAATACAGACATGGGAGAGAGAGAGATATTTACAACCTTATGCAAACAAAATAAAAATATGCAACTATTGGAAGTAGGGCTGCTTCATAAAATAAATCCTTTCCATTTATTTTCAAAATATAGCAACATTCACCTGTACAGGGCCCCATACAAGAGCCACAATAAAGGCCCAAATCCCCAACTAATTTATTCAGCAGAAAAAGTACATGGATTCAGCATTTTGCATTGGAACTATAACACGTTATAGGATACATAATTACCAGTGACAGCAACATTTGGCTGTATGGGGCTTTAGCCCAAAGGGCCCACACCCATGGTTTATTCAGCCAAAAGGGTACATGAATTGATTGCATATTAAGGTACCTCAAAATACCAATGGCAGAAGATGTTGCCAGTACGGGCCCCCACAAATAGTTGCCCTAAAGTGCCCACATCCCTTGTTGTATTCAACCAAGGAGATACATGGATCTTTTGAATCTTTATGCATAAGATCCAATAGGGCCTACACATGAAAGGAGTCAGTTATTATTGCCTTTGAAGTGAACTATCACATTGTTAAGGTATACACAATACTTTTAAATTATTTCAACTTGTTCTGTACAAAGGCTTCCTATAACTGTTTTATTCAGCGGAGGTACACTTCGGATTTATGAAAGAGGAATGCCAGCAAACAACATTATATACTGATATTTGTACTTACTGACTCAGCTTTGTTTCTTAATACCACACAGATCTTAAACATTATCTTAAAAGCAATGTTCAGGATTTTAAAAATTTTACTTACAGAAATATGAAACATATACCATTTTAAATATAAAAAACATGAGTTTGGTTGATCCCCCCACCCTAAACAGTGGCACATGCAAGATTAATGAACAAATTCTGTACATTTATCCTACGATCTGATGAGCCTAGTGAAAGTACAAAATAGAAGATGGAATCTTTATTTATTGTTTTACTGAGTTTTCTTTCTCAGTTACAAAATGCAAGTATATTTTAAAACTGCTTCATTAATTATTTCAGTTGATACAATAGTTATATCCGGACTGTAATGGGTCATACGGTGCTTTGGGCTAATCTTGACCATTGTACGTAACAAGGTTTTGCACACCCTACCCTCCTAATGTTTAATGATTCCAATGCAAGATGACTCATCCACATACCTATTTGACTGGATAAACCAGTTAGGGAACGAACATGGGGCCCTTTGAGGCTATTATTGTCTGAGCCCTAAATACAAACATAACATAACATAACGTAATGTAACATAACATTAACATAACATTAACATAACAATTAATATTCATAAGGCGCTATTCCATCTAGCTCATATTAGCATGGAAAAAGGTGAGTCTTAAGATTACAACGAAAGTGAGAGATGTTGTCAATTTCTCTTTTAGTACGAGAGAGAATGTTCCATGACTGCGAACAACCACAGTGTGGTCATTTGTATTTTTGTTCACCCTATGTGTAAAAGTGTACTACTACTAAAACTACTAGTTGGAAGACGTTGATCACTATAGGGGGGGGGGCAGATTCAATCCACGTACCTCCGGGGTCGCCGCTGAAGAAAAAAACCATTTGGGTCATTTGAGGCTACTGTTAAGGCCTCCCTGTATAGAAAATGTTATCAGTCATTGGCATTTTATATACATCAACAATGTAACTTTCCAATGCAAACAGTTTCAATCAGGTACCTCTTTGGCTGAATAAATCCCCCTTTGGGGCTGCTGTCTGGGGCCCTGTACAGGCAAAACTTGCTGCCAATGGCGTTTTTGTATGTCCTTACATGTAATACTTATTCAAAAAGAGTCGTCCATGTATCTCTTTGGCTGAATAAATCAGTTCGGACATGTGGGGCCCTTTGGGGCTACTGTCTGGGAGCCCCGTACAGCCAAAAGTTGCTGTCATTGGGTTTTTTTATATATCCCAACATGTAATAGTTCCAATGCAAAGAGATTCATCCGTATACCTCTTCGTCTGAATAAATCAGTTGGGGCACTTGGGGCCCTTTGGGGCTACTGTCTGGGGCTCCGAACAGGCAAAAGTTGCTGTCGTTGGTATTTGTGTACATCCTATAATGTAATAGTTCCAAATAAAAAAAGATCCATCCATTTACCTCTCCGGCTGATTAAAACCATATTAGGGGGCCCTTTGGGGCTACTGTCTGGGGCCACGTACAGGCAAAAGTTGCTGTCATTTGTATTTTTGTATATCCTAACATGCAATTGTTCAAAATCAAAAAGATTCATCCATGTACCTCTTCGGCTGAATAAACCAGTTGGGCCCTTTGGGCTACTGTCTGGGGCCCCGTACTGGCAAAAGTTGCTGTCATTGGTATCTTTGTATATCCTATCATGCACTACTTCCAAATCAAAAAGATTCATCCATGTACCTCTTCGGCTGAATAAATCAGTTGGGCCCTTTGGGGCTGCTGTCTGGGGCCCCGTACAGGCAAAAGTTGCTGTCATTGGTATTTTTGTACACCCCAATGTGTAATAGTTCCAATGCAAAAAGTTTCATCCATGTACCTCTTCGGCTGATTAAAACCATATTTGTGGGCCCTTTGGGGCTCCGTACAGGCAAAAGTTGCTGTCATTGGTATTTTTGTATATCCTATCATGCACTAGTTCCAAATCAAAAAGATTCATCCATGTACCTCTTCGGCTGAATAAATCAGTTGGGCCCTTTGGGGCTACTGTCTGGGGCCCCGTACAGGCAAAAGTTGCTGTCATTGGTATTTTTGTATACCCCAATGTGTACTAGTTCCAATGCAAAAAGTTTCATCCATGTACCTCTTCGGCTGATTAAAACCATATTTGGGGGCCCTTTGAAGCTACTGTCTGGGGCCCCGTACAAGCAAAAGTTGCTGTCATTGCTACCGTTGTTACAAGTACCCTCTAAGGAATCATATCCAACCAGTTTTGTCCATGTACCTCTTCGGCTGATTAAACACATTTTTCGGCCCCCTATATCGTGACACCCAGGGCCCCCGTACAGGATTCGACCCGGCAGCAACACAAATTATTGACTTTTGACCCCTAACTGACCTACTCATACCATCAAACCTTTTGTACCTTCTCAGCTGATTAAATGTTCTGGGCTCCCGGCCTACAAGGGTTACGCATCACATACCAACATAGAGGATCGCATAGGCGATTTAATAGGGAACTTGAACAATTTAAATAATTTAACAGCGAGGCAGATAACTACCGCAAGTTCCACAACTCAAACAAACACTATACCTAAGCCTCGACTTATATCCCAACTTAAAAAGCAAGTGTCATCTTCGGATGTGGTGTTTGTATGTATTTATAATGTTAGGGTTGCGAGTAAGCATCTTTAAGGATCTCATATACCGTGTGTTGTTGTATTGTTTGTCAATTAGAATCCATGACTGCTCTATATTACTACTATCTGGACGGTACTCTGTTTATCGGAGACGGCCGGGTAGCTCAGTGGTTAGAGCATTCGACTTGTGTTCGAAAGGTCACGGGTTCGATTCCCGCACCGGCTCACGTCCTTCCTTTTTAAGTTGGGATATGAGTCGAGGCTTGTTTAATGTTTGCAACATAGCAGATCGATACAGATGAATTTTTAGTGCAATTTGATACCAAAAAAGTGTTCTCCAATTAATTTCCTTTCCAAAATGTATACTTTTATTTACATCACATTAATAGTTCAAAAGTTACAGCGCTTGATAAATGTCATGTTTTTAGGGTTGACGGCCCCCTTAAGCAAAGTTGTTTGACAAAGAAAATGAAATTCTAAACGCAATCTTTGAGCTTGAATAAGAAAATGAGCAAACATGTTAATGTCCTGACAAAAATTACTGCTGCAGTGGTGACGAAAAGCTTAGCTTCACATGAAGTGCAAGGCACATCAATGTGTAGTCTCAGAGAAAAGCAATTTGCCATTGACTACATGTAGTCGTTGGTTTCGTAAGATCGGGTTGCCTAATTTTCTTCAAACTTACATGCAGTTACATGTTAACCGGTTTTAAGTGTGTAACTAATGCACCCAAAGCTGTCGAGACTAAATGTAATAAGTTGTTCGAGTTCCGTGGGTGTGTTTAATACTGCGAAGGAAAAAAACTAAAAGCTTCTAAAGATAGGCAAGCGATTAATAACAGACTGGTTGCAATTGACGACTTTGTTCAGTTACTATATTGATGTATCTAGTCATTTTATGATGACGTGAAAGTAGCTATACCAGTCTGATTTCATTTACAGGCTTTCACTTTTACTGTTATTTTATCATGCTATGGCTGGTGGCATTCAACTCATTAGTATTAGCAGGGAGAACCAAATTTAGGACACTTATTGGATTTTGTATTGGCATTTATCACAATATCTAGAGCAGGCATTCTCAAATGGTGGCGCGCGCGTCACTTGTGAGGCATCCTAAGTGGCGCAAGAGTGGTTAAAATTTGTTTTAAAAATAAATCATATCATGATATAGCCAGATTTCATAGGCCTATCACGGTCAGATGTATAAAGACAGCAATTTTCTCTAAACAGGCTAGATAGGCATTTAGAATAATCTTTTAGTATAATTTGATACCAAATTTGCCCCCTAACAACAAGGATAAACCATGATTAGCAGCACCATTTAAAGAAAGATTTCCTATTGTCAAAAGTCTCATTTCCAATACACAGCACGAGAAGAAAGGCTTAGTCAAATTCCAAGCAGTTTACTGCCATGCACTTTGATGTCAGAATTAAATATCCCGCACCCAACGCATTTGCACTGTGCGATCGATAGCCCTGTCAATCCTGGCTATACACACACACAGAGAGATCCCAATTGGTCCTTTCTTCTCGTGCTGTGTATTGGAAATGAGACTTTTGAAAATAGGAAACTTTTCTTTAAATGGTGCTAATCATGGTTTATCCTTGTTGTTAGGGGGGAAATTTGGTATCAAATTATGCCTAAAAGATTATTCTAAATGCCTATCTAGCCTGTTTGGTAAAAAAAAATTGAATGTTACTCAAAATGACATAAACAAAGTGGTATACTTTCTTTTGTTGAACCCTTTATGTCAAAATATTTTGTAAGGGGAATTTTGCCATTGTAAATTCTAAAAAATATGACCAAGTGGAGCTTCAACAAGTTGGTTACTAAAATGTGGCGCATCAGTAAATCTAGTTGAGAAAGCCTGATCTAGAGCATTGGTAGAAATTGTCAAAAATAATTTGTCACCATATATAACATGGTTAAAGGCATATTATGTGATCTTTTCCAAGTAGTGCCCTCTATCATTGATTTTTACTATGAAAGCAGATTTTCTTGCAGATTTGCATTTTTGATCATAAATCATAAAGATCTTCCGAGTTGCAGATCGATACGATTCCTAACTACTTCAAAATCATGGGTTGAAAATAAATTGTACCGTTGCGGTACAATTTATTTTTCAAATGTTACTCTAAATTCACTCTAAAACCATGATTTTGAGGTAATTAGGAATCGTATCGCTCTGTAACTTCGAATATATTTATGATTTATGATCAGAAAAGTAAATCTGCAAGAAAATCTGCTTCCAATTTTTGTTCGAGGATTGAGGGCGTTCCCTGGAAAAAATCACATAATATACCTTTAATTGTACCATAAGCTATAGAATGTCTGCGATTCTAAGTAAGGAATATATTGAATTACTATGAATCAAAAACTGAAGTTGATTTGCTTATTCTTATTGAAAATGTTGAAAATGTTGTGATTTGGGGGAAGAAATTTAAGCAACTGCATATAAATACATATTTCAATTTTGTGAGATAAAGCCAGATAATAAAGACAAAATAATGATGTAATAAATCTAGTCATTATTTCGCATGGAACTATGAGCGTGTTTCTACTGGGGAAGAAATCGGTAAGTTTGCCCAGTAGAAACAGGCAGAACCCGCTAAGAATCTGTATTTTGGGTAATCCCAAGAACCTTCACAAACCTTTGGAACCGGTAAGAAACCCAATAGAAACAGAAAGGCGATTAATCTTACCGTTATGTGCCGTTAACGGTCACGCTGGGTTATACACATTGTGAAGCAATCTTTTTCAGGTGCGGTGGCATTGTTTGGTATTACATAAAGGTCAAATGTCGTGGCCCATCGACTAGGATCAATAAACTTAGCGGTAACTTTTCGCGAGTAGAAACAGGGGGGATTAAAAACTTACCGATTAATCTTAGCGTTTAATCTTAGCGTTTACTTTGCAGTGCCCCCAGTAGAAACACGCTCTATGTTACCTATAATTATATGAGTAGGCTATATCACAAATTAGCTTAGTCATAAGTCTTCCATTTAGAAACTTTGTCCCCATGTTGAGAAAAATAAAATCAACCATCCGTCATTCACCATGACAGTCCATTCATTTTATTTCTTTGAATTGAAGCGGGATTTTTGAATGTGATGTACACTGGCATGAATGAATTGAGATTTTTAGCTTCTTGTAGTAGGTTAACAAAGTTCAGTTGTCTCCCACGATTCCGACAAACTACTTCATTCATATGGAGGGCCTCTATTGAAGGTCTATCTATTGATCGATGTGATCACAACGGTGGCCCGAATGAAAATGATGTCACCAGCATTGACTCGATCACTAATATACTATCATTGCAATGCATTATGGGAATATTTTCCGAACTGCTGTTGGTAGAACTGAAACTATTCAAAAATTACAAACACATTTACGATTATTTAGGTTATAACTATCTATCTAACATAAAGTTAGATAAGCCGTCAGGCAGAGTGCTCAATGCAATTAAATGCAGAGCCAAAATATAATATAATATGATATTATATAGGCATTACACAGTACATTTCCTTGCTACCGTTGGTTTCTATCTATGTGGATGGAACTAGTAAAGCCATATTATTATGTGATTTAAAGAAAATCAAGCACTAGAATCTAAGCAAATTTCCACACTTCTTCATCATATCAGTATTTGATCGTGATAATCCCGTCACTTCATCCATTTGTACGATATATTGCAAGCAATATAGATATAGCAATAGATGACAAGCAAATCGTGTCCATTTCCACACAGCAGTATTTCTGGTACTCTGTATTGATTCAAGTGTTTGAATCGAGGAAACGGGATGCTTTTAAAGGGTCATATAACCAGGGCATACCTTTCATCTTCAATCAACTCACTTATAAATCTACTTAGAGAATAGTTATGGGAGAGAAGAACCGGTTAACATGGTTTAAACAGAGCTTTTAGAGATGTGGTTGTGGGTAGAAAAGCTGTATAGTAAATAGCTCCTGTGTGTTTATGGTCACTTTCTTATGCTGAGCACTTGAAGATATACTTACAGTCAACACCCTATTATTATCTAAATATAGCTATATTTATTTCATTTTGTAAATGGTTCATTATTATGTGATCTTTTCCAGGGAGCGCCCTCTATTCATGATTTTTTCTTAGAAAGTAGATTTTCTTGCAGATTTACATTTCTGATCATAAATCGTACATACATTCCAAGTTACAGCAAGTCTGCAAGAAAATCTGCTTTCAATTTTTTTCAAGGATTGAGGGCGTTCCCTGGTATTGCAAAAATCATCAAACACAGTGACAGAATGGTTGTAATCTTCACAAAAAGTCTCAATTTAAGAGAGAAAAATGATCTCAAACTGCCATTTTGATTTACACGTTATCTGTAAAAATAAAGAACTGCTACATAATCTTGATTCATTCATTGCAATACGAGATTAAGAATGTCAATGGACATATCTAGACAACGCCAATTTGACTTGCGTTATCTGTAAAGAACTGTCACTTAATCTTGATTCATTCATTGCAATACGAGATTAAGAATGTCAATGAACATATCTAGACAACACCATTTTGACTTGCATTATCTGTAAAAAACTGTCATTTAATCTTGATTCATTCATTGCAATGGGTGATAAGGCATATCAATGGACATATCTAGACAATTCCAATTTGACTTGCATTATCTGTAAAGAACTGCCCGTTACTCTTGATTCATTCATTGCAATGGTTGATTAAGAATGTCAATGAACATATCTCCTGTAATCTGGAAAAACCTAGTAAGTCAAATTTATTAATTGAGTTTATTAGTTATCCCCTGCATGTTCACACAATACGGAAAAATACCTATGGTTTGGCATGTCATATCACATGAGGCCGCACCTCTGTCCATAGCCTAATCATCGCGAAAAATATGTCTGGTTATGTTATATGCAGATCATTTATTTTTCGGCGTGGATTATACCTTTTCGCGGTCTATTTCGGCCTCAGAATGTAACAGAAATCGAGTCACTTGCGTTTAAATCATCCGCCATTTTATTTGTTTACGTCTCATATTTTAAGCAACTCTACCACAGACACAAAGCAATCGCTTTACACGGTTAACTGGTAACGTGGTCCTGGGAACGCGGTTAATCGACGATATGGAATATATCGTGTGGTTTGACTTGTTGTTTACACGATATGGATCAGATTTCATACGTGTTAACCAATGAGATGAAGTATTTACACTTACTTAACGATAAAGACCCATATTTTCCCCTTCAGTTTATCAAGTTAAAGTGTGTGAAACTCTTCCCTTTCGGCAGTTTTTCATCTGGAAGAACCTAGTATGGAAAAACCTAGTCTGGAAAAAATATGGGAACAGTTTTCCTTTTGTTTTCTCAAATTTGCGTTCAACAGACTTACTAGGTTTTTCCAGATTACAGGAGATATCTAGACAACGCCATTTTGACTTGCGTTATCTGTAAAGAACTGCCCCTTACTCTTGATTTATTCATCGTAATGGGAGATTAAGATTGTCAATGGACATATCTAGATAAAAGAATGATAATCCATTTACAACAATATCAGCAGACACAGACATAAACTTTGTCCATTTTTTTTGACCTGGAGTATATAAATAGATACAAATGGCAGCCATGGCAGTGAGAAAGTCTCATGCACTACTATCCCTGTGTTATCAAAGGTTAGGTTTCATTTTTTCTCCTTCAAAAAGCAAAACAAAAGATGTAATTGATGTCATGGATTGCTGCTCCTAAATGTCAGAAGATGTAATTGTGAAAATACTATGTTAAAACTTGTCAAAATACATTCCATTAAGTATTAAAACTTGTCACATGATTTAAACCTAAAAAGCACTCAAATGTAATTGCCAATTTATAAAGACTTTCTGGTGCTGACTTTTACACAAGAGGTAAAAACTATTAAGTTCACATGTTTAGCCAGTCACATTCATTGGACCATATTGCCGCAAACACATTTGTGACACGAACGAGTCGGATGTCGACCCTGGTCGAAAATGAGTTTTTTATCCCGTCTTAAAGAAGACACTCAGAGCTTTCAGAAACTGAAAACCCCATGTCTATATGACTTTTTGTTATAAAGTTATGTCAAATGAAGTTCACAAATTTCCATCAAAACTTATGGATACCCCTCACACTAAATTGACCATATCTCAATTTGGGATTCCCCGACATCAGACTCATTCCTCTTGATCGCGTCACATTTCACATTGGTGGTTGAAATTATGATTTTACACAGTCCGTCCAACCTTTCTTTCCTTCTTTTCTTCTTTTTTTCCTCTATTTTCTTTCTTTTGTTCGTTATTTCTTTCTTCAGCTCTTTCTTTCTTTATTCCATTTTGTTGTTCTTTTTTGTTGTTGTGTGTATGAGGGAGATCAACATTTTTCACACTTGGATAAAAGTCAATTTATTTAAAACCCTGTCCTCCTACGCATACCAACTCCTACACAATCCAGAAATCAATAAGAAGTTCAGCGTGTAAAAGAAGATAAATCATTAACTTGTGGCGCAAAACCATCAGCAATAACATCATTAATCGTGCCATTTAATGCATTTTATGCTATTGATATAAAATATGGGCAACTTTATATTAATCATTCATTAAGTCTCAAAATAAGTCAAGTTTTTCTCATGAAAGTCTTTTGATGAAATTCAGCAAAACAATAATCAAACAATATACTTCAGTTCCAAATTAGCGGACTTGTTTTACAGAAGAGCGTGGGGTGCAAAATGCTCGCATGGCGTTACATGATGCATTGTGAACTGTATGTGTGACGCTTGCGTGTACGCTCGGATTACTTTTGTGCACAGTGAGATAAAAAACTTGCATTTCTCACCAATTTGGTACTGATTAAACTATAGCTTTCTATACTGGTTTAGTTATTTGTGATCAAATTCAAATCCTTCTTTTCCATGTGTCTAACACCCCTATTGGCATTTAACAAATGACCCACTTATACCCTTTAGTAATAAACTCATTCTTTATTTTGTCATAGACTGTAGGGGATGGATTGAAAGGGAAATCATCTGAAAGAAAGACAAATACTAGCGACAAATCTCGACATATGGCAGACCATCCCTCTAGAGATGGGTTAATTAAACATTGGTTAAGAAAATATCATGACTATTAACCCTAATCAGCCGTGCTATGGTGTTTGTGTGGATCGGGGAAGAGGGACAAAGTATGATTTTTTTACCTAACAAACCGCCGTTAACCCACCCGGATTCAACCCATAGTGAATCGTAGGTTCCAGGAGAGTTAGGGTTTAGCGAGTTGCATAAATGGCTCATTTAACACTAACCAGTCGTGCTATGTTTTTTTGTATGGATCGGGGAAGGGGACCCAGTATGATTTTTTTACCCAATAAACCGCCGCGAACCCAACTGGAATTGAACCCGGACCATCCGCACACCACTGACCACTAACCACTGAGCTGTCAAGGGCAGTGATTTCATACCCACATTGCCTCAGCTCGGACAATGCTCGGACAATGACGTCATCCAATCAATGCCGTAGCATGCACGTGGAGATAGCTTTTGGCTGTAGTGAATCGTAGGTTCCAGGAAAGTTAGGGTTTTAACATGTAAGTCTGTTTCGTGAAATATGAAACATTTTATAGGGTCAGAAAACTGATTTTACAATATATTAGAGTGCTTTGGATATTTTTAGGCTACATGTTATAAGTTAAATGTCAAAATGTTTAAAATGTGATCTTGGATTTCTGCAAGTACTTTTCGGAATATGCTTATAAATATGTAAACATTTCAACCCAAATCAACGTTTCAACCATAAATTGTTTTCTATTCTGGCTTTTGAAAGCCCCGTTTAGAACCCTGGGACCTTAAAAGTATTACACACTCTCTACATTCTCCCCATTCCCCCATTGTATGCTATAGCGATAAAAGTGTGATTATTTTTTCCCGGGCACGTCTTTACATTTTACCGACAAGATTATGTTTGCAGACAGCTTTTTGACTAACCTTGTCACGACTTCATGCTACGTTACATACACATGACATGCCAATAAAGGTTACTCCATTAGATAATCAGGGGGTGGGTGGATGAATTCACAAATGTGAGAGAAAGATTTCAATACAGGCTTACACGATGGTGTATTTATAGGCTACTGATGTTTTTTTTCTTCAATTTTGTATCACCCAAAAAATCATGCATTCGTAGCGAGAAAATTGCTATATTTTTACTAATTTGACCGTCATAAGTCCATAATTCCCCTGGAAAAGAACTGACAGTGACAGTGCCAATCTCAACTGCCAATGACGATAAACTCACCATATCAAATCCTAGGCGCTCCAATTCATGCATCATTCATGCATCATGAATACCGAATTAAAATGTCTATGGAGCGGTGTCGTAAAAACATGTTTTTTTTTAACCTTTTGGATCCTAGAATTAAAAATATAAAATGTATCATCTATGGAAACGAGCTCATGTAAGAAGAAGTCATACTCTATCTAATAGTGCTTAAAAAAACATTCTCCGACACATACAACCTACGTTTATTTTCAACTGAATAACCAGCTGTTTGCCTAAATCTGGTCAATTTCTCTGCTTAGCACGGGCCGTTTCAGACTAAAGTGTATTTTCAGACCGCTATATTTACGGTATGAGCGCCCCCTTCAGTTATGGAAAAAAAGTGATTGACCCTTGACGTCTAGGCTTTCATATGACGCTAAAATTATGGTGATCGGATAAGAGTAAGGCACGTTTATTAGCCCTTATAAAAATATGACCAATCGATGATTTCGTTTTAGTCAGAATCAAAAACCATTTCATTATAGCAATAGGGAGGGTTATTGAAACATCACAATCCGGGCTTTGTTTTCTCTTTTATTTTAACTGCATTCAGAGTAGACAGGAGGCATCGGTTGAAAAGACTCATGCCACTGTTTCAAAAGTGTATGTCTAAATTAATAAATAAATAAATAAACAAAAGTATTACATATTTATTGTTGATACGGCCATAGTGGTCCCCCATAGAATAATGGTACAGTCCATACAGTCCAACACAGGTTTCGTAGTGGTGTTTGTTTAAGGTTATCGAGTGGTCAATAAAGCATTGGCTGTGTGTAAATGCATGGCAGGTATTAGTAAAGGCTAGTTTTAATAGGAGCGCTTTAGCACCAAAAGGATTTGATATGTCCCCCCTCCCGCCCCATCCTGGTTATGCCACTGACTTTTGACACCCAGAATGTCTTACTTTATTTGGCTTCCTCTGGACAGGGACGTAACTTAACAGACGCAGCTTTTACGCATACGAGGGTCATTCAGTAAGTTATGAAAGTGATCATGGTATGGCATGCTTGAGTGATTCTATTGAGGGGATAATGTGATCAATACAAAGTATAAACCTTTGTCTTTCAAACAATACATTTTTAGATTTCTAAGTGTGAACTATGACGTCATAGAATTGTCTCAAAGTAAGTACATTTGGGACACTGCTAAATCAGTTATTTGGCGGGAAATTTGAATTGTTTGTATGAAACATGTGGTGAGAAGATTGCATAACATGACACCAAAAGCAGGTAAATCCCAATTTTTTTCGCGTATGTATGATAAAAAAGGCAATAACTTTAATCCCTGTGCAATTTGTTATATGTAGTATAAGAGGAAAAAGTAAGGAGAGGCAATTGAATAAAAAGTATACAAATATCAGTATTTCAAATAGCCAATTTCATTGAAAAATGCCCAGTCAGTGAATCACTAATATTGCGGAAAATCAAACAATTTAGGAAATATCCAAGCAATTAACCAGTTTGGGAGATTCCATATGATAGCTAACTAATTATCTGAACTTATTCGCATGAAACCTGCAGAAAATATGCGCATGCGCAGACGGCAGATCATTTTGAACAGGGCCAAAAATGGCTAAAATCATGAAATTTACCAGATAAAAGCTTACTGTGCCTTCAAATTCTAATCAGAAATAATGAAAAATGCTTAAATCAATGTGTAAAAATATTGTGATAGTCAAAATGAAGATATACATGAATGTATCAATCAAAGATGGCTACCACAACCTCTTTATTACTGTTATCTTTAGAGCTACTAGATATGTATTGTTAAAGTAATCGTCACATAATTTCAATGGTTTGAGGAAATTTTATGAACAGCTCCTCTTGAAATCCCCACTATTACTGCTTTACATCCCACAACAATTTACTAAATTATAATCCCTCCATTGTTCTTTATCCTTTGTTGTTTTCTAAGGTATATTATTGCGGATTTTGCTAAATAAAAGCGTATTTGAGATGGTCCCTTCTTGTTTGTATTAAGGAATTCAGATCTAACAAAGGATGTCAAACAGAGATAAGTGTGTGTTCTAACTATGTGACAAATGTTATCTGTTTTTATGTTTGCATTGCCGAGATATATGCAAATGTATCAATCAACCCATATTCAACATATTACATATCCAGCCAAATAATTGACAGATTTCAGTCAGTGTCTGAAACCTATTGTGTTTATGTTAATGACGTTACATAACCAAATGTATCTAACAATCCAAAAGTGTACTGTTTGAAAGACAAAGGTTCATACTTTGTGTTGATCACATTTTCCCTCAATAGAATCACTCATGCATCCCATACTATGATCACTTTCATTATTTATTGAACGACCCTCGTACATATGTATCTTCCTTCTTTAAACGCTCGTGTGTATACGCCAGCGCCTCGAGTAGGCGCGTGCATTATGTGCTGCAATTAGTAGAATACGCAGTTACGTCACTGTCCCGTGATGGATAAATAGACTATAATGGTTTACTTTGCCAACTTCTTTTGGCCTCGCTGCCATATGATTAATGGAGATGTTCAAACCTTTATTAAATGCATTATATCAGATTCGAAAAAAGAGATTGAATTACTACCGCTCTATGGGAAAGAAATCCCCATAGTTTGTAAGAAAATATTGTAGCACAGTTAGCAAAGCAATCAATGAATTGGATTTAATGTGATGAATGTGCTTAAATTGGATGGCAAAATTGGCCATTAATGACATTGTCGAAGTACTGTGCACCCATGAGGATTAGACAAGGGTATTTATTCATCTATATAAGCTTTTTTAATTTGCCTGAAAGAGGGGTTATTACCCAATGTTGGAGTGATTGGTAAATATGCAGGAATAAGTTAAGTTAATGGGAAGCAATCAACCTTGCTTTTACATTTATTCATGAAGAGAATGAATAGGGTACTTGCAATAGGGCAGTGTAGTTGTAAATGTGCTATAAGTGAAGAATAATTTAAGGCAAATCAGGAATCTAGCTGTAACATGCATAGGTACAGTGGAAGTAGTGCTAGGGGATTCATTTTAATGTAGGGATGGACAAGGATGAATACTAATGTTAAAGAAGCGAAGTCTTGTTTGAGGTATGGGTGAACTAATGAATACATTGCTATCTACTGAAGATAGCATATTATAGGTATAGTGAAATTAGTGCTAGGGGATTCATTTTAATGTAGGGATGAACAAGGATAAATACTATGTTAAAGAAGAGAAGCCTCGTTTGAGGTAGGGATGAAATAATGAATAATGAATACATTGCTATCTACTGAAAATAGCATATTATAGGTACAGTGAAATTAGTGCTAGGGGATTCATTTTAATGTAGGGATGGACAAGGATAAATACTATGTTAAAGAAGCGAAGCCTCGTTTGAGGTATGGGTGAAATAATGAATAATGAATACATTGCCATCTACTGAAGATAGCAGATTATAGGTACAGTGGAAGTAGTGCTACATGTAGGGGATATATTTTAATGTAGGGATGGACAAGGATAAATACTATGTTAAAGAAGCGAAGCCTCGTTTGAGGTATGGGTGAAATAATGAATACATTGCTATTTACTGAAGATAGCAGATTGTAATGCAGAAGGAAAACAAGATTGTTCAACACTCAGACACCTGTCATACCTGTACTCAATGTCCCCATTGCATTGATGTTCCACTCTCAAAACATTCTTGACAGGTATAGTGTGAATAACCGTAAAACCCTAAATGTATCAAGTATGTCTCAACTATTATCGCATGACTAAACATACCACATTTAACAAATATTGACTCATGCTGCTAAATAAGACCATGTCTGGATATGAATAATAGATTCATGTCATACCAAATCATGACTGCATTTGTGTCCGACTAAGGAGCTTCAAGTCGTGACTATGTTCTATAAGATGGAGAGGTGTGAGTTTTTTTGAGCTTTTTTGAAACAAATCACCCCAACAATTAAAAATCAACCTTCAACCCTGGCCATAAGTTTTAACGCTGGAACTAACCCCTGAATGTCTAAATGGTTTGTCTTTACTTTGCCAACTTGCTAGCCTCATTGCATTATAATTAAAGTTCATGTTCTAACTTATATTAGGCTATATTAAAAAATATGTTTGCCTCAAAGCTCCCGCGCGTGTTAGTTAATTGATGTGCGTTAGAAAAAAGACAGCTTTTTTTCTTTCTTTTTTCATCTTTTTTTTTCAAAAAAAAATCCCTGAAGTTTCACCGATTTTTCAGATTTTCATTGATCACATCATTTTAAATACAAAAGGTCACTTTACAAGGATTTCAATATTTTATATTTATAATTTTTAATTTTTTAATTTTTTAATAACCCGCATTCTGCATTAGGTTTGAAAAACTGAAGAGCTTTCAGACAAAAGATATATATATATATATTTTTTAATATAGCCTTAAATGCACTACATGAGAATTACTACGTATACTGCTTTATAGGATAGAAATCCCTGCAGTTTGTAAGAAAATATTGTAGCAGAATCAGCAAAGAAATCAATGAATTGGATTGAATGTGATGAATGCGCTTCAACCCTGGCCATAACTGTTAACGCCTGGAACTGACCCCTGAATGTTAATGGTTTGTCTTTACTTTGCCAAATCGCTATTGGCCTCGCTGTATTATAATTTAAAAGGATGTTCCAACTTATATTAAATGCGCTACATCAGATCCAAAAAGAGATTGAATTTCTACCGCTTTATAGGACAGAAATCCCTGCAGTTTGTAAGAAAATATTGCAGCAGAGCTAGCAAAGCAATCAATGATTCGATTGAATGTGCCTAAATTGGATGGAAAAATTGGCCATTAATGGCATTTTTAAAGTACTATGCACCCAAGAGGATTAAGCAAGGGTATTTATTCATGTATAAGCTTTTTGATTTGCCCAGAAGAGGGTTATTACCCAATGTTAATTGGAAGCAAACTTGCTTCTTTTACATTTATTCATGAAAAGAATGAAAAGGGTACTTGCATTAGGCCAAAAAAAAAAAAAAAATGTTGTCCTCGACCGCCCGCTCGTCATTTTAGGGCCGCTCCGATTTTTTTCAGATTTTTTATTTTATTTTTAAATCGTATTTTTTGTTTAAAAAAAATCAGATTTTTTTTTTGTCAGGGTTTTTTTTTAAGATTTTTTTTTTTCAGGGGGGGTTTTCAGATTTTTTTCAGATTTTTTTTTTAACAGTTTAAATGGCATTGAATATTAAATTAAGTGTTTATAACATATATGTGCGGCTCTTAGAGTGATTTTAACTTCTTGTTGGCTGAACTTTGAGCTTCTGCTGGTAAAAGATTTTTTTTTTTTTTTTTTTTTTTTAAATTAAAAAAATCCGCCCGCCCGCCCGCCCCTCCTCTCTGAAAGCTGTCGAGGACAACATAACAGCAACAAAAAATTTGGCCTTAGGGCAGTGAAGTCATAAATGCCTTAACACTTTCAACGCGGCAGACGACAGTTCCAAAATGTCACAGAATGTTTCAAATATGTCAAAATTATTGAATTGTATCCCCATATTTGGAATCACTATGAAAAATACATTAAAATAAGTGCAAACATGCCTAGTATTGGTTCAATAATCCTTGAGATAGACTTTGAAATTTGGGGAAAGGTTTCTGAAAAATCTGGTTTGTATATTATGGTAAAACTAATAGCGGCACTGAAAGTGTTAAGATTGGATACTGCTTTCTTCTGATTTTATGAAGAACAATTGCTTTAAAATTGTTTTTATGAATTTTCCATGCATAATTCCATCAATATCTCTTAACTGAAAACTGAACCCTTTTGCCGCGACAGTACACATATTAGCTAACAATAGCGGCTTTATATATAGCTTTTGGAATGATCAGCATGTTAGCTTTAGTATTAGTAGCGCTATAGTAGATTCACAGACTTTGTCCGGTTTACCATTTCAGTATCTTCCAATTGAGGGGATGCAATGATTTGAAATCTTAATCTGGCTACCATGTTTAAATATTGCGCTATTTGTTTGGGTAGCTTAAATTCATGCATGGACGCATGACATTTAGTGTTACTTCAATGCCTTGAAGTCCAATATATCATAGAGTGTGTTTCTACTGAGGCACTGGAAAGTCAACTTAACAGTAATGACCGCTAACTTTTTAATCCCCCCCCCCCCCTCGTTTCTACTCGCGAAAAGTTATCGCTAAGTTTACAAGCGTCGTAATCGATGGACTACTACATTTGACCTTTCGTTATACCAAATTACCATTCAGTTTCCCCCACACAGGACTAGTACTCAACAATATATCAATTTCAATTCTGGATGACCAGTGACAGGCCACCCAAAGTCGATCTGGATGGAGATTGGTCCGTTTTATGAACAGCTGTCACTTCACTGTCAGCATCAGCTCATTCATAAAAAAAATTCCCACCAAGTTTGATGCCTACAATTGCCTGCCTCAAGATGAACACACTCGGCCATCAGGTTTAAAGGGGCATTGATAGATTGTCGAGAAAAATAGATAATGTATACGTTGGAACCCTGAAGTGTAATGATTTATGGGGAAATGGTTAAATAACGGCGCTAGATTGAAATTTGGTTGAAGCAAGTTATGTGGTAAGTGATGCTGATAATTTCGATATACATCGTGATTGTGATATACATCGAAATTACCAAATTTTACATGATAGATGGAGAATTAAGGTAAACGGTTTAAGACGGTAGTTAGTATATGCCTAAAGTATTACATAGGTGCAAACAAATTATTTCCAGAGAAATTGAAGGTGCACTTCCATACGTATCTCTCGGTGCCCTTTTAATAATGCCTTGCCAATGACTAAGGCAGGGTCTAAAGTTCAGAGGGTCACTGTGTTGGGCTATTGGGGAGGCATGAGTCTAGTGCTTTTGTGGTAGCAGCAATTTTGAGTGATCCTCTGTATGCCCTACTAACCCCCCCCCCCCCCCCCCCCCCCACCCCCACCCCCTTGGCTAGTTAGGTTTTGTGGTGTTTACTTTGTGAGGACCATAATATGGTAGACAAAATCCTATTTTTTTATTCATCGGCCTAAATAGTGGCCAGGGCAGAAGCGCCTGCCTAAGTGGTGAACCGGCATGCCAGGAAACGTGACATATTGAAAACTTCGGTGCATCTGCTCAACGCAAACCGAATGACCTCACTAAGCACGTAATTTTGAGCTTGTCCCTTGCCACATCGAAACTTCTTTGATCATCACTGCCAAGTGGGACAACTTAACTTACAATTACGCTCGGTATAGTGCAGTGAATAGTATAGGCTTCAATAAAATACCAAACACTTAATTTGTGAAATTTGAGATAAACCCGCGTTTTCCCAAATAAAAATTACACTTTTAGCAGAAAAAATGCCACGCATTGACAAAATAGCCTGATTTAGGTCCATTTTACGTGGGTCGGTGTACTAAATTCAATGGCAAAATTTATGGAAGCGTCTGATCGAAAATTACGCTTACGTCAGAATACTAGACAAAATTCCTCAGAGATTGATGTAAAATATAATATGATTGGTTGAAAGGAACTACCCGCGTTTTTTCCCACCAATCAGGACTATTTTAGGCAAAATCTTGGCTCAGCAGATGTTTTGGTCAGTGAATCAATACAACACAATATACATACAATACGACATCGATCCACATGCTTGGGTCGCGGAACTATCGCCATAGGGGTGTAAAAGTATATTACATTATCTATTCAGCTGTAGTTTGTCATTTAAAAATGATCACAATACCCTCACGTTAATTGTTGTATTAACATTTGACGTTGCAATATTAATTAATTGTTTTATTGCTTACAAATAAATGTTTATGGTGAAATGTTCAAGCGGCATTAGTGTGTGTATTGTTTACTTCACCCCATTGAGTGCAATGGAAGAGTCCCGATAGTACACAGCGTGTGGTGAATTAGGATCACAAAGCGTAGGTTGATTTCATATGGGACTTTATGCGTTTAATACCCCTAAAGTTTTCAATATGAAAAGTGATGGCGCTGTTTGCGGGTCTGTTGCAGAAAATCTAGCTTGATAACCCCTAATGAAAAACAAGGCTCAAATTAAAGTTTATATGTTACTGAAAGTGGTCATAGGTGACAAGTATGCCATAAATGTAACCGGAGGGCAGAAATGATGTCTTGAAATATGGATTTTTTTTACACATATTTCAATGGGGAAGTTATTGGGTGTGGTGCACCTTAGCCGGGACAGTTTTAAATTTGTTGTCAGTGATGTACGTCCCCACTACGTTCAGTTACATGCCCCCCCCCCCCCCCCCCCATAGCCAGACACCGTTTTGTGTACATCTCTGCCACGTCCCGGGTCCCCCAGGGCCGGGGTTGCAATTGAAAAGCGCATAATAGGCTCAAGTCCTATTGTAGGACTAGTCATAATAAATCCACTGCCTGTATATTCAATTACCAGGTCATAACACCCCAATCTGTTAAGATCAACATCTGTCAGTGTTCAGGCTCCAGTCAATTGAATTACTGGAATTTTGTTTAGGAAATACCATATTGACTTGAATGACTTCTGTTGACCAACTATTAACAGGTTGTATCAGCTGAATCTTGAAAGCAGGCAGTGGCAGTTGTCAGTTAATAAATTCTTGACAAGGTTGATGGTAATTTGGTTTGCTTGGATGTGTAAACAATGAGCTGTAAAATGGCTTAGAAAAGAAGAATTGGACTTTTGAGGATTGAATTGGAAATTATGATTGAACTGTTTTTTTATGAACTGTGCTAGTTTTGTAAGGTCTAATTCCATGGTTCGTTCATAAAAATAACACAATATATATGAATAATATTGCAGACAATATTTTGAAGGTATCTTTGATTTGTTTTCTAGTTGGTTGCATGCTTGTTAAATAGAATTAAGTGGTCTGGATGGTAGAAAAAAACATGTTTATCTTTGATTGTAATTTTGTGAAAAGAAAAATATGGAACGCTTCACGATTTTGCGTGTCATCCTTGCGCAGGGGCCATGGTAATCTTCTCTGTATCGTTCCAATTTTAGTATATGTGCTGCCGAAGCAAGCACGCTAATAGTATATCCGTCACATTTATATATGTACCCTAATAAGAATGCATCTGACATCCATAGTGTCAAATACCACAATGTATAGTAAGCACTTGTGGCAGTTTTAATCAATCATTCTCATGAAATATTCATCTTAAATAGATAAGATATGTATATCATGTATTAAATAAAATAATAGAACATGAATTCATACTTGTAATATGTAATTCATTTATAAATGCAATGTTTAAGGATCATTTATGGTGATAAATCTGGCAGTCTGCTTAACCGAGTGAAGCACTAATGAATATTCATTATATATTCATGAGCACCTTTGGACTGTATGGTCGTTCACCGTTCACGCTGAGCGCAATCAGTGACACAACAAATAGGGTTAAGTAGACTTGACACAAGGCTACTGTGTAACTTATACTGGGTTAAGTAGACTTGACACAAGGCTATTGTAACTTATACTGGATAAATGTGCTTTATAGCTGTGGAATATTTTATAAGTCATTTGTAAGATAAGAAGCTTTTAAAGAAGTCTAATGTGAAGTTATTGAATAAAATCCCCAATACGATAAATATTGAGATGCCATCAAATGATTTGACATATTTGTGCAGTTTGGCTGGTACCACACTTTGCCTATAATTCAGATTATATGTTTTATTACCCATTTTAGTTTTCAGATATAATGTAAAGCTCAACTAGATGGGAAATGCCAAAGAAGATTTCTTTTAAATGTATCTATTGTAACTTATACTGGATAAATGTGCTTTATAACTGTGAAATGTTTTATAGGCACTTTTCCACTGATATTAATAATTTAATGAAATTATACGTTTATTTAGTCATTTGTAAGATAAGAAGCTTTTAAAGAAGTCTAATGTGAAATTGTTGAATAAAATCCCCAATACGATCAATACTGAAATGCCATCAAATGATTTTACATATTTGTGCAATTTGGCTGGTACCACACTTAGCCTATAATTCAGATTATATGTTTTATTACCCATTTTAGTTTTAAGATATATATAAACCTCAATGCAATGAAAGGCATATAATGTTTTTAAACGAGGGTCTTTAAGAAAATCCTGCTGCAAGGAGTATAATTGTTGTTAATTCAGTCCTATGGCAAGTCAGAAATCTAGCTGTTTGGAAGTTGTTCTCATTAAGATAGATCAAATGTACCACTATTTATTCATGCCAGTCTATATAAAAGGGAATTACAGTGTGAAAGATAAAGTCACTCTTCAATATTTGTTGTTAAAGTGTTCCCTGTTTGAAAGCTGCAGACTCACTAATAAAATTGTCTATATTATCTTAAATATTTGACCATTAATTCAAAGGCATACATTCTAAAGCATGATGCAATTTCATTCGTTTGCTGCAACATCCCGGTTCATTTTACAGGTTATTAACACTTTCCACGCGGCAGGCGTCTGCAGACGTCATTCCAAAATGTCACATGTTTGAAAAATGTCAAAATTATTCAATATAATTACCATATTTGGAATCACCATGAGAAATTCATTAAAATGAGTACAAACATGCCTAGTATTGGTTCAGTAATCCTTGAGATAGACCTTGAAAGGGAAAGGTTTCTGAAAAAATATGTTTTGTATGGTAACACCAAAAGCTGTGTGGAAAGTGTTAACAAAATAATTGTATTTGCTCTGCTATCTACTGAAGATAGCAAATTAAAATGGAGAAGCAAAACTGTATGACAAGTGTGTGAGATACAGCATTCCATCTGGAGTGCAAATGTTACATCCATCGGAAGGAAGGTATAATCACAATGATCACAGTTTGGTATCTCGTATGTTGATGCATGTATTTGCACCAACAAACATGAATCGGGGCATTGGCGTGCATAAATGGTTCCACTTTTCACTGTAATACCCACAAAAGTTCCAAATTGTTAACACTTTCCATGTGACTATTGGTTTTACCACATATGAAACAAATTTGTCAGAAACCTTTCCCAACTTTCAAGGTTTACTGAACGAATACTAGGCATGTTTGTACTTATTTCAATGCATTTTTAAAACATTATGTGACATTTTAGAATGTCGTCTGCAGACGCCTGCCGCGTGGAAAGTATTAAGCTACCTTACAGCAGCGTATTAAGGCCAACAATTTTTGTTGTTGTTATGTTGTCCTCGACCGCCCGCTCGTCATTTTAGGGCCGCTCCGATTTTTTTCTTTTTCTTTCAGATTTTTTTTTTTTTTAAATTGTTGTGTTTTTTTAAAAAATCATATTTTTGTATTAAAAAAAATCAGATTTTTTTCAGATTTTTTCAGATTTTTTTTCCAGATTTTTTCCAGATTTTTTTTTAAACAGTTTAAATAGCATTAATATTAAATTAAGTGTTTATAACATATATGTGCGGCTCTTAGAGTGATTTTAACTTCTTGTTGGCTGAACTTTGAGCTTCTGCTGGTAAAAGAAGAAAAAAATTTAAAAAAATTTTTAAAAAAATTCGCCCGCCTGCCCCCTCCTCTCTGAAAGCTGTCGAGGACAACATAACAAAAAATGTTGGCCTAATACAGAATAGCGAGGGTGAGTATACATTGTGCGTCATTTGCGTGATACGTGCACTATATCATAATCGGGCATATACTCTTGGATTAATTTTGCCCGTGGAGAGATAAAAACGCACATTGTTTGCCAATTTGGAACTGAATCAACTATAACAACACATTTATACCGTAGGTGGAATGGAATATAGTCACTCGCACACATGTACTTAATGTTCCCATTGCATTGATGTTCCCCACTCAAAACATTCTTGACAGGTATAGTGTGAATAACCGTAATACCCTAAATGTATCAAGTATGTCTCAACTATTATCGCATGACTAAACATACCCCATTTAACAAATATTGACTCATGCTGCTAAATAAGGCTATGTTTGATTATAAATAATGGATTCGTGTCGTTCCAAATCGTGACTGCATTTGTGTTGGACCAAGTAGCTTTAAGTAGTGACTATATCGAGATAAGATGACGAAGTGTGAGTTTATATGAGCTGAATGTAAACTGTGGGTGTATGAAGATTCACAACCTATTTCTTGTTTTGTTTTTAATTGTTAAGTAGTCTCCAAATGTTTTTTTAATTTTAAACTCTATTCATACAATTAAAGATAGTATGCCTACCTACTTTGCTGTCATGTTAATCACCACTTTTGATTATGCACAGCAAACATCTATATTATTTTAATATAAATATACGTAACTTTGCTTTATATGCCATTAGGCCTAATATGAGTTTAATAATTTTTGTGACCAACACTAGAACCATGCAATGCCTTATAAAAGATAAGAGTACAGTCCTCAAAATAAGTAACTGACCAGGTAATAAATATACTCTTAACTCCAAAACTATAGCTCCTACGTAAACATTTTAAAGTATGAAGTTGTATTAAAGAAAATACTTTTCTTCAATTTGAGATATTGTTCACGAAGATCGGTTCATAATTAAGAATGCAACATTGAAAAGGATTGAACAAAGTGCAGTTTACATTTTCACACTTGGGTTTGGAACACGCAGGGCAGTGTGACAGATATGTGTATGGGCTGCATTGATCAATTGAAGCATCCCCAGTCCTCATTTACTACCGACCTGTGAGTTGTCGCTGCCAGTTAATCAATAATCTGCCTGTTGCTAGTCCGAGGCTGCGTGTAGGCGATCAAAATGTTAAAATGAAAAACGGACTTTGTTTTGGTTTTAGGCAAATAACTGAGTTAATATTCATTCAATCTTCACATGTAATATCTCAAATTAAAGGAAAGCAATTTCCTTACAACTTTATAATTTAATACTTTTACGTAGGAGCTATAGTGTTGGAGTTTAGAGCATATTTATTACCTGGTCAGTTACTTATTTTGAGGACTGTATATCCTTTACACCGTATCTAGGGAAGCATTCACAATTTCAACCATCAATGGAAATATCTGCCCCTTTCCATGGCCCTCCCATTATTAGTGATTCATACACTCTATGTAGTGTTGAACCAATCAGGAAGCAGGAATTACAAATACGCGAAATGCATTGAAAGTGTCCACCTGCACTCCGCGTGTGCGCCGTTCAAATCACGCAGTGCGCGTTTTGTTTTGATTCGTTGTTCAAGATTCGCGGGTTCGCCGATTTTCACTGCGGGTGTTAGCAAACTTGTTAAAGTGTTTTTAGTCATTTTACATCGATCAAAATTATGCTTAAATTGTGAATTTTTATTTGTATAGTGTCGTGTATGAATTAGGTCAATGCATGCGTATGTTTTGTTTCTCGAAAAATTAGAAAAATCAATGCACTTGCGCAAATGTTGATATGCTCACAATAGCACTCCCCCTTCGGGGTCGTGCCATTATTCACACATCAACATCAGCGCGCGTGCATTGATTTGTCTAATTTCTCTCGAAACAGAACATACGCATTTATTGACCTATAATTGTCTGATTCTAGAAGTATATTTATCAGAAAATTAGGGTTCCAATATTATAAGAGGCTAAAACTGTTGATAACATTTGACTGGTTATTAGATTGTGTTCTTTAACATGCAGTAAGTATTAATAATAAAATTTCATAGAATAATTCCAAATTTGAACTTACTGTTTTAGACAGTTTCGACGTCCGTTTGGATGTCTTTATCAATGGTGTATGACCGCTGATCCAGTTTTACCAGAAGATGTTGATTTTCTGGTGACGTCACGTGATGTTTTTGATGACGTAATCCGGATCAATTGGTCGCACAGGTGACTAAGTTGGAAGGCCCCCTCGTCGCCATTCATTAGGTGCTGTTTCATGTCATTATTGGCTTTTCGACGGATCCAAATTGATCCGGATTACGTCATTAAAAACATCACGTGAAGTCACCAGAAAATCAACATCTTCTGGTAACACTGGATCAGCGGTCATACACCATTGATAAAGACATCCGAACGGACGTGGAAACTGTCTGGAACAGTAAGTTCAAATTTGGAATTATTCTATGAAATTTTATTATTAATTTTCCTTGGATTCCTGATGAAATTATTCTATGCAGTAAGTATAA
Source organism: Ophiura sarsii (assembly GCA_035610835.1). NCBI lineage: Eukaryota > Metazoa > Echinodermata > Ophiuroidea > Amphilepidida > Ophiuridae > Ophiura > Ophiura sarsii. Next base: position 37,138,825 of record CM069450.1, on the reverse strand, counting down.
TTTGATCAACATGGTGATTGCTATTGGATATGCTTTTTATGTGACTGATTCAACATTGTCAGGCAAAATTATTTCCATTTATTCTCGAAATGTAATTAGCTATTGCCCATAAAACTTATAAATATTTACCTCAATGGCTATCAATGTATATGGCATGCAGCTGTCCCTGTGTCACATGTATTGAGTACGAACATGTTTTAATGGTAGATTTGAACTTGAGGCAGCTTATCCATAAACATGATATAAGCACTTTATATGGCATAAGTGAAAGCTGCCATGCATCATTGCGTTAAGCTCATTTGATGTACGAGAGCTGAGGTGATAGCTATTTAGCATTCTTACCCTGCTTTGCTGCTTACCTAAGGCACATTGAAGTTCTATAAAGGACTATACCTCAGTTCCTGAAGACATGAGTTTGACTGGATAAAGATCGATTCACAACCAATGTTTACAACTCTGAAGCCCTGCAAAACAGGGGCTTTTAGTATAATAGCAAAATGTTGCACGGTTGTAAAAGTCAAAAGTTCTACATTTTGACAAAATCAAGCAAAACCTCTCATAAAAGATGATACCCATTTTCAGTGAATATGTATTCTTACCAAACACATTCCACACGGCTATTGGTTTTACCATATACAAAACAGATTTTCAAAAACTTTGAAGGTCTACTCAAGAATAATACAGAACCAATACTAGGCATATTTGTACTTATTTGAATACATTTCACATGGTGATTTCAAATACGGTAATGAAATTCAATAATGTTGACATTTTTGAAACATTTTGCGAAATTTTGGAATGTCGTCTGCAGATGCCTGCCACGTGGAAAACATTAAGACCCATCCCTGTGAATATAATTTATAGTTCCATTATCCATGATGCCTGAAATATTTGAAATCTTCATCCTGACAGGAAGTACCTTGGGCAAGCAACCATCAACTTATCTGAAAACCCAAGAAGGCCACCTTAAAACCCATCTCACACAGCAATCAAGTACAATGATAAGATTTCATCTCCGTTTCTCATCTTTCCCCGAAGGCACAATGTAACCTCTTATAAATGAACCCTATCATTTCACTCATCAAATCACATAAGGTAAAGGAATATAATACAGTACTCCTCCACTGCCGATGTATAAGTTGGATTGCGGATTGCGTTCCAAGTTTCTGCTTGTTGTTGCTCCCCTGTTAAGGGGGGACTTAAGGATTTTTTTTTGTTGGAATTTTGCGAGTCCTTTAATTACTGAACTATGACTCAAATGTATACAGTTTTGGAAACTAAATGGATCAGAAAATCCAAATTTGGCATAAATTTTGACCAAAAATGTCACTTTTTTGACACAATTTTTTTGGACAAAGCTAACAAAAATAATTTTGAGTAAAAAATGCCCAAATCTTGTGATGACGATGTAAAGACACTAACTTAGGGACAATTTTTTTTTTTTAACCTAATCTAATATTTTTGGAAATTTTGACTAAAAGTGCAACAACAAAAAAGTTTCCATTTTTTTACATTTTTGGCGCTTTTTGGTCAAAATTTCAAAAAATATTAAAAACAAAACAAAAATTGTCCCTAAGTTAGTATCTTCACATCAACATCAATCGATTTGGGCATTTTTTACTCAAAATTCTTTTTGTTAGCTTTGTTAACAAAAATTTGGGTCAAAAGAGTGAATTTTGTAAATACAAATTTGTATTCTCTGATCCATTTTCTTTCCAAAAATGTATACTTTATATGCATTTGATTAATAGTTCAATAATTACAGCACTCACAAAATTCAAAAAATCTAATCAAAAACTTCCTAAGTCCCCTTAAGGTGAATGTTGTAAACAAATTAAATAGCAAAATTAGGGGGAACAATTATATGTATATTTCATCTTGAATCTTCTTGTAAAGGTACAGTTTCTAAACATACAAAAATCATGTAATTATCTTCAGACCTATATAGTGATGTGTGTGTGTCCAAGGTGTAATCCATTATATGCAATATTCCAAAAGTTCTGGATTTCTCAATATGGGTCCATATACATAAACATAAATAAAAGAAATCAGCTACTGGCAATAAACTGTGTCTGAAATGCTTGAAAACTTGATTGGAAGTACCTGGTGCAACAGTCAAGTCAAGTTATCTGAAACCTACACAGGCCACCTTAACGCTATCCAGGCGGCTATTTGTTTTACCATATACCAAACAGATTTTTCAGAAACCTTTCCCAAATCTCAAAGTATCAAGTCTATCTAAAGGATTACTGAATCAATACTAGGCATGTTTGTACTTATTTTAATGCATTTCTCATGGTGATTCCAGATATGGTGATGAAATAAACCAATCCTGACATTTTTAAAACATTTTATGAAATTTTGGAATGTCGCCTGCAGACGACGACTGCCGAGTCGAAAATGTTAAAACCCATCTCGCACAGCAATCAAGTACAATGATAAGATTTCATCTCCTATTCTCATCTTTCCCCAAAGGCACAGTGTAACCTCTTATAAATGAACCCTATCACTCATCAATCAAATCACATGATGTAAGCTTTATACTATACGCCATTGCCGATGCATAATGGAGTCAAATTGCTTGCAAGTTTCTACTTTTAGTTCACTTGTTAACACTTTACACACGGTTATTGGTTTACGATACAAAACAGATTTAAACCTTCCCCAACTTTCAAGGTCTATCTTAAGGATTACTGAATCAATACTAAGCATGTTTGTACTTATTTCAATGCATTTCTCATGATGATTCCAAATATGGTAATGAAATTAGATAATATAGAAATGTTTAAAACATTTTGTGAAATATTGGAATGTTGTCTGCAGACGCCTGCTGCATGGAAAGTGTTAACAGGTAAAATGTTGTAAACAAATTAATTGGCAAATTAAGGGGGATCGATTACATGATGTACGTACCTGTGATTGTCTCATTTGAATTCATCAGCTGGTAGATCTTGTTGCAATTTGACAAAGATTTTGCATGAAACTAATTATCTTCCGTGGGTCGCATGTCCTTTTTATTCATCATGCCTTTACAACTAGAGATGATATCTTGATATGGGGCCATAATAGAATAGGTACGGAAATCTTATAGCCTTTATGAAATTTGTCACATAAATCGGTGTATTAGGCCTTATATTTGCAACAACAAAATGAGGATTAATACACCCCATCATTCGTTCTACTTGTTGGATTTACCTCTACAAACATTTGGCTGCATGACCCATTGAAGGAGTAGAATTTTAGACAATGTGATCCATTTTTCATTCCTGATTTTGACAAACAAAATACAATTTTATTTATGCCTTACTGCTTCATCTCTCTCTATTTCCTGTCCGGTACATCGGTTTGAATCTGACATGCAAGTTATTCAATGAATGGTCAGAATTTAATTAGTTAATAATGAAATATTTATATACAGTGGTTCTCACGGTTATCATGTTATTAAGATACATGCTGGGTTTCCTGTGCGCACATTGTGCCATTAGAAATAGTTGCTTGCTTTAATTGATTTGTCATCAAGTGATATTTCGTAACGTTGCGTTAAATGTATTAATTTCTGTTTTTGAATTAGTTTAAACGTCAATGAAATTGGGACCTGAATATATTGACTCACCCTGTATATCCCTTACATAGGTACAATGATTTATTTTATTCTATTCACACATTCTATAGAGATTTCATTATCTGTATTGCTATCTACAGTAGATAGCATGAGTATCCGCTAATACCATTATACACCTGTACCTTTAACACTTTCCATGGGGCTATTGGGTTTACCATATACAAAATATATTTTTCAGAACCTTTCACAACTTTCAAGGTCTATCTCAAGAATAACTGAACCAATATAAGGCATGTTTGTACTTATGTCAATGCATTTCTCATGGTGATTCCAAATATGGTAATAAAATTCAATAATTTTGACATTTTTGAAACATTTTGCAAAATTTTGGAATGTCGTCTGCAGACGCCTGCGTGGAAAGTGTTAAGCTAATGGTTTCAATTGATTGATCACTAGGTATGAAACAATCCAATTAGATTGAGTTATCACCACCTGGTCATGAGCAAGGTATATATCCCCTGGGCATGCTGGGGATGCGACAATGTCCTTACAGCCTCATCTCCAGAGTCATAGTCCAGTATGGTATAATAAAATTATAAATCCGCGTTGGGAAGTAGGCACATTCAACCAACACCTTGGGACCAGTAATTCACACTTCTTCCCAATCCCAGGTTCCAGATATAAACCAGGTTATATTTGTTTATACCTCATAGATATGCTAATTCCCCTCCTTGGTAAGCAGTATACGGTGTACGGTAACTAAACATAAGTCACTGGTATCAAGCTTTTAAAATATCAAGATCCTAGGTATAAAAAGATTCCCACTGCTCTCTAAATTATGATTTTCGTTAGTTTCACATCCTCATTATCCGATATATTTTGCACAACCTTCTCTCCTCGGCGTCAGCTCTGAAAATGCCATTTAACCAACAACCGTGTTGACAGCGGAAATCATGTTCATCCCAAAATGTGAATTCGTATCCTACGTAGTGCATTGAACTGTGTGGTGTGTGGGGATGATAAAGGGTGCGGTATGTAATAAAGGTGCTGTAGAACATTTTTGGTGATCAATTCTCCCCGCATCTGCAAATACAAGCTTTGCACGCTGGTGCATTTGACCAATACAATTCAGTAATTAGCTAATGAATATTTATGAGGTATAGTAAAATAGTTTACATCACAACCCCTGGCCATTGCAATTTGCAAAACATAAAGGTGCATCACTGCCAAAATATAAAGAAGTTGAATGACATGAAGACAGAAAATGTATTGAGTAATGAACGAGCATGACGTGTTAACACTTTCCACGCGGCAGGTGTCTGCAGACTACAATTCCAAAATGTCACAAAATGTTTCAAAAATGTCACAGTTATTGAATATCATCACCATATTCGGAATCACCATGAAAAATGCATTAAAATAAGTACAAACATGCCCAGTATTAGTTCAGTAATTCTTGAGATAGACATAGAAAATTGTGAAAGGCTTTTAAAACATCTGTTTTGTAATAGTAAAAATAACAGCCGTGTGGAAAGTGTTAAAGGGTTTCTGAAACTGACTATAATTGTCCCTTTTTACTGGCTACATGTCATTTTAAAACATGAAGCATTTGTATACTCCATTTATCTGCAGAGAAACACCCATCATGATAATAGTATTACCTCTATCTATTATACATTAAACCTTTACAGTTTTCCCATTAAAATACATATGTTAGTATGCATACAAGCGTCCCAATGCCGGTACTTTGTATCTTATTATACACATACAAAGTGTGATCTAAAAATTACCCATCGGATAATTACATTTGTGGCTGCACCCAATGAGTTTACACCCTCTTAGCAGACGTGTTAATTCCGACTGGGGCATTTTGATGCACATAAGCAATGAAACGCACGTCCCTAAGCGACTGGTTATATCACCGTACCAATGAAATGCCCATCCCTAAGAGACAGGTTGTATCGCGATACGTGGTAATATGTGTAGTCGGACTAACCCTCGTTGTTAAATGCCGACGTTAATTATGCATGGGTTTTATTTGGATTTGAGGTTGGGAGAGTGTGAGGTACATACTAATTTAGTTTCTCCCTGTGGCGAATACCTCCGATGTATCTTGTATTGCGGTACATTGCCTACTAATTAAACTTCTATCTTTGGCAAATACCTATGTATCTTGTATTTTGAGGTGCAAGCATATAATGCGTGGACGGCTGATATTAAACTACATCTAATATCATTGAATTATTACTCTTTATGAAAAGTTGATTGATTGGTATATTGCATTGGTTTGTGTGCCCGGGGGTGGGGGCACTTATATTGCATAAAGTTGTAAGCATACATGTGAATGAAAACCAAGATTAAAGGTATAGTATGTGATCTTTTCTAGGAGACTCCCTCAATCCTCTAAAAAAAAATTAAAGCAGATTTTCATGCAGATTTATATTTCTGATCATAAATCATAAATATAGTCCGAGTTACAGAGCGATACGATTCTTAATTACCTCAAAATCATGGTTTTAAAGTGAATTTAGAGTGAAAATATCAACTGTTTATTTTGACTCTAAAACCATGATTTTAAAGTAATTAGGAATCGTATCGCCCTGTAACTTGGAATGTATTTACAATTTATGATTAGAAATGTAAATCTGCAAGAAAATCTGCTTCAAATTCTTTTCGAGGATTGAGAGCGTTCCCTGGAAAAGATCGCATAATATACCTTTAAGTAGCCATGGATAACAAAGCGACCTTTGTATTTTGCGCTTTATAAATGTTATTTATTATTATTAAAGTCACACATTTTGAAGGGTGTCTTTCACAAACGTGAATCTGCACTGCACTAAGCATTGCTTATTTCAATTGCGATAAGATTAGTTGAAATAAATATTAAATAATGTCACTAAGACATTAATTACACAGTAGCTGTATAGATTTGATTTCAATGTGTCAGAAATGTTGATATTCAATTAGATTGATTGGCTTTTTATATTTAGAGCACTCATCTCTACTATCAGCCACTTAGCATTCCAATCAATACTTCATATCGAGGGTTGAGTGCCAGAAGGCCGTAACTCATCTTTTGGGCAAAATGAGATTTTGGTACCAAAATAATCCATATAACCTAGATTTTCAGAACCATAAAGAGATAACTCATAAACACTCTTAATTTGACTAACACTAGAGTTATAAGTTGCGGGTGCTACAGTGTATTGTAATGCTCCCGAATATTTGAAAGTTTATTATCTCAGAATAGCAGAATTGAGTTACGGCCTTCTGGCACTCAGCCCTCGATATGCATGCATGATGGATAAATCCAACAGTACGACATCAATATTTACATTCTCCTGCCTATGTGACAGTACAGTATACCTAAATTTTGCAAAGTGCAAGGTGAATTATATTTCAAATAAAAAAGGTACCGACCAGTCATATTGATTAGATTTCATTGTGACAGGTCCAAGGTCATTGAACAGTCTTCACATGCCGCCATACAGTCTCAACTGCTCAGGCTAAGTTCAATAACCTATGGTTTATCTATGGGTTGACGGATGGGTCAGGTTACTTACTTGGAGCCCATTTTAGGTGTTTGATATCCAATAGCGCAAGTATACAGGGAGGGTGAATAGGTTACCATTGTATTGAAATTTATTTAGTAAATTGAAACATCATGACATATTTGAGAAGCATTTGAAATGGCATTTAACTGTCCACACCCATATTTCTTACACAAAATGTAGCATGTTTTTTCTTCATGGTTAAATAGAATGGTAAGACTATCCTCCAAAATCTTTAATATGCACTTAAGTTGGGGGAACATAACACTGTTGTAGTTGTTGTAAGGCAATTGCATGTGTGCTATCTTCAGCTGTAGATAGTGCAAACACATAATTATGTGTGCTATCTACAGTAGATAGCACATACACAATATTAATATCAAGCCCTGTGTGTGCGCTATTTACAGGAAGCACAAACACTAAAAGTCCATATCTGAATAGACATCCACCTTTATATACAAGTTTTCCCCTTCCCACCACACCCATCCCCACCCACATGACACCTCCGCTAGGTCCGGAGCACAGTTTTAAAGCACTCAAAATCTTCACAGTCAACAAAAATTATCAAGCAGCTCATATTATACCGCACCCATCAATAATTTTCAATCGATAATTTATTTCTGTGAAATACGCTTCTCTCTGTCATATCAGCAGGCGTGTTATTTGGTTTATGTTACATCATTTAAAGTGAGAATTGGTCTGTTTTTTTTAGTGGTTATGGCAGGTGTATCCTCAATACATCGATGTCTGGTTCGAGTGGACCCCCAGGTGTGTATTTATAACCATATTCATTTACACGCAGCCTGGCTGTAAAATAATTTCATGTGCATTTTGTCAGTCAATTAACTCTAGTGGTGACTTAAAATTGCTTGGAAAGATTTTTTTTCTTCTCAATAAATCAAAGCTTGAATGTCAGTGAGTGATAATAAGAGGTCTTGAGTAACCTTTGGATACTGGTTCTAAGAATGTTTCCAAAATGATCTAGGATTAAATGTCAATGTATGATATATAACGATGGCCTAAAATGATTCAATTTTAAGGATGAAGCCATTACTTTGATATATACATTTAATAGACTGAACAACCACATTTTATTATCCTATATTGCTATCTCCTGAAGATAGCAGGTAAATAACATACTATAAATAACTAGCAATCTGTGCTATAAAATGTTGTAGTAGTCATGGCCATAATATCTGAATTTTGTTGTTATTCTTTTCCAACAAATGGCTATATTCTGAAGATAGCACACACAGTGCCATGTGATTTATTTCTGAGCATTTGAATTTTTCCAATACCTATCATCATTTGGAAACTCTTCCGATGTCATGATGCTATCTCTTCTGGAGATAGCAGATACTATATAGTTGCCATTGCATTTGCATTCTCAAAAAGCATATGTAAAACCGGTAAGTATTCATCTATGTATATAGCCTATAATAGTTGTCCATCATGACCTTACTCGATTTTCTTAACCCTTAGATGCTATTTACAAAATAACATTGCTATCTTCCGAAGATAGCAGATACAGTATATTTGTCATATATTGCATTTGCATCAACAGAAGAGCACATGAAAAGTGTCAGTTCTTCATGAGAATTATTTTGTAATGAATTATGCATGATATACACAAGCAGGTTTCTTATCCTATATGAGTTATTGACAAAATAATGTTGCTATCTTCCGAAGATAGCAGAATGCTATCTATTCGCCATATATTGCATTTGCATTCTCAAAAACCTTGTGTAATACCTGAAAGTATTCATTCATGTATATAGCCTATAAATGTGCATCGGGAACTCACACAGGTTTCTTAGCCTTTAGAAACTATGTACAAAATAACGTTTGCTATCTTCTGAAGATAGCAGATACAATATATTTGTCATATATTGCATTTGCATCATCAGAAAAGCACATGAGAAGTGTCAGTTCTTTATGAAAATTCTTTCGTAATGAATTGTTGACAAAAATAGTGTTGCTATCTTCTAAAGATAGCAAATATAGTATATTTGTAATATCTTGTGCTTAGAGGTTTTAAAGCCACCATGCTCTATTTGCAATAGACCATTTCAAATCGAGATTGGAAAACTTCAGAAAAATAGGTCACAGGGACTAGATGTGTAGTTGTGTAATTGATCGCATTTATATCCTTGGTTGTCCGCTTAGTGGTTTACTATGTTTATATACAAGCATACACCCATGAGAAGTAAAACTAGTAACAATAGCGAGACGATTTTGTTTTTTATCAACAATGGCGTTGATACCGGCAACTTCAAAATGTATCGAGCTGAAGGTAAAATTTGAAGGTATAACCCCTGAATCACTTTTATCTCACCGTTTTCGGTACTGAAATACCGCAAAATATAACTTTGTGAGGAAGACAATCTCTCACCAACACCAGTAAAATCCACACACGGGTTATTAAAGACACCGGGTGAAAACACATTTGTTTTTCCTGTGCATGACTCACGAGTTAAAACCCCTGCATGACTCACGAGTCATGCAACTGGGTGCCAAAACACTCGGCTAATCGGAAACATTCAGGACCGATCATATATTTTTTGTTTTAAAATGGTATATAGCCGCAACGTTACGTGGGCAATGTAGCATGCTACTGTACCTTTGCTATATTTGAACTTGAAGTTACATAACTTATAGGCATCTATACAGAGATAGATTTTACTCCTACAACTTATATTGTGTGCAAAAGGCCATATCTACAATAGCTGTTATTATATGTATTTAATGATATGCCTTGTCACAACACAAATGAACCAATATAGCAGCCACTGCAGATAGGACCTTATGGCAATAAACCACCAGAAGAACAGCACATCGAGGGTTGAGCGCCAGAAGGCCGTAACTCAACTTTTGGGCAAATTGAAATTTTTGGAATAAAAATAATCCATACAACCTAGATTTTCAGAACCATAAAGAGATAACTCATAAACACTCTTAATTTGACTAAAATTAGAGTTTTAAGTTGGGTACTATAGTGTATTGTAATGAGTCCCAAATATTTGAAAGTCGATTATCTCAAAATAGCATTTCTCGAGTTACGGCCTTCTGGCGCTCAACCCTCGACATATGATAAGTGTTATTGCATTCTGCAATTTCCATACATGTATGCAGCTTTGTGCATCAGATACACATACAATCTTCTTATCCTGTAGAAACTATTTACAGATAATGCTGCTATCTTCTGAAGATAGCAATTACTTCATATTTGTCATATATTGCATTTACATCACCAGAGGAGCTGCACATGACAAGTGTTATTGCCTCCTGCTATATGTTTAAACATGTATAGCCTAGAAATAATAATGTATAGCCTAGTTGTGTATTCGATACACACATTTGACAGGTAAAAAACCTATTACATCATGATGAAAGAGATGCCAAATCCCACTAGTATAAAAGCGGTTCTATCCTATATTCTATATTTAGAAAGTTGTAAGATTGGCAATTTATTTACGCATGTTCTGTCGTCGTGCTTGGAGTAAACACACTTCTCCGTTTAATAATGAGATATGTTTGAATTACAAATGCTACTTCCATTATGGTAATTACAGCTTTATCCGATACTTGTTACAACATTTGATTACATTTTTTTTCTAAAAATGTGTATAAATGCATACTTGACTGGGGGGAAATATGAATTAATTTGAATAGGGGTGAGCTATAGCAGTGTGATAAGACTACTGTAAAACTCTAACATTAAAATTTAGCGAATTTGAAAAATACCACCTTTTAGTGGCATTTTAATTTCTCTAGTTTGAATAATTTTACTATGTTAGCGAAATTAAAATGCTAGTAAAATGTTGTTGTCCTACAGTAAGGGGTATTTCCTTAATAGCAACTCATATCTTACTGTGCTTTGGTTGGGCAATTGTTCCAAAAGAAAGCAGACCCTTGTGTAACATTTTTTCTTCTAGATAAAGAATCACCTATCTCCTATCTCAAGAATATCTATGGATTTTCTTTGACACTCTCTAACCCCCCTCCCCCCTCCCCAGATCATTCCCACAGTAGTAGGAAGGTTGAGGGAGAAATGTTCCATCCCCAAATTCATTTTTTCTTCTTTTTTCAGCCTTTTTAAAAATCAGTCAGAACGTCCCCTTCCCCTATGTTTCAAGGCGTTTTAACCCCTATGCTGTGGCCCCTGATATTCGTCTCCTTCTGTAATGTACCTGTATATCCGATTCCCCGTATAAATACTTGGTTCCACTTTTGATATACAATCATGCATTTAGACTATCGAATCTCATATTCAAAAGGCATTCAGAGCTGGCAAGTAATAAAAAGAGAGACATTTTAGAAGCTCAAGCACGTAATATACACACACCTGAATAATTTGAATATGTTTTTGTCTTTTTTGTGTGTGTGTCTGTATACAGGTGGTATTCATGCTGTATGTGCTATGAAGACATTCATCAAGAGCATAAGAGATGACATTCTTCACAAAGCGTAATACATGATGACGGAAGAAGATAAGATGTTACCCGTTGCGTTGTGTCAACACAGCGTTATGGAGGAGGATGCCGTACGGAATATATAACCACCTGCACTAACAGGTTTTTAAATGTTGTATATCGGTGATACGGTGAATGTCGACTGAAAGCAAATGGGTCTTTGGGGTATAAAATGAAGTATAGGTCTTGTTTTGGGAATAACGGCTATAAACGATGTACTTAAGTACTTTATCTAATCCATATAAACTATTTATGTTGTGGCATGGGATTAACATCGGGAGCACAGGATAAACATCTGGAGCATGGAATTCTGGAAAGGGGCCACTTTTTGTGACTATTTTACTACGGAGCAAATGAAAAATGATACTAATACTATAAGTATAAATTTATCTTCTGACTGAGAAAATCTACTCAAAACTTGCCGGTGACCCTTGTCACATGCCTGAGTTAAAGAGGAGGGGAGGGGGAAGTAAAATAAATGAACTTGTAAATCGCTATAGTAAAAGATGACATTGGAATTCAGCATACTGAGTCTATGATAACATCTATGCCAGAAGCGCTACAATAACAGATATCAAGACAGGAAACATAACAGTGTTATCACTTACCATTTAAATCAGCAATAATTTGATGGTGCAGATATGCCCGGCCGGCTGTAGTATTTGTACACACGTAGCGTGTATCCTAAGCGCATATGCTACGGTATTATACAACATATAGACGTAGTCCTGTGATCCACCGCATGTGTTAACGACATACGCAGGGGTTGCCTGTCTATCTATTCCAATCAGTGTGCTTGCTGACTTGAGCTAGGGCAATATCAATTTAAAATGTGGTTTGCTGCAACCTGAAAGACTTTAAGAAAGAAATTTTTGATTTTTTAAATTAAAATTTACAATAGTTGTTTTCATTTTGGAATATTTAATGAACTTGCACCATATACATGTAAGACCTATATACTGTAAAAGTGGAGATGTTCGCACTTTGCTCATTTTAAACAATTTTGCTTGTTTTTATTTTCTGTATTTTGAGCTTCCTTACATAGACATTCATACAAAATGAATATATTTGCACATTTTTTTTCTTCGCGTTTGCTGATTTTAGTTTGGAAAGCGCGAAAATAAATGTAGCGCGAAAATTTCCACTTTTACAGTAAATGCTAATCTTACCATGTTTGGTTTGTTACAGCAAATGATGAAGAAGACATGGTCATTTACTTATTTAGGTTTTTTAAATTGTTGAAATCATAGGAGAAAAATAAATAGCCATTTGACCAACCTTGATTTGCCACAACAAACCACAATTTTTGTATATGCCTCCCTAACTTCATCATCCTTCATGCAAGCTACATACTCGCCATGCCAGGCAAGGCTGACAAGCTCCCCAACTCTTTAATCAATGATTTAACACTACAGCAGCGGGATTCTCGTTTAGTTGACCAATCACAGCATTGATTGATGATGTCATCTTGAAACGGGGAAAGACCCTGGGCTGTGCTGGGAATGACGAGTGTTGTTAATGGCAGTGTTGCTTAACCCTTCATGATTTAGCACATGTAGGCTATTTCTGATGGTTTTTATTACGTGGTGGCAATAATTGGGCTGATTTATAGGCAGCACTTGAGTGTTATTGATGCAGATATCTGTAAGGGTGTGTTTTAGGTGGAAAGTGATACACATTATCTCAAATTTTCCTCGGAATTAAATCACGACTGAAGAGTTAATCCAATATAGTTGTAATCAGGAGGGGAATAGCGCAGAGAGGTTATTTATTTTGGTGTGTATTCAATAATGGGAAGTTAAGCAGGTGTTTTAATACCAGGCTCCTTAAATATATATATTATAATTGATGTCTGGCTGCTATAAAAATATTTTTGTTATTCAATTTCATTAATTTCCTGTTGTTTTGTTGGTTTTGTTTGGTTCTTTGTGTTTTTATTGTTTTGTGTGGGTTTTTTGGGGGGGTTTTTTGGTGGGTTTTTTGTGGGGTTTTTTGTGGGGTTTTTTTGTGGGGGGGGGGCGGTAATTTGTTTGGCCGTCCGTAGAGAGACCTTATGGCTGCATCTTCCGTGTGTCAGTTGGGGGGGGGGGGGGGGGGGGGGAGGGTGTCAGCCTGTCAAACATTTGGTATACATTTTGGTATCAAAGTGGTATCAGCCCACTTTACTTTAATACTGGGTGCAAAACCTGGTGCAACATGTCCATAAGTTACAAAGAATTATTATATTGAAGCAGACAAACTTTTACTTCAGTTGACTGATAATAATAATGTTGCAATGGTTTTTCCTTCTCCAGCGATACCATGATTTAGAATGTTCATCATTCATTTCATGATTGTTTTTGAGGGAAGCATAATGAACCGCTAGAGATTGAGAATTCAAGAAAATGAGTTGATCCGCATGTGTCCACACACAGGCCCGTCAGATGGGGGGGTGGGGGGGGGGGGGGGGACAGTGGCGATCGCCCCCCCCCCCCCCCCCCCCCCCCTTTGAAAATCTTCCCCGGAAAATTTGACCAAAAACAGAGAAAATCCCCCCTCCCCCAAAAAAATCCCCCTCAAAAATATCTCCAAAAACTACTTCCGGTATTTCTGTGCATCGACCAACAAGAAAGGTAAACTATGACACCATAATGGAACAGAAAAATTAGAAAATCAGCGTGTCTCCGACGGAAAAAAACTAGCTCTATCACTTCCGGTGATTTTTTTTTTTAAAACGCCCCCCTTTGAAAAAAGTGTCTTACGGGCCTGACACACACATTTCCCCAAGTATATGGATTTAAGTATAGTGATTGATAATGGCCAGTTGATAGCTGAGCTGTTGCAAAATTCTGGGATGGAGAAAAGACAATTTGCACATGCAATTATAGGTGGATACATAAAATGGGCAACACACTAGGGACACACGCTGTAATTGGACACCTCTAGTAATGGATCTCTCTCTATGTAACATGCGATAATGTGTAAAGGTAAATAATACATGGCGTTAGCATGGTGGCTTTTTATAACATACTGAAATCATTTTGTAAAAAGTTAATAAAACAAAAAAGGTTATGTGCAAATGAAGCTGAAATACTCATAATAAACAGAAATCGGAATTGGACACCTCTAGTAATGGATATCTCTCTATACAACATGCAATAATGTGTAAAGGTAAATAATACATGGCGTTAGCGTGGTGGCTTTTTATAACATACTGAAATCATTTTGTAAAAAGTTAATAAAATAAAAAAGGTTATGTGCAAATGAAGCTGAAATACTCATAATAAACGGAAATCAATGTAGCCATATTAATTGTATTGCAAATGATTTTTCTCTACCAATAAGGTAAAATGGATAGATCATTTGCAATTTCTTAGTGTATGATATGGTTTTGAAGGAAATCTAAAAAATAAAATCTTGTTTCAAAAGCACCAAATGTACCTTTAATCTGAACATACACCTTTACATTTTAGTGTGAAAGTTTGTAACTAGATGGCAATTTCTTGGTGTATGATGTGGTTTTGAAGGAAATCTAAAAAATAAAATCTTGTTTCAAAAGCACTAAATGTACCTTTAATCTGAACATACACCTTTACATTTTAGTGTGAAAGTTTGTAACTAGATGGCAATTTCTTGGTGTATGATGTGGTTTTGAAGGAAATCTAAAAAATAAAATCTTGTTTCAAAAGCACCAAATGTACCTTTAATCTGAACATACACCTTTACATTTTAGTGTGAAAGTTTGTAACTAGATGGCAATTTCTTGGTGTATGATATGGTATTGAAGAAAATCTAAAAATTAAAATCTTGGTTCAAAAACACTAAATTTACCTTTAATCTGAACATACACCTTTACATTTTAGTGTGAAAGTTTGTAACTAGATGGCAATTTCTTGGTGTATGATATGATTTTGAAAGAAATCTAAAAATAAAAATCTTGTTTCAAAAACACTAAATGTACCTTTAATCTGAACATACACCTTAATACAGTTTAGTGTGAAAGTTTTTAACTAGATAAAACATTCTTTTTCATTCACTCTGTAATAATATTGACTTTTAAAAATCATATTGCAGTAATAATAAACAGTTTATTGCAGGTGAACAGACAGGGAATAAGATTTTGATGTATTTTTTGTCTTTGATAAAGATTCTGTAAGGATCGAAACATAAGGCCTTCTCATATTTATTACATTCACTTTCTTGCTTGTGGATAAGCAGTTTTCATTCAGCTTTTACATTAGATTTTTTTTTAAATTTTGGTTAATTTGGTTAACAAAAACAATATGGCACATACTCTTAGATATCGAAGAAATATAATACTGCATGAAATCACTTTATGAGAATCTATAAGCCCCTAGATGTCAATATGGAATAAGTGAAATAAAACCCTCGCCTTTTCTCCTTGGCGATATGAAAACAAAAACACTGTGTACATTCCGGAAACACTGAGGCAACTTATAAGTGAGCCCTCGCTTACATTTATTGATTTGTACATATCATATCACAGTGTGCAATTATTGAACAAATATAAGATAGCATAAGGGTGTAAGTACGGGAAAGCCCCATTCTCTATTATAGCTGCCATGTCTTTACTTGTGATGATTTTACAAAGGATTTTATATAATTTAATTTAGATAGAATCCCTGGCAGTAATTGCAGAGTGAGTATTCTTGTACAAAGCTTTGTGGTCCTAACTTCAACAGCTAAAAGGAAGTAAGATGGGATGGGGTCACTTTAATATGAACTTGTGTGTCTGTGTTTGACCATAATGAATTGATGGCGTGTGTTCAATAATCTCTTTTAGAGTTTCTATCATATGTGACCTGTCACCACAAAATGAGCGTTAAGTCGCCAGTATGCATTAGGAGATATGGTCCAATGAACATGCCAAAAATCAATAGAAAACAAAGGCATTTTGCAACTTTAATTCAATTTTTGACCGGGAAAACATTGAGCAATTATGACATGTTGCATACCATTTTAAAGCTTATTTCTTGAGTATTCTGAATCTGGACAAACCGTAAAATTAAATTTTCTGACTTAACTCTCATTTCGTGGTGACAGGTCTCATATATGCAGTGGCGAGACTGAGGGAAGGATCCGGGTCCAGGGGATAATCCCCCATGCCCCCCCCCCCAAAAAAAATAAGTTGACCCCTCTACACAGTGTTAGTGACAGAATCCAGAAATGTTGGTACTCTACCGTAAGTTTTTGGATTTGCTCTTTCATGACATCTTTCTCTTCGCTCCTTCCCCTGTTTGAAAACAGGCAAATCATAAAGAAGCAACAACAAAAAACACTTATTTTTTTCATTGGTGTTCTTCCTATTTTATTACCATGTGTTCCCATGGCAACTGTTAAATCAGCTAATATTGCATCAGCAAAATTATTGATTCTCTAGCCTTAAGTGACAGAGATTTAAAGACAGCTACATTTAGCGATTCTCATCTAATATTCCTTCCTTCCAGCAGAAATATTTTGATTAATATTTCTCTCACTTTTCACTTCTATTTCTTGTGGACTCTACAAATGCTGTCAAGATTTAGTTGACCCATTTTACCCTTTAGTAAGAGGAGCAAGCTGAGAATGAAAATTGTGTTTTTACCAGCATATATAAATTATGTTTATTTTCATCTGTATACTGTTGATTCAAGGAGACCTCCTTTAACTAGAACTAAAATGTTCTTTTGACAAATCCAATAAATCATACTTACTAGTTACGTTTCGACTCCTTACTGAGCTGGAGTCTTCATCTGACTGGCAACCTTCTGATTTGTCCTATTGGTTTTATAGGCACGATTCTCGCCGATAGAGGGCGGAATTACAATCAGTTGGTCGTAAATGTTATTCAACTTGTAAGCCCCCTCGTCCTTATTCATTGTGTCTTGTCCTCGCCTGCGGATCCAGATGGCTTCTTTGAGCCATCTCGTGGTTTTGTGTCCTTCTTTGTCGATGATTTTAGCCTCTTCCCAATTTATGGCATGATTAGTGGCAGCCACATGGTCCGTGATGGCCGACTTGAGTTGTTCACCTACTGACGCCTTTCTCACTGCCCGTGTGTAAGACCTAGCCTCAAATTTATCAAGCTTAGTTTTGTGTTCTTTCAGTCTTGTCCCGAATAAGCGACCGCTCTCACCTATGTAAGTTTTCTTACAACCGTTTTACAGAATTTCGTAGACAATTTCCGAAGTATGGTCTGGGTCCCGCTTGTCTTTTGGGTGGACTAACAATTTGCGAAGCGTCGTGTGTGGCTTCATAGCCGTGGCAAAGCTGTGTTTCTTTGTCAAAAGAACATTTTATTACATTTTTATGAACAATCCTGATGAATCTATATCAAGTTAGATTATTGGTTATTGTTAATTTAATCTTGTATTACTTTCTGTGTATCAATCTTGGTTCAACAAGCAGGATATATCCTGCTATCTTCAGTAGATAGCTATGACTGCTTATGCCCCATGCTTGAAGCCTTTCTCGACCTGGATAACTCTCCATTTGAGGTGTTTTTTTCAGAAACCTTTTGAAATTCTTTGAAATGTGTAAAAAAAAAAAAAATTGTAAACAATTCACCAAATTTGTCGTGACAATTTTGAGAAAGCAACTAAAAAACCCAGACTGACTGTACTGGAGAGATCCATTTGCAAGTAGATCAGGGTGGTATTTTTTCTGTTGCCTTAACACTTCAATCTATTCCAACACAGTAATATATTCAGTCTAATACATCTAGTGATGTGACCATGTTTGGACAAACACAAGATTGAATAATGGTGTTGAACTTTGATTTAAATGGGATCTGTTTTATGTGACTGATGTTTGAAGATTTACTCAAAGCAAATCTTTTAGATCTTTGCCCATAAATCCGATAAGAAATCTTTACATAAACCAGCGACTTTGGTGCTGATGAAAGGCTGTTTGCGATTTCCTTTATTCATCCTTTAGATTAAAAAAACAAGATACAGCCTGTAGCATTTTAACATGAGCCGTTCATAGGGATGGTAAGAATGGTTGGTTGAAGTGCTATAGGGATGAGAGGTGAACAAACTCCTTTTGGGAAGGGGTGGTTTAGGGATGCACTTATAGATATCCGATCAGGAGAATAGATGGAAAGAAGAAGAAAAAAAACACTTGCCCAAACTCTCAACCCCTGGTATTTAATGGAATGTTCCTAAACAGACATTTTGTATAATTTCAAATGAAGAGGCAGGGGCAAGACTGTATTTCGGAGAGATATAAAGAAGTTGTATATTCCCCACAGAAACTATGGATAGGGTACATCTTTTCTTATTAGTATAGGAACGAGGTCAATTTTTGGGGCATACAGGTGAACAATTTCTGAGCAGGAGGCCAATTATACCACTCACTCCTACTCCACACCATCGAATGTATGATGTGTGCAAATAAAAATTTAGAAATAATTGCAAAGAAGGAGTCGGTAACGTAAGAGAGGTTTGCAGAATATAATGGTTGTCATAAAGATTTGAACATTATCAGAAAAAACTGATCTTCAGTGATTTTCAACATGTAACAAGAATTCATTTTAAATGTGCATTGAAATTCAGCCATCAGCGCTTGTGAGAGTTAAGTCCAATTTTGTTCAAAGCTAAGCATTTTCACCGTAACTATAGAAGATTCTCTCATCCCACACAATACGCATTCATTTACCAGACTATGTTTGTGTCAAGTAGCCTGAAAACCAAACCGATTTGTGAAGCCAACAGGAAAATTTCAGGTCAAACATTGACCTGAAATAAGACGTTTTTGCCGGTTGAATTTAGATTAAATCAATAAGCGCCGTTGAATGACAGTGTTGTCAATGAAAACAAGGTGAATCATCGCTGATTAACGCTTTCCACGCGGCTATTATTTTTACCATACACAAAACAGATTTTTCAGAAACCTTTCATAATTTTCAAAGTCTATCTCAAAGATTACTGACCAAACACTAGGCATGTTTGTACTTATTTCAATGCATTTCTAATGGTGATTCCAAATATGTTAATGAAATTCAATAATTTTGACATTTTTGAAACATTTTGTAAACATTTTGAATGTCGTCTGCAGCCGCCTGCCGCATGGAAAGCGTTAACTCTTTGCATGTGTGTTTGATTGAAATTCAACATAAAATCTATCAAAACTCTATATAAACTTCACTGAAAAGAATATTATTTACACACAAATTATTAGCTTTAGGCGACGTAAAAAAGAAACCCTGTTGTACGAGTAAACGGACCTCTCAGGTCGAGTCGGTCGGTCAGGTTTTTTTTCGTTTTTTTTCTTCTCTTATTTCTCCTTGAAAATGACTGTAAAAATCACAAAAAATCTGTCATTTTTTTTAAACATCTAATATTTTGGGTCGGTATTCATTTGATGTACATGTATATAACATGTGATGAGCATGTGACAGGGCAAGCTCCAAAATCAATGAGGACACAGCATATGACATGCTATTTGACAAACATGTGATGCACATGTGACAGATTTATCTCAAGAAATAGGCATGTTTGTACTCATTTGAATGCGTTTTACGGACGGATTCTGAATGTGTCATGAAATTTCTGGCTGCAAGTAAACAAAACCAATGCAAGTTGACACTAAGTTTTATAGGTAAAGCTTTAGTGGGCAGACTGAAATTCTATGAAATTAATGGTGTCAGAAAGGTTTAACCCTTTGAACACTGACCCCCCCCCCCCCCCCCCCCCCCCCCCCATGTATAGGGTACACCCACACTGACACCCCTGTGATACCGGGTCAACGCAGCAGTCTTTCAACAAACCCTGTTGTATTTCTTCTCACCTGGGGGTAGGGGAATAGGTACATTATTTCCTGCCCCACGACCACCTCCTCTCCCACGTCCACGAGTTCCTGCCCCACGTCCACGACCACGCCCTCTGCCACGCCCACCAACAACAGAAGCTGGTCCTGGTATGTCATCTTCGCTATCACTACTACTTGAAATGTCATGCTGTAAGCTTACTCCATCACTGTCATCAATTTCTTTTTCACTTTCCGACTCAAAATCATCGCTATTATGATAGTCCGATTCATCCATATCCTCCACAGAAGAATCCATCAATGCGTCTAGTACTTCTTGTGATGATAAGTTCTGTGTCTGCGCCATATTGATGGTGAAAACAGCGAAAATGCAGCGATATTTACCAGAAAAACTTCTGCAAAACACACTCGGTTTAGGCTCTCACAAGGCAGATAAACTCCTCTATAACATGCACTATGATTGATCAAGACATCCACAGTATTATCAGGGTCAAAGATCGACTCTCGGGGCCGTGGGAATTCCCCCAAAGTTTGTAAACAAAACACACATGTCTATAGCACCTCAAGGTGCCGCCAGTGTGTGTGATCAAACTCAAAAAAGCACCAAATGGGGCCGCCCGTGTTCAAAGGGTTAACAATTGTATTTATACTAATTACAATATCATAATTGTTGCACAATCATTAACGTTTTCCAAGCGGCAGTCATCTGCAGACAACATTCCAAAATTACTCAAAATGTTTCAAAAATGTCAAAATTATTGAATTTCATTACCATATTTGGAATCACCATGAGAAATGCAATGAAAATGTACAAACATGCCTAGTATTGGTTCAGTAATCCTTGAGATAGACTTTGAAAATTGGGAAAGGTTTCTGAAAAATCTTGTTTTGTATGTGGTAAAACCATGTGGAAAGTGTTTTAAGAAGCTTCCCAATCTTCAAAGGTTTTGAAATTAATCCTTTTGAAAAAGTTAACCTTTCTAAGCAATCTGAGAGGCCAACCCTCACAGCATAAAGCATGTAAAAGGTTAAATTTTGAAACATGTCAATGGTAATTAGTTATGAAAATGGCACAACATTTGGCTTTCATAGGAACTGTCATATTTTAGCACCTATTTGAATTAATGTTATAGTGAAATGCAACAGTGCGGTGTATGTCCATGAATAACTAATTGTTCCGTGACATATCTAGTAAAGGGTGACCATTTGATGAAACATTGGGAAAGTATATATCCAATGTATAGAGGTCTCGGCAGAGACAAGGCCACAAGAGCTTTGAAAACGTTAGATATACTGACATGACCTATTTTATTTTAAGGTGCTATATATTTAACCTTTTCAATTTTTTTTCTTCTTATAAATTTGAACATAAATGTGATGTGATCTGTGAAAACCTGCCGGATGTTGCCAGATGTGAACTAGGGATTATGGGTAAAATTTTACAATTTAAGAGAAATTTCTTTTAAAAAAAAATGACATATACAGTAAGTATATGTTTCACTTAAAATATTTCAGTAAAAAATACGAAGTAGTAAAAAGTATTCAGTGTGTGTGATTCAATCAGTTGGTTTTTTTGGTAAATTTTGGTGTGATTCTATCATATCAGTTGGCTTTTTTTTGTTAAATTGGTGCCAAATTATATCGTCATGTAACTGTGAAGTGTAAACTGTAAAGTGTGTAAGCTTATATCCTTAAGTTTAGTTATTATAATTTTGAACTAATTTACCAAAAAAGCCAACTGATAAAATCACACACACTGAATACTTTTTACTACTACAAGTGAAACATATACTTATCGTCAAATACTTCAATCAACTCTCCAAAACCCCACTCGCTCAAGCAACACTGACATGTCAGCCATTTCGTTTCCAGTAATTATGGTCACAACAAGGGTAATTTGTGATTGGTTAGTTCTTATCATATGCTTTCAAAGTCTACACAACTGTTGTTTAAAATTCCGTTATCATGGCAATTCAATTTTATATAATCAAATTACATTTTACACGACCTAGTATTAACACAATTGAATATGATTACACAACCTTGTTTAATAATCACACATAGTTGTTTAAAAATCTTTGGACACAAGGTTTTTTTACACATGAGAATAACAGTGTACAATCCATTGGCTATCTTCAGTAGATAGTTACCATTCAGAATAACCCAAGTACCATCTTCAGTAAGCAACCATTCATATAACCAAAGTACCATCTTCAGTAGATAGCAACCATTCATATAATCCATATGCTATCTTCAGTAGATAGTTACCATTCATATAACCCAAGTACCATCTTCAGTAGATAGCAACCATGCATATATACCCAACACTATTTTCAGTATAAATAGCAACATTTCAAATTTTCCAATATTCCTCCCTGCTATCTTCAGTAGATAGGTGTGGCTGTTTATTTTGTAATTGAAAGATACAAATGCTATGCTTTTTAACAATTTAGAAAAAAAATCAATTTGATTGATTTGAATGCCAATTTTGTATGTCAAATTCTGTCGTTGGAGCTTCCAACTGGTCAGCCAGTGCTGGTCATAGCGGGCCAACATCATGTCCTGCAGTTTTATGTTAATTTCTTTTATCAATTTTTAACTATTTTTTAATGATTGAATAAAGAATGATTAATAACAAAACTGCCTGGCAACTCCCACACAATAGGATGATAATCATGAATTTTGCTCTGCCATTTCTTGTTTATATGGAATTTAACAAAATAATCCGCATGCAAGGTGTTAATATAAAAACCTGCTATGAAGCGTGTATTGATGGATTTGCATATATGTATTCTACAGACAAACACCTAGATAAGAAATTGAATCACCTTGTAGCTGACTGGGCAATTTGATTTGCAAATCAACCACTTATATGCATCATGTTTGTCTCGCCAAGATAAATTTAGGATAGCATCTAATCTTTTTATGTGTGCGCGAGTGCGGGTTCTTGAAGATCTATAGGGGAGAATGGGGTAACCTGAACACCTTTTTGTTAGCTGCTGATCATCAGATGATAAGACAAATTAGGAAAATGTTGCCTCACGCAATTAGTAAGTTAGGTATATTTATTGAAAATCATAACTATAGTTAGGATGACAAACAACTGGCAAGACAAACTAGAGTAATTTCAGGGCATCGGCCATTCATTTTGTACAGTTTTAACACATTATTGTAGACTCACTTAGAGGACAAATTGAGGGAAAACACACACAAGATCCTCCTTTTTTGACTCCCCCCCCCCCCCCCCCCCTCCCCTCCCCGGAATTCATCCCAAACCAATATTGCCCCCCCCCCCCTCTATACACCAATTGCAATCACTATCAACTCTCTTCCACACAATTTTTGACAGAATATTCTTATGCTATGGAGCCATGTAATGGAGCACATGCCCCAATTCCCCTATGAAACGCATTACAATATGACCTGCACTACTTGTTCAGGTGGGTGATTCCACCGAACGAATTCAATCACATCTTACACTTGTCGTGAGATGTAATTAGCATAATGATTCCAAGGAAGTAGGCTAATTGTGAATAGCTGTATGAACGGAAAATACTGGAAAGTTTATTTACAGTCCCGTCACTTGCTGGTACCGTTGATCTTGTATATACCTTTTGAAAAAAGAGTATTTTCCATAATCAATTTGATGGGTTTTTCTTCACAGAATCACAAAAAGGAAGTATTTCAAAATCCCAGATTAGATGAAAGGGTTAAAGTAATTCAACATTTTCTTTAATACCGCGCTGAATGGTTTGTTTTAAAAGGATTTGTGATTTGCCCAAATGGGGGATAAAATAAACCTAAAATATTCATAATTTTGCAACAACAAAAAAGTGTTAAAAAAACCCACCACCAATAGATCAATAGACAAACATCACATATCCTGGTCACAGTTAAACACACGAGGACAGGACACACTTGCACTCAGCTCATACATAATCAACATTTATAAGGTGCTTTTCCAAAAAGATCAAAGCGCCATGAAACAAAAATAAACAAAAATGTATCACTCATGCTTGAAAATTCACAGAAATCGGTAACCAATCAGGGCTGTGTGGTTCAGCTTACATATTGCACACCACGGACGTGCACACGGGGAGCGGTTGACTTCGCTTACTTTACGCGAGGTGAACCTTATGGGACGTGCGTCCATTGAAGTACACGCTGTTAAATAGACTTCAATGGGAGTGTTAAAGCACAAAGCATTGAATTTAGCAAGATTTTTTTTTAAATCTAGAATCTCTGTGAGGCAAAGTGGTTTTAACTTACCATAATGTTCACCAAATACATTATTTTGTGTTGTATTTGTTTTTGATACACCCTATTATGTCTGTATACCACCCTGTATCAAAGTTGTAAATGATATTCTAGCTAACATAGGACTGTTGTAACAGTATGGGTGAATGTATTCACCTGTTTTAGTTTCATACACCCTGTATCTGTGTATAGTTTATGTATTCTAGCTGACATAGGATTGTTATTGCAGTATGTGCAAGTATTCTAGGTGACATATGATTGTTATTACAGTATAGTGTTATATATCAAGTGTGTTCACTTCTTTTAATACACCCACAGTTTGTGTATTCTATAGTCTATTTGGCCATCACGAGACAGTGATGTAACTGCGTATTCTAGTAATTGCCGCACATGAACCAGCGCCTAGTCAAGGCGCTGGCCTATATACACACAAGTGTTGAAAAGCGCGTAAATGATGTGCCTGTAAAGTTAAGTCACTGTCCAGAGAGGAAACCAAATGGAGTATAGGTGACATCGATGATTGGTATTAAAGTATGTGCAAGTCTATTTGCCTGTTTTGATACACCCTGTATAATATGTGTATTCTAGGTGACATACGATTGTTATTACAGTGTTATAAATCAAGTGTATTCACTTTCTTTTAATGGCCTGTATAGTGTGTGTATTCTAGCTGACACAAGATTGTTATTACAGCATGTGCAAGTCTATTTGCCTGATTGTGTTAGACCCTGTATAGTGTATGTATCTTAGGTGACATCAAATTGTTATTACAGCATGTGTAATTATATTTGCCTGGTTGTGTATAGTGTATGTGTATCCTAGGTGACATTAAATTGTTATTATGGCATGTGCAAGTCTATTTGCCTGATTGTGTTACACCCTGTATAGTGTATGTATCCTAGCTGACACAAGATTGTTATTACAGTATTATATATCAAGTGTATTCACCTGTTTTGATACACCCTGTAAAGTGTGTGCATTCTAGCTGACATACAATTGTTATTACAGTGTTATATATCAAGCGTGTTCACTTTATAATACACCCTGTAAAGTGTGTGCATTCTAGCTGACACATGATTGTTATTACAGCATGTGCAAGTCTATTTGCCTGATTGTGTTACATCCTGTATATTGTATGTATCATAGGTGACATTTTTGTTATTACAGCATGTGCAAGTCTATTTGCCTGATTGTGTTACACCCTGTATGGTGAATGTGTCCTAGGTGACATTAAATTGTTATTACAGCATGTGCAGTTCTTTGCCTGATTTTGTTACACCCTGTATAGTGTATGTATCTTAGCTGACACGATTGTTATTACAGTGTTATATATCAAGTATATTCACCTGTTTTGATACACCCTGTATATTGTATGTATCCTAGCTGACATACAATTGTTATTACAGTGTTCACTTTTTAATACACCCTGTAAAGTGTGTGCATTCTAGCTGACACAAGATTGTTAGTACAGCATGTGCGAGTCTATTTGCCTGATTTTGTTACACCCTGTATAGTGTATGTATCCTAGCTGACACGATTGTTATTACAGTGTTATATATCAAGCATGTTCACTTTTTAATACACCCTGTAAAGTGTGCGCATTCTAGCTGACACAAGATTGTTATTACAGTATGTTCAATTCTATTCACCTGTTTTCATAGTACACAACATAGTAATATAACCGAGGAATCTGCCACCTGGTTATTACATGGGTCCCCTATGCTGCGAGCGTGTTTCTACTGGGGAACTTAATGGTAATTACCACTAAGTTGCCCATGCCCAGTAGAACATAGTACACAAACTAGTAATATAACCGAGGAATCTGCCACCTGGTTATTACATGGGTCCCGTATGCTATGAGCGTGTTTCTACTGGGGAACTTAATGGTAATTACCACTAAGTTGCCCATGCCCAGTAGAACATAGTACACAAACTAGTAATATAACCGAGGAATCTGCCACCTGGTTATTACATGGGTCCCGTATGCTATGAGCATGTTTCTACTGGGGAACCTAATGGTAATTACCGCTAAGTTGCCCATGCCCAGTAGAAACAGCCAGATAACGCTAATTAATGCTAAGTTTGAAACCCCCAAAACCTTCACAAACCAGGTTTGTTAACGGTAATTAACGCTAACTAGTCCAGTAGAAACAGCCACCGTTACATTTTAACGCTAAGTTCGTAAGTATACACATGTTTTTGTTGTTAACATGCAATATTAAAAGACAAGGAATGCGAAGGCAGTCTTGTTCAGTGGGGCAGCATTGTTGGTATAACAAAAGGTCAAATGTCGTAGCCCATTGATTAGGATGCTTATAAACTATAAACTTAGCGGTAACATTTCGCGAGTAGAAACAGGGGATTAAAAACTTACCATTAAATCTTACCATTAAAACTTACCGTTAACTTTGCAGTGCCCCCCCAGTAGAAACACGCTCTATGATACAACACTAGAGCAGTCTGACTGCTACTGCTATTTGTATTAATTTGAAAATCACATTAATTGATAAGGCTATATTAAAATCTTTTGTCTCAAAGCTCCCGCACGCGTTAGTTAATTGATGCGCGTTAGAAGAAGAAAAGAAAAGAAGATTTTTTTTTCTTCAAAAAAACCCAAAACAATCCCAAAGTTTCACCGATTTTTCAGATTTTCATTAATTACATCATTTTAAATACAAAAGATCACATTTACAAGGATTTTTAAAAAAAAAACACCGCATTTGGTTTTAAAAAAGTGAAGAGCTTTGAGACAAAAGATTTTTTTAATATAGCCTTACCATATTATTATTACCACTTTCTGTGCATTTGTTGTCCCAAGTTGATTATCACATTCCACTTTTCACACAGCTAGTGGTCTTACCATACAAAACAGATTTTTCAGATACCTTTCAAGGTCTATATCAAGAATTATTGAACCAATACTAGGCATGTTTGTACTTATTTTAATGCATTTCTCACAGTGATTCCAAATATGGTAATGAAATTCAATAATTTTGACATTTATGAAACAATTTGTGAATTTTTTTAATGTCGTCTTCTGCAGACGCCTGCCATGTGGAAAGTGTTAACTACTTCAGCTGTACTGTTATTTAGCTTTCTTGTAGCTAAATAAAACTAGTAGCATAATCAGATGGGGATCAAAATATTTCTGCACCCTTCACCCAAGTTTCCTTGATATAGCAAATTGAATAACTAATGTTAGAGAATGCCACTGATATTGACAGTAGGTATATAATTTATGATCATAACTATATGATTATTTTATTTTCAAAATTGCAAATGCAGTCTAGTCATTCAATCATGCAAATATTTGCCTTGGTTTGTTTACGCCATACAATGTAATATAAGAGATTGTGTGTATTGAAGCATGGTGAATTGTATGAGATTTACAGATGTTCAATAAATAGGATATCAAATTATTGTGTGAATAGAGCTGAGAAACATTACATTATTTAAGGATCGCAATTCCCTACTGTCTTTAGCAGATAGCAGCCATTAGCCCTCTGCTATTATTATAGTAGATAGCAATATTCCTCTGCTATCTGCAATCTTCAGTAGATAGCACTCTTCCATATATTACTCTGCTATCTTCAGTAGATAGCAACCATCCATAGCAACCATCCATAATCCTGTGCTATCTTCAGTAGATAGCAACATCCATATATCCCCTATGCTATCTTCAGTAGATAGCAATCACCCATATATCACTCTGATATATTCAGTAGATAGCAATCATCCATGTAACCCTTTTCTATCTTCAGCAGATAGCAACCATCCATATATCACTCTGCTATCTTCAGTATATAGCAACATCCATATATCCCTATGCTATCTTCAGTAGATAGCAATCACCCATATATCACTCTGATATATTCAGTAGATAGCAACCATCCATATATCACTCTGCTATCTTCAGTAGATAGCAACCATCCATATATCACTCTGCTATCTTCAGTAGATAGCAACCATCCATATATCACTCTGCTATCTTCAGTTGATAGCAACCATCCATATATCCCTGTATTATCTTCAGTAGATAGCAACCATCCATATATCCCTGTGCTATCTTCAGCAGATAGTGACCATACATGTTGAACCCACCCATTTCTGTCACTGTTGTTGATATAAAACCATGCCAAAATTTGTTTGAAATGTGTAAAAAATATAATTTATTCTAACCAAAACTGACTTTAGCCCTTTTAGGTCTATGGTCATTGCTATCTTAAATTCCATGTGGACCACCATAGACACCTAATTAACACCTATGTCTAATTTAATATTACCAATTCCTAAAATATATTCTTCTCAATATTTGGTTGGAGCCTCCTTCTTTTAACAACCAAATGTAAAACATATTTGAGCACAAAATGTCACGGTAGTAATTCAATACTGACATGTCTCTGGCTTTGTGTGAAATACGTCAATAAAATAGGTGCAAAAATAGAGCTGCTGTGTTAAATGTCACTCTAGACTTACTTATAAAACGTTATTGAATCTAATCTAAGGTTAACTTGACAGTAAATGCATATGTTGCCAATAATGACATGATGGGGAGAATAACATGAATATTTTACCCAAAAATATGTCGATAACTTGGGTTGTCTAAGAGTAGTTTTTTGATGGGCTTGCCATTGTATTGTAGCTTTTTTGAAACTGGTCTGCACTACTGGCTACCCCCAAATAGTATAAGTTAGATTTGAACATCTAAAATATCCCTTGTGCTATGTGCCTGGTGGAGTGAATGAATGAAATAAAAATTTCTAGGGATTATTTTTAACCTTAACCCCGGCAATGTGTTTCAGGGGGAGAAAAACTGGCACCACCGGCGACGGGGATCGAACCCAGGTGGCCTGTATGGCAGTCCAGTGCCAACCCAATTGAGCTAATGAGGCAGCATATAAAATCTGTTAAAGGCATATTATGGGATCTTTTCCAGAGAGCGCCCTCTATTCATGATTTTTTTTTAGAAAGTAGATTTTCTTGCAGATTTACATTTCTGATCAAAAATCGTACATACATTCCAAGTTACAGGGCGATACGATTCTTAATTACCTCAAAATCATGGTTTTAGAGTGAAAATATAAACTGTCGTGTTAACCCGGCAGTTTATTTTCACTCTAAAACCATGATTTTGAAGTAATTAAGAATCGTATCGCCCTGTAACTTGGAATGTATGTACGATTTATGATCAGAAATGTAAATCTGCAAGAAAATCTACTTTCGCTTGGTATAGGGTATAATTGAACATGGGAACAAGTTGTCTCATTACCCTAAACCCGGTGGCAGGTTTTTCGGAATAAAGTGGAGAAAAACAGGTCTTTTTTTGGGGGGGTGGGGGGGTGCGGCGCCGGGAATTAAACCCGGGTCGTCTGCATGGCAGTCCAGTGCCTACCCATTTGAGCTAGTGAGGCAGCTTGCAAAATCTTACACGGCTGTTTGAGATTACTAATGGCCCCGTTATGGTTTGACCTGATTTAGGTAGCGCTAATGAATACGAGTACACGGTGAAAATTTCAAAAAAATTGTTTGAGCCCTTTTTAAATTATCGGCATTTTCTACTTTACACACATTTTATATGTAACTCTATGGGAAATGTGGCCGATGAGGGCGCTATTATAGTAAATAATAATATTCAAAGCTCTATTTCTCAGAAATGGCACCAACAAATGTTCTGAAATTTCTACAAAAGATGGCCAGTATATTCAGGTACTTGAATCAGTTAAAACCAGAACCGGGCCAGCAAGTTACGGTGTTCTCAGAATAAAACGGACAAATTATGTGGGATCAAACAGCCGTGCTTAAAATGTTCCTGTGCAACTGATAGCCCGCCTGGAGAGATAGACTGGGGAACCATGCACTGCCAGCACCTGTAGTAGAGAAGTATTTTGTAGTACCTGGGGCTCACAAAATGGTTCAAGTATGACACTATTGTTTGCTGAGATGGTTGTCGCACTATATTAGGCTAAATTAAAAAAATCATTTGTCTCAAAGCTCCCGCGCGCGTTAGTTTATTGATGCGCATTAGAAAAACAAAAATCTTTTATTTTTAAAAAATTAAATTTAAAAATTAAAAAAATAAAAAAAATCCCCACAAATCCCAAAATGTCACCGATTTTTCAGATTTTCATTGATCACATCATTTTAAATACAAAAAGTCACTTTTACAAGGATTTCAATATTTTATATTTAAAAAAAAAAATGCATTCCGCATTAGGTTTTGAAAAACTGAAGAGCTTTGAGACAAAGTTTTTTTTAAATTTAGCCTTAACAGATGTTATTTGTCATTTTTCCATTCAAAACTGATCCAACAGACCTATTTTGACTTGGGAGCTTTGATTCCAGTTTAAATCATTCAGGGTTTTTTCTATACAGTCTATCCCTAACACGCCTATGAAATTACCACTCATTAGCCTATATCTGGCACAATAAAGTCAACAGACAAGACAGACTAAACTGATCATGTAATCTCAGGGGAATACCCAAGCAATTTCAGGGCATCGCCCATACGTTTTGTACAGTTTTAACACATTATTGTGGCAATTCAAAGCATGATTCATGCAGAATAATTCATGATTTTCTCATTTTCCACGGTAAAATTGAGACCCAAGGGAGGTCTTAACTATTGTGATGACAAAGCGGCAGACGGTTGTGTTTTAATGAGATATAAGTATCAGACTGCATAGATTTAGAGTGTGGGGGGGGGGGGGTTAATCAGATAATATTTTGGTAGGGATGTGCTGCCATCAAAATGAAATTTTATCCCTTACATATTTACCAATTTACGGGGGGAAATGGACCCATTTATTTAACAGAGACCCATAATTTTCCTACATATTCGACAGATTTTGCCAATATTTAGGTGAAAAACAGCATAAATTTACCAAAAATGGCCATGAAAAGGGGTCATTCACTTACTAGACAGTTGAAAAATTGGACCCTATTTGGCGGCACATCCCAGTGACCTCATCCACTAAGTACCCACAATCCTCCACACCCCTCCCCGGATTTAGAGTACGGACCTCACAAGTTGGTTCAGGTTTTTACAGGGATTTATTCTCTAGCTGTAAATATTGTAAAGAACTATATAGGCTATTGTATTTTGAAATGCAAGATGTTTTCCCCAAAATAACTGAGTTTTCCTTTAATTAAATGTTATCATTTGAAGGTCAATTTTGGCTGTGTGTGCAAGATATTCAATTTAACTATGGCCCTTTTTTCTTGATCAATACTTAAAGGCATATTATGTGATCTTTTCCAGAGAGCGCCCTCTATTCATGATTTTTTTTAGAAAGTAGATTCTCTTGCAGATTTACATTTCTGATCATAAATCGTACATACATTCCAAGTTACAGAGCGATACAATTCATAATTACCTCAAAATCATTTTTAGAGTGAATTTAGAGTGAAAATATAAACTGTCGTGTTAACCCGACAGTTTATTTTCACTCTAAAACCATGATTTTGAAGTAATAAAGAATCGTATCGCCCTGTTACTTGGAATGTATGTACGATTTATGATCAGAAATGTAAATCTGCAAGAAAATCTGCTTCCAATTTTTTTTTAGGATTGAGGGCGTTCCCTGGAAAAGATCACATAATATACCTTTAAGAGCCATAATTGAATAATTTTTGAAGAAAATCAAATAATGCTTAAAACAGACATCATAATGCCATCAGATTGCTTCAAAGGCTCAAATGCAGTTCCAACATTTGAATTGAATGCCATTACAGCCTAGATTGCACCCAATAGTGTCCCTGTGTATATGCATTTCATACTGAGTAGCTGCTCAGAGCGTTGCGTTCATCAAAAAGAAACCCAGCGCTATTTTGTGTTTAAACAGGTTTCTTAAATATTCTGACACTTAAATCAGAGTGAATGACTCAGGTGTGAATCTGATGGGTGGTATATTTTAAAGGTGTATTACAAAATGTTGCAGTATTGATGTATGTCTGGTGGGACGAGATCAAACTCATCAATCTCTGCACCTGCATGCAGTTTATAGGATTTAGTCTTGAACATGGTTTTATTGTGATAGATTTTTACAGATTTGATACATAATTATCAGTTTGGGGTCAAATTTGGTCTTTGGAAGATTTTTATAAGGTTCAATTGTGGCATATTTTTCATTTTTTAATCAATAATTTAATAATTTTGAAGAAAATCAAAAACCCTAAACATGGGTCCCAATTCACCAAAATAACTAAACATGAGTCCCAAATCGTGTAAACTTTAGAATACCCTACCATTGTATTCCTCACTGGGTAAGTGTATTGGTCGTTCTTTAAAAGTCTCCATTGAAGACATGCAGTGGTAGGGTATAGATGGTGTGACCGGTGACGTAGTGCCCGGCGGTTTGTGTGCGCACCTACAGGGAACGGTGCTTTAATTCACACTTGATTGATCATTACTTACCATGCTTACGGTGTAATAGTGCAGTAGTCATGGTATGCATCCCTAAGCACAATGAGAGACCAGGTACTAAATCTGGTTGCCCGGCGGTTTGCGTGCGCACCATAAGGGCATGTGCTTTTAAAATTGGCGCTCAGTGATGTGTGTTTTGCTTTCATATAGTAATGTATGCAGTAGTCATGGACTAGTACCTCTAGCATGTCTTTAGACCAGGCGCTAATAAATTTGTAAACACTACTGATGTAAACAACGGTCACCTCATCTATTCTAAAGGAACTCGTAAGTACCTCCCCCTCCCCCCAGTGGGTCAGGATTTTAAACCTCCAGCGGCACGCCCCGTCAATATGAGTACACCCCCACCCCCCCCCCCCCCCCCCCCCCCCCCCGGGATAGAATGACATTACAGCATAGATTGCACACAATCGTGTCCCTGTATATGCATTTCATACTGAGTAGCTCCTAGGAATAACGCGTTCATCAAAAAGAAACCCAACACTATTTTGTATTTAACCTATTTCACTTTACAGCTTTCTTAAATATTCTGACACTTTGAATAGAGTGAATGACTCAGCTGTGAATCTGATGGGTGGTATATTTTAAAGGTGTATTACAAGATGTTGCAGTATTGATGTATGTCTGGTGGGATGAGATCAAAATCAGTATCAATCTCTGCACCTGTATGAGGTTTATAGGATTTAGAAGTTTTGAACATGGTTTTATTGTGATAGATTTGTACAGATTTAATACATAATTATCAGTTTGGGGTCAAATTTGGTGTTAGGAAGATTTGTATAAGGTTCAATTGTGGCCTTTTTTCATTTTTTAATCAATAATTTAATAATTTTGAAGAAAATCACCAAAATAACTAAACATGAGTCCTAAATCGCCAAATAAAATCCATTCTTTAAGGTAAAAACAACCCTAAAAGTGGGTCAGAATTTTAAACCTCCAGCGGCACGCCCCGTCAATATGAGTACCCCCCCCCCCCCCCCCCCGATAGAATGACATTACAGCATAGATTGCATGCAATCGTGTCCCTGTATATGCATTTCATACTGAGTAGCTCCTAGGAATAACACGTTCATCAAAAAGAAACCAAACACTATTTTGTATTTAACCTATTTCACTTCCATCATCATCATCATCTACCTATACTGTGCATAAACCTCAATATTGAGTATACTCGCACAATGTATCCCTGGAACCTAGGAATACAAACATGAGCATTTACAGCTTTCTTAAATATTCTGACACTTTGATCAGAGTGAATGACTCAGCTGTGAATCTGATGGGTGGTATATTTTAAAGGTGGATTACAAGATGTTGCAGTATTGATGTATGTCTGGTGGGATGAGATCAAACTCAGGATCAATCTCTGCACCTGTATGCGGTTTATAGGATTTAGAAGTCCTAAACGTGGTTTTATTGTGATAGATTGTGATAGATTTTATACAGATCAGTTTGGGTCAAATATGGTGTTTGGAAGATTTGTGGCCTATTTTTCATTTTTTAATCAATAATTTAATCATTTTGAAGAAAATCAAAAACCCTAAACATGGGTCCCAAATCGCCAAAATAACTAAACATGAGTCCCAAATCGGGTAAGCTTTAGAATACCCTACCATTGTATTCCTCACTGGGTAAGTGTATTGGTCGTTCTTTAAAAGTCTCCATTGAAGACATGCAGTGGTAGGGTATTCTAAAGGAACTCATGAGTACCCCCCAGTGGGTCAGGATTTTAAACCTCCAGCGGCACGCCCTGTCAATATGAGTACACCCCCCCAGATAGAATGACATTACAGCATAGATTGCACACAATCGTGTCCCTGTATATGCATTTCATACTGAGTAGCTTCTAGGAATAACGCGTTCATCAAAAAGAAACCCAACACTATTTTGTATTTAACCTATTTCACTTTACAGCTTTCTTAAATATTCTGACACTTTGATTAGAGTGATGACTCAGCTGTGAATCTGATGGGTGGTATATTTTAAAGGTGTATTACAAGATGTTGCAGTATTGATGTATGTCTGGTGGGATGAGATCAAACTCAGGATCAATCTCTGCACCTGTATGCGGTTTATAGGATTTAGAAGTCTTGAACATGGTTTTATTGTGATAGATTTTTACAAATTTGGTCTTTGGAAGATTTTTATAAGGTTCAACTGTGGCCTATTTTTCATTTTTTAATCAATAATTTAATAATTTTGAAGAAAATCAAAAACCCTAAACATGGGTCTGAATCGCCAACATAACTAAACATGAGTCCCAAATCGCCAAAAAAACACCAAATAAAATCCAGATCTTTAAGGGTCAGGATTTTAAACGTCCAGCGGCACACCCCGTCCATGTGAGTGATTGAAGTGAATGACTCAGCTGTGAGTCTGGCGGGTGGTATATTTTAAAGGTGGATTACAAGATGTTGCAGTATTGATGTATGTCTGGTGGGATGAGTTCAAATCCAGGATCAATCTCTGCACCTGCATGAGGTTTATAAGATTTAGAAGTCTTGAACATGGTTTTATTGTGATAGATTTTTACAGATTTTATACAGATCAGTTTGGGGTCAAATTTGGTGTTTGGAAGATTTGTGGGTTTTTTTCTTCATTTTTTAATCAATAATTTTGAAAAAAGTCAAAAACCCTAAACATGGGTCCCAAATCACCAAAATAACTAAACATGGGTCCCAAATCACCAAAAAACACCAAATAAAATCCATTCTTTAAACCTCCAGCAGCATGCCCCGTCAATGTGAGTACCCCCTCCCCCGGGATAGAATGACATTACAGCATAGATTGCACGCAATCGTGTCCCTGTATATGCATTTCATACTGAGTAGCTCCTAGGAATAACGCGTTCATCAAAAAGAAACCCAACACTATTTTGAATTTAACCTATTTCACTTTACAGCTTTCTTAAATATTCTGACACTTTGATTAGATTGAATGACTCAGCTGTGTATATTTTAAAGGTGGATTACAAGATGTTGCAGTATTGATCAGGACTGGTATTGATGTATGTCTGGTGGGATGAGATCAAATCCAGGATCAATCTCTGCACCTGCATGAGGTTTATAAGATTTAGAAGTCTTGAACATGGTTTTATTGTGATAGATTTTTACAGATTTTATACAGATCAGTTTGGGGTCAAATTTGGTGTTTGGAAGATATGTGGGTTTTTTTCTTCATTTTTTAATCACTAATTTTGAAAAAAGTCAAAAACCCTAAACATGGGTCCCAAATCACCAAAATAACTAAACATGGGTCCCAAATCACCAAAAAACACCAAATAAAATCCATTCTTTAAACCTCCAGCGGCATGCCCCGTCAATATGAGTACTCCCCCCCCCCCCGGGATAGAATGACATTACAGCATAGATTGCACACAATCGTGTCCCTGTATATGCATTTCATACTGAGTAGCTCCTAGGAATAACGCGTTCATCAAAAAGAAACCCAACACTATTTTGAATTTAACCTATTTCACTTTACAGCTTTCTTAAATATTCTGACACTTTGATTAGATTGAATGACTCAGCTGTGTATATTTTAAAGGTGGATTACAAGATGTTGCAGTATTGATCAGGACTGGTATTGATGTATGTCTGGTGGGATGAGATCAAATCCAGGATCAATCTCTGCACCTGCATGAGGTTTATAAGATTTAGAAGTCTTGAACATGGTTTTATTGTGATAGATTTTTACAGATTTTATACAGATCAGTTTGGGGTCAAATTTGGTGTTTGGAAGATATGTGGGTTTTTTTCTTCATTTTTTAATCACTAATTTTGAAAAAAGTCAAAAACCCTAAACATGGGTCCCAAATCACCAAAATAACTAAACATGGGTCCCAAATCACCAAAAAACACCAAATAAAATCCATTCTTTAAACCTCCAGCGGCATGCCCCGTCAATATGAGTACCGCCCCCCCCCCCCCCCCCCCCCCCCGGGATAGAATGACATTACAGCATAGATTGCACACAATCGTGTCCCTGTATATGCATTTCATACTGAGTAGCTCCTAGGAATAACGCGTTCATCAAAAAGAAACCCAACACTATTTTGAATTTAACCTATTTCACTTTACAGCTTTCTAAACTATTCTGACACTTTGATTAGAGTGAATGACTCAGCTGTGAAGCTGATGGGTGGTATATTTTAAAGGTGGATTTAATACAAGATGTTACAGTATTGATGTATGTGTGGTTGGATGGGATCAAACTCAGGATCAATATCTGCACCTGTATGAGGCAGGCCCGTCGGAAGGAATTTGAAAGTAGTACGGCACGAGCGGGGGTTTGGGGGTGCAACCCCCAATGGGATTCGAAGGGGCGAAGCCCCTCGTGGGGGTGCAAGGGGGCGAAGTCCCCATTAATTTGGCGCTTTTTGGGAAATGAAATAAAACATTTCATGGTAAAGTTAATAGCACTTATAATTATATGGAATAATGATCAACTGTTAAACATTGTGTCCAGTGCAGTAGTCATAGATTAGTCTATGGTATTAATAAAGTGCTCAACAAAAGAAAGTCGTACACTTTGTTTAGGTAATTTAAAGTAACTTTCGACTATTTTTTTACCAAACAGGCTAGATAGACATTTGGATGAATCTTTTAGGCACATTTTGATACCAAACATAACACCTAACAACAAAGATAAACCATGATTAGCACCATTTATAGAAAATTAGTCACTTTTCAAAAGTCACATTTCCTATAGTTTTTTTTAACTTTTTTACTGCTTTTTTTAATATAGTATTTCTTAAAGAATATAACACAACCTTCCTTGCGCCTTTGATCTGTCTGCTTCACTAATGCAGCCATCGAGAGTACTACAATAGTTATATTGTTAACGCCAGATAAGTAGAGAGGTTTCTAGTTAATCACCGATCTTTTTCCGATGCTTTTAACAATAGAACGAAATACCGTTGGAAAAGCGCTTTTAAATCGCTAGAAAAATGCTTTAAAAGCACTGAGAGTTTGGATATGGACCCTTAGTGCATTCTATCTCTACTAAAGGACGCTCCCGTGGACAAGGCAGTTTTGTGCATGCTCTCTGTAATGAACCATATCTGGAGAACCAGCCAAGCTAAATTTACCATTTGTTCAGGATAATTTCAAAACTTACTGCTGATCAAGGCTAAGTAAACAAAAAATTCTCTGAAACTATAAAATGTAGTTGAAAAGTTACCTAGAACTTGGATCAATTTTTTTTGAACCACCCGGTATATTATACTTATAGCATGACATGATAAAACCAAACAGATATTCCAACAGATTTTCCATTTTCATAAAAGTTGAACACACCTTTTCATATCACCCTATAAACGGAGCAATTGAAAATCTGTGTATCCACTATTATATCTTTGCTATCTACTGTAGATGGCAGGATATGATGATGATTGGGCTGAGTGTGTGTGGTTCCATCTATCATTTGTTAACAAGTGAGGGCAGTATTACAGTATCTGATGGAGTCATGTAACGCCAGGATAGTATAGAACCAAGCATCACATCAAGGCATCCATGTCTTTGACTCTTTAATCGCCGGAATAGAGCCCTCATCCAGAATTAGCATAGGTCAGAAGAGGTCATTCTGATGAAGTGCAGTATGTAGACTGTAACACCCAAAACTTTCAAAGATAGAAGATCATAATTGTAAAATTTGATGCAGCACATCAAAAGGGGGACTTTGCGGCTTTTTGTTTTTCAAGATATAGATGAAAACGGACAGAAAAAACAGAGAAAATAATACAAATTTAGGAGTCATTTTTACTTGAAAAATCTGAATGCCTTGATCAATTTTGATTAATTTGGTGTCATTTTAAAGCTTAGAAAATGCTCTGAGAGCACACATAATAAACTCAAAATTGACTTCATCTGCAAAGTCCACCCTTTTGTTCTGCTGCATCACAAATAATACTATAAACAAGAAAGTGAAAGATAAGTCAGAAATACTTCATCGCCAACAGTTTTGAATAACAAAATACAGGTTTGATATAACCTTAGACAGTTACAGTTGTTTAGTGGAAATGTGTGATCACATAAAAGCAAAAATAAAGGCACCAGAATTAAAACTGCTGACCAAAGTTGTCTGGCCTGAATCTTATATGGTTATGCTGCCCTCTATAGGCAAGAAACCTATATTATTATACTATTTTTGGCGAGTCTGACTGTGTCCAATGCCTTCGGACGCAGATTACTGCCCATGCAATCGCTATGCACAGGGATCTTCACCTGACGCGCTTCCTTGCGGTATGCTACTCCTTAAATAACTAAGTGACAGAGCATTGAGGATGTATGTTCTGTCCTGTGAAGCAGGCTGTTGTTAAGGCTTTGTTGTTAATCCGAAATGTATTAGCTAAATTCGGCCTAGGCTGCTGGGTAGGATGCTTGCTCCGTTTTGCAAACCGTTATATAGTATAACGGAGTTCCATTCTCGAGCTTATTTCTTTTTTATGCTAACCCAGAGTGCCTGTCCAGATGACAAACTTAACCCGTAGCAATACTACTCAGTCCTTTTATGGCAAAAGAATGTATCTTACATGTATTTTTCTAACAGTATACTTCCTTTTAACATGATCAAAGTTAGCTTTTTTTCTCCATAAATCATGTAGTGGTAAAAGGCAGTATATTACTTTTATTGTCTTTACAAGTTGCAACCTTTTCCTAAGTGAGGATTATTGAACCAAGTTAACACAATCCATGTTAAAAGGAAGTATATCATTAGGAAAGTACATATAAGATACATCCTTTTGCCATAAAAGGGCTGTACTGTGATAGCTTCCAGGTTAACTCAAGGTCATGCGACTCTCCATTTTGCGGTAAGACCTGGGTCACAGGCCGGTCATAAATCTCACTCTCGGTTAGCATCGGGATGGATTCACACGGCGCACACACTCTCGGTTAGCTCTCGGTTAGTGCTTCAGGGTTAGTTAAAGGTATATTATGTGATCTTTCCAGGGAACGCCCTCAACATCAAAAAAAAAATTGAAAGCAGATTTTCTTGCAGATTTACATTTCTGATCATAAATCGTACATACATTCCAAGTTACAAGGCGATACGATTCTTAATTACTTCAAAATCATGGTTTTAGAGTGAAAATAAACTGTCGGGGATAACACGACAGTTTATATTTTCACTCTAAATTCACTCTAAAACCATGATTTTGAGGTAATTAGGAATCGTATCGCTCTGTAACTTGGAATGTATGTACGATTTATGATCAGAAATGTAAATTTGCAAGAAAATCTACTTTCTAAAAAAAATCATGAATAGAGGGCGCTCTCTGGAAAAGATCACATAATATGCCTTTAACCGTAAGATCTTTTAGGGTTAACATTCCAGCTTTATACTCGGGGTTAGTTAACCATGACCAATTCACACGGCCGTTAACCAAGAGTTTAAACCTCTAGTGAATTTGACGCTAACCTAGAGGTTAGTGTCCCTCGTCGGAACGCTCCTATAGGAATAAAAATAGACTCCACTATAATATTTACATGTGGTATTAGTCCTATCTGGATTTAAGGCACATGGGGTACTTGGATTATGGGGTATCTGGAATATTAAGGGCACCTGTGATAACTGGATCTTAAGGGTAAACATCCCATGATTGAACAACCAACCCGAGAACCGCCCAACCCGACTACCGCCCAACACAAGAACCGCGGATTCTAGTATTGTAATGCTTTTTTCAATAAATGTTTAAAATTTCTCAACAAATTGATTATTTGTATTTAAAGATCATAAAAATCATTAAACAGGGTTTTTTCCCCATGGCCTTTATAGACCAGTAGTGAAAGAAAAGTCAGAAGTGTACTCCATCCACCCATACAAATTTGTAGAAGTAGCTTAGAAGTGGGGGTTAACTATGTCATGTGTTTTAAGCTCGCCTCCCAAAAAGGGTGGTGCTGTTACACATTTTGGTTTCATTCATGCTGTCATAATCCTTAATTTTTTTCTAACCACAAAGACTATCTCAACAAATTTGGTATCATTTTAAAGCCATCAGCCTGCAAAGTGGCATTGGCATAGCTCATACAGAAGTGGAGACACAGCTTTACAAACTCAATGGGGAAATCCCAGGCTGTGTTCTTTTTATAATAGCTTAAGCCAGTGGCATAAATGAGATTGGATCAAGACTATTCGTTCTCATGTCTGAAGGCTGACAGCAAAATTGTTAACTTTATTTGTTGGGAGTGGCTGTTTTTAATAATAATTCAACCAGCATGCTTATATAGGCTTTTTAAGCCTGGTCCGAGCAATTTGCTTGAGTCTGGTCCCTTCAGGACCCAAGCATGTATCTGTACGGACCGACCGTGTAAACAAACAAACAAACAAACTCGTCATCCCCAATTTTGGTCACGCTCTAAAGATTACTAAAGATTATTTAGTAGTCTTTAAGTCTGTGGTTCATCAGACGTGTCAACTATTTGTAACATCTAATTAATTATGGATAAGTCCATGATCCTCATCAGCTTTCTTCCTATTCACTACACAGTCAACTTGAATAATCAGCCCCAATTTACCAGATTTATAATAATGATTATAACGGAATTTTTTCTCCAACATATGATAGCAAAAGTATACATTTTTGGAAAGCGTGGTTACCATTTATTGCATACTGCGTGATCCACGCACTGCTTGGATAAGCGTGCAGTTTTCCTCAAGCTCTGCCTATATGTACTGAACAACTGGAACGTGATAAAGGAAATGTAGCTTTATCAGAATTAAAAATAGTGACAGGAGTGATTTAGTCTGAATCTTACATGGCTTTGCTGCCCTCTATAGTAAAAATACATATATTGTAAGGTTGTTTTGGCTGTTGGTAGTTAACACTTTCCATGCTGCAGGCGTCTGCAGACGACATTCCAACATTTCACAAAATGTTTCAAAAATGTCATAGTTATTGAATTTCATTACGATATTTGGAATCACCATGAGAAATGCATTACAATAAGTACAAACATGCCTAGTATTGGTTCAGTAATTCTTGAGATAAACTTTGAAAGTTGGGAAAGGTTTCTGAAAAATCTGTTTTGTATATATGGTAAAACCAATAGCTGTGTGGAAAGTGTTAAGATGATCAATGCTCTACCATTTTAATTCAGGCTGTTTTTAGACCTTAAAAAAAGGTCTTTAATGATATACAGCGTGTCCCAAAAAACTGGGTTCAATAGTTTGCGAGCTTATAACGAAATAAGTAGGAAACATAGATAGTTTATATTTCAGGATATCAAATAAAATATACCTGATCTCAATTGGGTAAAATCGGAGACAAATCCAATCTAAACTTTTTGAAATACAAAGATTTGAATAGAGCATGGTCAGAACCCAAAAGCAAAACTTTGATGAAGTTACAACGATGCGCAATTGCAACACATGGGGTTTTCCTTGAA
Organism: Ophiura sarsii; assembly: GCA_035610835.1. Classification (NCBI taxonomy): domain Eukaryota; kingdom Metazoa; phylum Echinodermata; class Ophiuroidea; order Amphilepidida; family Ophiuridae; genus Ophiura; species Ophiura sarsii. The sequence goes on along the minus strand of CM069450.1, from coordinate 37,096,430 downwards.
AAGTGGGACAAATGGCTTTTGACCACACTCTATTAAAATCTTTGTATTTCAAAAAGTTGATATTGGATTAATCACAGAGTTTAACCAATTAAAGTCAGTCATATTTTGTTTAATATCCCTAAATATGAATTATCCATGTTTCCTACTTTTTTAGTTATAAGCTCGCAAACTTTTGAACCCAGTTTTTTGGGACACGCTGTAATACAGAAAGAACAGCCAGCAAGATTGATAAGCTTGTCAGTTGAAAACTAACTCCAACATGATAATTAACTAGTAAACCTGGCTATGTCACATGCCACTGTTGTTATATTACATTCATGAATTATGCTAGAGGTGACCAGTAATAACATAGCATGAGTTGGTTAGCTAGCCTTTAGGGTGCATCACCTGTGATCAACGGTAACACAACGTGACCAACATACTGTAACCCATTTGCAGGAGTGCACTGATTTAGAGGGCGCTCTCTGGAAAAGATCACATAATATGCCTTTAACATGGAATTTAGACATGATCACTCATGCATGGCAGATCCCATTCACTTGACAATGGCAAGGTCTGTGGAAGAAGATTGCAAACAATTGGATAATCCCTCCATTCAAATGTTAATGTGAATGATTGAACACAATATGAACCTTACCATTGCTTAATGAATGTGCTCAGCCATGCATGGATGCGTACATCTTAATTTCATACAGACATGATAGAGAATTATTATCTGCTTATTTTGACATGCAATTGTTTAATTTATATTAAATATTTATGTGAAATATTTGAACTTCAATATTTGAACTTCAATGAGTGGCAAGGAACTTCTTTGGACGAGTGTATATAAAACTGTTAAATTAGCGAATTACGATAGTTCCGATGGTTGAAAAAGTTGAAATGTCCTCAGTTGAAATCCACCATTTTGCTGTCTGAAGTTTTATGACAGAGGGCGCAAATCCTAAATTGAGAATGGCCAAAAGAGTAGCGCACTCTGACAAGATAATACAAAACAAAGATTTTGGCACTAACAGTCATTGATATGAAAGTGAGTGCAACGTTTTATGAAAATATTATAAAATCTGTTGCGATTATAAACAAATAGAACAGGCCGATATCATATTTGTATGCATATGAATGTTTGAATACACGTTGGTATTAGACACAAAACAGATATTCCAACAGATTTTACATTTTAATAAATGTGGAACACACTTTTTCATATCGCCCTATAAACGGAGCAATTGAAAATCTGTGTATCCAGTATACCTTTGCTATCTACTGTAGATAGCAGGATATGATCGGGCTGAGTGTGTGTGGTGCCATCTTTCATTTGTTAACAAGTGAGGGCAGTATACCCAGTATCTGATGGAGTCATGTAACACCAAGATAGTATAATATAGAACCATGCATCATATCAAGGCATGATCCCAGGGTGTTCAGTTTAAAAAAAAAATCCTAAATAAGTAATCGCAAAGTTCCTACTGGACAATTATTTAAACATACAGTAAGAAATGGGTGCAAATGGGATAAACTCATTTTGGGATAATATAAAGCAGTCTACCAACCCACTGTTTACAATAAGACAACAACAAATATTAATAAACACTGGTGAATGTCCCAACAAAAAATAAGCAAGGACATGCACCAACGAGGTATCATTTCAGGTGATCAGAAACCCCAACTATGCGAGTGTATATCATATTAAAGGTAGATGACCCGATTTTCAACTTGATGTTTTCTATTTTACATGAAAGGTCATCCCTAAAATTGTTGCATTCCAAAGTTTGAGTTGCATAACTCCAATGGTTCTATTTTTAGAAGCGCAAGGTCAAAAGACATGTGCCCATTGAGTAGTACACAGACTGGCTGGTGGTTAACCACCTTTGGCAGTAATTCACCACATTTTAGCTTATAATTTCCAAATGAAACATTTCTGGCCCCTAATATTTTACAGACATGGGGATTCTTCTGATACCAAAATATCTTGATGTGAAAAAAAACAGACCCCAAAAAAGTGATCGGGTCATATACCTTTAATCAATAGAAAACTAAATAATATTTAATCATTTATAATTCAATTTTGTTTCCTGTAGGCTATAACATATTGACAGGAATGATCCATAAGGCTGAGTTCACATAGGAGTATACTGTATACGGTATACGGTATTCGCTATACGCTATTCGGTCACATAAGACGGCACCATTCAAAAAGACCGTATACCTGCGTATAGTTTAGTATAGTATACCGGGAATCGTGCATGTTCGATTTTCGTGCACCGTATACCGTCCTGTTTGGATGTGGCTGCAATTCGGCTACTACGAGTAGGGCTCGCGTATACCCTATGTGACTCGCCGTGCCCGTAATAATAGCGTATAGCGAATGCCGTATACCGTATACCGTATACTCCTATGTGAACCCAGCCTTACAGTTGGATAGAAGCCACAATTTCTATTGTGTTTACCTAGAGGTCAAGTTCAAATATTGCATTTGCATCATTAAGTAACTTTTGTTTATGAATGTGAATACAAATTTGTAACGTGAATAACTCAAAGTTCACATCCTTAACACTTTCCTCGCGGCAGGCGCCTACAGACGACATTCCAACATTTTACAAAATATTTCAAAAATGTCTAAATTATTAAATGTTACTACCATATTTGGAATCACCATGAGAAACGCATTGATATAAGTACAAACATGCCTAGCATTGGGTTTGTAATCCTTGAGATAGACATTGAAGTTTGGGAAAGGTTTTTGACAAATCTGTTTTGTATATGGGTAAAACCAATAGCCGTGTGGAAAGTGTTAAAGGACAATAGTGTGTGTGTCAATCGTGCCTTACTGACAATATGTATGGTAGAATCAATGACTTTGCCCTTAGGGTCTAGCTTGGTCTTCCCTGCTCTCCTTATCCATCATTAAAAAAAACATGGTTCTGCTACTAGTAACAATTTCACTTTTTTCTCCCTACATTATGATTCTATTATTTTCTTTATATTTCATCAAATATATTGGTCTTTATCTCAAAACTGTTTGCCAACAACATGTCCTTTTTGACGCGACTGGTCACATATGTATGGTAGAATCAATGACTTTGCCCTTAGGGTCTAGCTGGGTCTTCCCTGCTCTCCTAATCCATCATTAAAAAAACATGGTTCCGCTACTAGTAAAAATGTCACTTTTTGTCCCTACATTATCATTATGATTCATTTATCAAATATGATATATTGTAAAATTATTATTATTAGACAGCTGCAAAATTCAAATTTAGAATGAAAAATCAACCTAATCGTTAGTTTTTCTCAAATTTGTCACTTTTTATTGTTGTGCAAACTAGCAAGTGATTAATCCAAGTGCTATCAACAATTATGGATAAATAAATACAATATTTGAAGCAAAAATATTCCAAAAGTATTGGATTTTCACCACTGGTTTAAAGGCATATTATGTGATCTTTTCCAGGGGGCGCCCTCTACCCATGATTTTTTTTGAAAGTAGATTTCTTGCAGATTTACATTTCTGATCATAAATCATGAATATATTCTGAGTTACAGAGCGATACGATTCCTAATAACTTCGAAATCATGGTTTTAACAATCTATTTTCACTCTATTTTCACTCTAAAAACCATGATTTTGAAGTAATTAGGAATCGTATCGCTCTGTAACTCAGAATATATTCATGATTTATGATCAGAAATGTAAATCTGCAAGAAAATCTACTTTCAAAAAAAAATCAAGGATAGAGGGCGCCCTCTGGAAAAGATCACTTAATATGCCTTTAAACCAGTGGTGAAAATCCAATACTTTTGGAATATTTTTGCTTCAAATATTGTATTTATTTATCCATAATTGTTGATAATTATCTTCTTTAGCTAAAAATGTTTTTGTATCATTTTAAATCTCGTGGAAGATAGGCTATACGGGTATATAAGTTGTTTTTGCAGAAGCTAATGATGCCAGGACCAATCCTAAAAGTTGCTACATTTTGGCCATTAACAAAGTGTTTCATATTTTGGAGTAATATAAAGCAACTTTGTGGTTTTACTGATACCGAATCCTTTACCCTCTTTAACCCTTGATTAATTTCAAGTTTGCCTTTTTTGAACTTTTGACTTTTTCAATGAATCATGTGGTTACTGAACAAATAAAACCACTAATTGAACTTGTATGAGACGCAATCAAGCAGAATGAATCGGATGTCTGGAATATTGATTTTGAGTTATAGGTAAAAATGTTGATTTTCCCCAAAATTTAAACAGTTTACTTTTCGATCGCACATGGTTTTCCGCTAGTGCAACATTGCCGAATTTGACAGTGTTTACGATAAATGAGTTAAAAAAGGTACTTAATAAGCGCCCACCCAAAATGACTTTGCAAACCGCCCTGGGCGCTTAATAGGGATGATACGGTAGCGGTAATTTAATTTAGCGAATAGCGGTCCCTAGCAAAAGTTTGTTGTTTTACAATAATTCTGATTTGTACTTGTTTCAAGTCTAGAGTCATTTTTATATTTTATTGAATCTTTCTTTATTGAGGGTAAACAGCTTCAGTGTCAAGCACTGCTTTCCAAGCAGGCCCTCATTTCACAGAGAACAATACATAATTATTTACAATATACATGGAATATAACAACTATTTACATTAATATATATACAAAACCATCACATAAACTCAGCAAGAAAATGCAGAATTTTAATATACTTTAGAACACAAAAATTAAATTCCATGGATCTTTGTTCTAAATTGTTGCACTGACATATTCTCTAGCTCGGTTCTGATTGTTGATGGCAAGTTGTTCCAGGCATATGCTGCCCTAACATGAAACGTTCGCATACCTGAGTTAGACTTAAATTTCGGTACAACTAAAGTATTACTAGTGTGATTTCTTGTTACATGAGAATGGTTATTATGAACAAATTCAAACTGCATCGATAAGTATGATAGACTTATATTTCTTAAACATTTATACACAATTAGTAAAAGGTGATTATGCCATCTTTTATCAAGTTTAACCCATTGAAGTGCATCCATCATGGATGGTTCCATTCATATAGCATTTGACCCCTGTCCATTTTTTGTTGAAAATCTTAAAATATTTTCAACTTCCATTGGTGTCACCTGGAACATGAAGTTGGAAAATAAGACAATTTAATTTCTAGAGCAATTTTGTAACTTTGGTTATAAAAAAACAGGTGTACATTTGGCAGGCAATTTTACACAGGGCTAAAGCATACTTTGTATTTTAGTTGGAGAGTGCCTAGTTGAAAGTTGTGTGCGCGCGCCTAGAAGTGCTGCTGGCCATGTGGTTCTGTATGGTGTAGTAGGGTAAGGTTTATAGAATTGCAAAAAAGGAGCTGTAAAACCCTAATCCTAGAATTATAGCAGTGGGGATGGATCGAAGAACAGGGGGAGGGGTTAAATGGGAGGGACCAAAAATTGTTCGGGCAGTGACAGTCTAACTGTCACTGAGTAGGGTCAGGGTTATACCGCTTATAGGGGATGATTATCTCCCGGATTATCTCTATTGAAAATTGAAATGTTGTGTGGAGCTGATCTATGTCTGTTTCGCACACGCCCCTACACTCTTAGAAAAAAGGGTGCTTCAGGGGTTCTTGTCCGTCCCGTATGATATGGAACCATTTATAGCACATTTAAAGGTTCCAAAAAGTAGTAGTATCCCATTCTGTGAGCTTCATGACCAGAATCTCCTCTGGGTCAATGTCACAGTCATTTATCAAATACACAATATATAACAATTAATATATCTGATGGGATTAGTTTCAAGGCAACGTAACCATGCTACAGTTACCTTCACCTTCAGAACCCTTGGCCAGTGATTTAGTTTCAAGGCAACATAAACAGTGACAGTACATGCTACAGTTACCGTCACCTTCAGAACCCATGACCAGTGATTAGTTTCAAGGCAACATAAACAATGACAGTACATGCTACAGTTACCTTCACCTTCAGAACCCTTGACCAGTGATTATTAGTTTCAAGGCAACATAAACAGTGACAGTACATGCTACAGTTACCTTCACCTTCAGAACCCTTGACCAGTGATTAGTTTCAAGGCAACATAAACAGTGACAGTACATGCTACAGTTACCTTCACCTTCAGAACCCTTGACCAGTGATTAGTTTCAAGGCAACATAAACAATGACAGTACATGCTACAGTTACCTTCACCTTCAGGACCTTTGACCAGTTATTAGTTTCAAGGCAACGTAAACAGTGACAGTACATGCTACAGTTGCCTTCACCTTCAGAACCCTTGACTAGTGGGTGGTAATGAATGACATGCCTTTTCACAAATTATTCACCTGGACACAGCCATCACGCAACCACATGATTGTTACATGCATGAGATGCTCAGCATACCCTTAACACTTTACATGCGGCTACTTGTATAACTTTTTACCATATACAAAACAAGATTTTCAGAAACCTTTCCAAACTTTCAAAAGTCTATCTCGAGGATAACTGAATTAATACTAGGAATGTTTAAACTTATTTGAATGTCCAATTCTTTTGAAAATCTTAAAATATTTTCAACAAATATTTTCATCGGTGTCACAAATTTTATTTCTAGAGCAATTTTTGAACTTTGGTTATAAAAAACACTATCTTTGGCAGGCAATTTTACACAGGGCTAAAAAATACTTCTTATTTTAGTTTGAGAGTTATATAGGAAACAGTAACATCCTATTAGAAAAATAATCGACCACAAAAGCCGTTTCATTTTCATCTACTTGACTAAATAACTTCTGAACATGATTATTTGAAGACATAAAAATATCACCCAGCAACAAAGTTTTGCCTTATAAATAATCAATAAGCAAAAGATGAGTTTGTAATTGTTGCAGTAACATACAATCAATTATGTTAGCCAGATATAATTTTTTTGGAAGGAACTTTAGAGGGGGAGAAAGGGTAACACTTTACATTACACCTATAAAGTGTTCAAACAATATTTTCTAACATTGTGGATTAACCAGTCTACTAGCTTCATGCCCAGACTATTCTGCCCTACCATGACAAAAGGAAGTAATGGACACTTTTTTTCAAAATGGGTTTTTCTATACTAAATGATAGAAATAATATTGATACACAATTCTATCATAGCAGGAACCCTCAAAAATTCTTAATTAATGAGTAATTAGCATATCAAAAAGGAAGCATGTTCACTTTTTACCAAATAAACCATGACAAAAGGAAGTAATGGACAACAGGAGATACAAAATACAAGGCAAATCATGTTTTTTGTAAGAGCCTTGAAAAGTGATGAGTGATGTTCTGCTAATGTTATTTCAGTTTAATGTCACATTTAATGTACATTTTTGAATTTTTTGCAGATTTTTTTTACATAACTCTAAAACTCTAAACTTTCCTGTTGTCCATTACTTCCTTTTGTCATGGTAGGGCAGTATTGTACATACTAATCTCCTCTCTGGGTCAATGTCACATTAAAGTGCAATTGTTTTGTTATAGTCATATATCAAATACACAATGTATAACAATGTACATGTATCTGATGAATTAGTTTTCAAGGCAAACTAAACAGTGATGGATGCTACATGCTACAAGGAGCTTTCCAACGAGGGGCGCTAACCTCGAGATTAAACTCTCGGTTACCGAGAGTGTGAATCCATCCTTAATGTTAACCACGAGTGAGATTTTTGACCTGTGATCCAGGTCTTCCCGCATGTACTTCACGAATCTTGCAATTCTCTTGCTTTTGTGACGCCTCTGCCATCTGTGTGTCATTTGACGGAAATATAACCACTGAAGAAAAGTCCAAAATATCTTTGGACCTTTCCACCATGTATTTCACCGTAAGGAACAAAATCAAATTGCTTATCCCGTTGAAACCAACTACCTTTTGAACAGAGCTCATCCAATGTCCAAATAAGCGTGCCATGAATTAGCAAAGGGTCAACGGCATACTTCTGGCAATCAGAGAATCACACGACCTTGATTTAAACTGCTAAGCTACCACAGTGGTATCGCTATACTCAAGGCTAAGTTTGTCGTCTGGACAGGCACTCTGGGTTAGCAGTATAATTTGTTTAAGCTAGTGGCCATCTGAACAGGCCTAGTACGGTTGCCTTCACCTTCAGAACACTTGGCAAGTAGGCATCTGCCTCACATAATATCTATGCAAAGTGGGTGGTAATGACGTGCCTTTTCACCAATTATTCACCTGGACACAGTTGTCACGCAAGCAACCAACTGAGTGGTTGTTACATGGCATGCATCAGACGCTTGCTCAACATACCCTTACCACTTTCCACACAGCTATTACTTTTTACCGTAGGGGAAGGTGGGGTAATGGCGGACACATTTTGTCAGAGAGGTATAACACACATATAATACATCATATAACAATAAAAATCATGAAAACACAAAGCACTGTGAAGGTTCTACCTTTTATCAAGTTTTTATCAACTCATCATTTTGAAATTCGAAGCTACGACGCAATAAACAAAATGGCGTCGTCCGGGATTACCCCACACTCTGGGGGTAATCCCGGACGTTATTTATCAATGGCAGCCCTCTTTTTATTGGACATATAGCATTTCAATACAATAGGAGTTAAAAAATACCCTTTTTAAAAGTGTAGCAGAAATCAAAGAACAATGTCACATATTTATATGGTCAACAACTATTACCGATTTATGATGTTAAATTGACCACGCCCATATTGGTTACCATGCTCATCATTGTGACTCCGAATTCATTTCTTTTTTACCAGAAGGTATCATACATTACATAAAAAAATAATAAGACTTTGTTTTCCTTAATGTAGAAATACCAGTTTCAAAGAGAAATTAATGCACCAAAATATCAACTTGCCCAAAACGTGATTTTTGTAATTCTCGCGAGAATTTGCGAGACAACCATCCCATTTAGGGTTTGTGTGATTTCAATGGAGAGGCACCTAACATCATAGGGTGGCAAAATACCACCTTCTTTCACCTGCCTTTAGATACAGCCCTGTCCGCGATTACCCCACGTCCGCGATTACCCCACCTTCCCCTATACAAAACAGATTTTCAGAAACCTTCTCCCAACTTTCAGAAGTCTATCTCAAGGATTACTGAATCAATACTAGGCCCGTTTGTACTTACTTTAATGCATTTCTCATGGTGATTCCAAATATGGTGCTGAAATTCAATAATTTTGACATTTTTGAAGCATTTAGTGAAATTCTGGAACTTTCTTCTGCAGATGACTGCAGCGTGGAAAGTGTAAGGTTTTTATCTTATAAGCGCTCCGAGCCTTTTGGAAATGGCGCACTAAAATTAATGCTTTCTGTATTGTATTGTATTGTATTGTATGGGTTGTTCTTTAAAAATCCCTTTGAAAACATGCAGTGGTACGGTTTACTATAAAGGTACTCTGCCTGCTACTGTTGGGAAAAACCCTGGGCGTGAGGAGCATGGATTTGGTGCAAGATACCAATAAATGGCCTTAAAAAATATATGTGACTAGTCACATTAAAAGAAGATGAAAATTGAGATTTTACTATCATGCAAAAGTGTATTTTGTAAGCTTTGAAATGACACCTCGGATGATACATTTGGTCAATGCATTCAGATTGTATGTGAAATATTAGGTGGAAAATCCTCTTTTTTCATGCTTTTTTCATGCTTTACCATAATCAATTAGTTGTTACAAATAGTTGACAAATCTGTTGAACCACATACTTAAAGACTACTAAATATCCTTTAAAATGGTGTTTACAGGGTGAGTCAAAAAGAAGTTTACCCAGATTGGTGATGTTTTAAAAAAAGAGGAGTTATGCCTATTTTAATAAAGGTACTCATTTTGCAAGCTGTCCACGGAATACTTGATAAAACAAATGTAAAGTAAGCATTTTAGCTGTGTACTTAGCTACAATTAATGCCCTACCCTTCAGTAAAACAGGCATAACTTCTCTTAGGAATGATCAATTTGCTTCATTGATTTTCTCTAATAAGCAGCAGAGTATGTTTGGTAAATAAATGCTTTACTGAACTTTTAAGTGTTATTTATTTGTTTTGAAAAACATCACCAATCTCAGTCAATAGGGAAGTATGCAGCTAAAATGCATACTTTACATTTGTTTGGTCAAGTATTCCGTGGACAGCTTGCGAAATGAGTACCTTTATTAAAATAGGCATAACTCCTCTTAGCAATGATCAATTTGTGTCATTCTTTTTTCCTAATAAGCAGGAAAGAATTCTTGTTAAATATATGCTTTACTGAACACTCGAGTGTCATTTGTTTGTTTTTTAAAACATCACCAATCCGGATAAACTTCTTTTTGACTCGCCCTGTATAACATCAGGGGATGACTAGTTATTGTAAAAAGAACAAAGCATGGGATTATCCCCATTGAGTTTGTACAGGCGGCACCCCTTCCGGCACCACCCCTTCCGGCACCACTCCTGGTCTCCAAACTTCAAACAGCTGTATCTCCCCTTCTGTATTAGCTATGCCAATGCCATTTTGCAGGAAGATAGCTTGTTATTAGGACTTTGTTGAGATAGCTTTTGTGGTTTTTATAAATATTTCAGGACAGCATGAAACTAAAAAGTGTAACAGCACCACCCTATTGGGAGGCGAGTTAATAACGTGTGACCATATATACCTTTTTTTTAGAAATTACAAATTCGTCACCTATATGACCCCTATGTGACCCCTCTGAAATAGTTATCCATGCCACCAGACTGTCATTTTAATATCAAAACTTATTAATTATGTTTACTTCTTTTATATCTTGAAAATGCATACTACAGGGTGTATCAAAACAGACTCTGTTTCATGATGGTTTATACTTGTCAAAACTACTGGACCATGACCAATTCAGCTTTAATGCAAGGTTCAATTAATAATGATAATATTCTGAAAATCTGAGATTAATCCAATGAAAAATAAGACCGCTAGCATAATTTGCGTAAACCAAGTAATTTACTAGTCTGTACAATGGGATTTACACATACAAATCAGAAAATGACATGGTTTACCTTCAATATGTTGCATGGTCATAAACATCATAAATACTTTATCAATAACAATAGTATAGATTAGTTTGGTATCCCTTTTAATCCTGGCACAACTCATATAGCTACGTAATCCACACATTTTATGCATGGATATTCCAGTGCAATGTTTGCGTGAGAAAGTCTCAGTAGGAAAACATGTAGGAAAGTTGTGGTGTAGGAGAGCACAAATCATATCAATAATGCGTTTATACCTATCATAAAGAGAGAATAGCATTTAAAACCATTTAAAGACAGGTGAAATTGGACTTGTAAGTCAAATCAATTTCTGCCAAAAGCATATGATTAGAAGAATTACACTTTTAGCCTATTTAAGTAATAATGATATAAAATTGGATGGATTGAGCGTGATACACAAAGATATTTAAAAGACATTATTTCGGCGATCGTCTGTTTTCAACATTAAAACAACACACGATTGTTTATGTAAAGCTTACATTTTCCTGCATTGACTTACAAGTTACAGTACAAAACTTTGACGATCGCCATTTTTTAGGCCAGGAACGTCCCCATTTATACAGATAGACTTGTATCGGTGCTTCTTCGCGTTGCAGAACTGTCGGCCTAATTCCTGGAAATTCTTTTTCATTTAGCGTAACAAAATGTGTGCTCCCGGAACCCTTCGCTATTTTTAACACAAATGACCATGACCCGATGACATGACCTGATGTCGATCGTAATTAATTAAACCAAAAATTAGTCTCGAGTCTTGACTACATTTTTTGCACGCTACATGTGCGGTCGCTACACATCGGCGTATTAGCACATGCTTTAAGTGGATTAGTGCGTAGGCTTTAAATGTGTTAAAGAGGCAGGTAACCAAATCGACCAAGTTCGAATAATATCGGTCGGGCCAAGTTCACTCCAGTGACATAATGTGCAGAATAATAGGCCTTTACTAATGCATTGCAAGTATAGGACGGAAGGTTTCGAACTGCATAATAATGTACCGTAATCGTGCATGTTTATGTTACTCTGCCTTTACTTTGTGAATTATCATTGTACATACTACAAAATGGGTTGACTTACCTAAATGGTCACACTGTCCTAAATTGATGATGGAATTCTATCATCTTTTCGGGATTCTATCTTTGTTAGTTGTACTGGTCATGGTTCAGTGATTTTAATAAGGATTAAAACTATCCTGAAATAGTCCAAATTTTGTTGATACACCCTGTACTGACAAAAGCCCCCTCGTCACATACAAGACTGCAACAAATGTGAGTGAGAAAAAACCTGAATTCAGGCAACAACAAAAAAACCTTTAGCGGTCAACTTTTTTTTATCAATTCATTTATTTTATATCTCTATATCAGATATGAATAATACATTTGAATGTTACTGTGAGAAAAAAGAAGTCAAATTGTTTATTTTACATGCACATCTTATTTGTATTACATTTGTGACCTGCTCCCACAAAATCAATCGGCGTAAAGTTGTGATGAAGATGTTTCTGAATTGAGGCAGCATAGCATATTATTTTTTTGCTGTTTAAATTGTTGTTGGTATGGACCCATGGTCCCTTCTATAACAGGGGAATTCTAAAATAGCAGTATGTATTGTTATTTTAAGATAATAACCAGCCATGCCAGGCTATTTATTTTATAATCTCGCTATAAATAAAAGGGCTTGGTCCATACTAACAACAAACGGCAAAAATCAATAACATGCTATCCTAGCTCAATTCAGCAAAATCTTCGCCACCACTTTACGCCCATTTTGTGGGAGCAGGTCACATTTATTTAATAATTAGTATTTTTAAAACACTGTACAAAATTTAAATATATTACTTATCAGGTGTGGAATAGAGGAGCTGGACTCCTTAAATTACTTTTAAAAACACTTTTTGAAATCTGATCAACAGCAACAAACCCGAGATTTCTTCCTTATCAGCACGCTCAAAAATCTTCTACTTCACAAAGATTCCACAGATATCATGGCATAATTCTGGAATACCTCTCACACCCTAAATTATAATACACTTTATTCCGTAGAGTGTATTATAATATAGGGTATTCCCTATAAAGGGTTCAACAAAAGAAAGTATACCACTTTGTTTATGTCATTTTGAGTAACATTCAATTTTTGTTTGACTAAACAGGCTAGAAAAGCATTTTGATGAATCTTTTAGGCATACTTTGATACCAAATTTGCCCCCTAACAACAAAGATAAACCATGATTAGCACCATTTAAAGAAAAAATTATATTTTCAAAAGTCTCATTTCCAATACACAGCGCGAGAAAAAAGGACCAATTGTTAACACACACGATGTTGTACGACCCAACGCATTTGGACTGTGCGATCGATAGCCCCGTCAATCTTGGGTACACACACACAGAGAGTGACCCCAATTGGTCCTTTCTTCTCGTGCTGTGAATTGGAAATGAGACTTTTAAAAATGGGAAATTTTTCTTTAAATGGTGCTAATCATGGTTTATCTTTGTTGTTAGGGGCAAATTTGGTATCAAATTATGCCTAAAAGATTCATCTAAATGCCTATCTAGCCTGTTTGGTCCAAAATAAATAAAAGTTACTCAAAATGACATAAACAAAGTGGTATACTTTCTTTTGTTGAACCCTTTATTATAATACACATTATTCCGTAGAGTGTATTATAATATAGGGTGTGGAGGGTCTTCCCTATGTTATAATTTATGAATGTGTAATTTCTTCAGCACAGATTTCAGCAATTCCTTGCTCCACGATCTTCTGAACTGGAATAAGCTAAAAACTTATATTAGAATTGTTAATATTCCTTCGTTTGGGGCATGAAATAGATATTTCCAGTTTATTTTATAAGGCTATTTTTGTTAGAAATTGGTGGAGAAAAATTCACATGCATATGAATACTGACCCAACAATTATTTTGGCTTGTCATAAAACATTAACATTTTTACAGATGTTAAAAAAATGTACGGTCATTTTGAAGGGGCGGGAAATAAAAAAGCCTGAATAGACCGACCCAAACCTGAGAGGTCCGTTTGCCTTTAGAATAGGGTTGTGGTTTTTTCGTCAGCTTATTGCAGTTTTCAAAGAGTATTTTATTAGAAAACTTACAACATTGCTAAGTACCATGTTACTGCTGCATCATATAGGATACAACCATTGAACCGTTACATTATAAAGTCAGTGCTACTATTTTCTGACAAAGTATATAGTATTGTATATATATGATAGTAATAAATAATACAAAGAATCATTCTAGGCCAAAAAATGTTTGTTTGTCCATTTTCGACCTACCCTAATTTTAAAAACTGACAAACAAGTTTTTACTGTACAAATGAATACCGACCTTAATTGTGGACATTCCACAAAAAGTGTATTTTTCTCCAGAAATTTAATTTCCGGTAATACACTTAAAATATTTTTAAAACTGTTTCTTTACTCTTCTAAACTGTTTTTAAAAAATGAATGAAGTGATTTTATAATAAGTGTAAAATAATCCCATTCAAATCTTATTTTCTTATTTGGCAACTATATTAAAGTTAATTATACATCCTTTGAATATAATTTATTACTACTGTAAAACAACTTAATTTCGCTAGCAATTTAATTTCGCTAAAAGATCCAATTCCCCAAATTAATTGCTGCCAATTATATTATTTATAATGGTTATATATAGGAAGATGATACAAATTAGCAAAATTAAATTGCCGCAAAAAGTTGACTAAATGCTAATTCGCTAAATTAAGTTGCTGTGAAATTAAGTTGCTTTACAGTATTATTTTTTAATCCGACCGACCGACCCTTTAGAGGGACAAAATAACAATTTTGTTTGGCCTGATTATATATGTTAACAATTTTTCATGAAACATCCTAGAAACACTGGTTCTGGATCAAGGGTGCACACCACTATTAGGCCAAGTAAAATAAATTACATGTTGCTCGTCTCCGCCCGCCTCCTTTTTGGCCGCCGCCTCCTTTTTTACTATTTACTATTGAAAAAAAGGCAAATAAAAAGATTTTTTATTTATCTTTTTAGGCTTTCACTTTTTTTTTACTGTTTCTGAACTTAGAAACTTGCTTTAAGTGGACTTAAGAAACAAATCATTTGTTTGTCATTAGATTGCATCAGTAACTCAAACAGTACAAAAACCATACCATGGCGTGCATATTAAAGATGGTGGCCATTTTGGAATAAAAATAGCAAAAAATGGGAAAATAGTAAAGCCCTAACTCCTCCTTGTCTTCAAAAAATCAGGACGAGCAACGTGTAATTTATTTTACTTGGCCTTACGATCAACGCACGACCTAATCGAATCGCGATCACGCAGCTATCCATTCCATTGAGAAACACAGCAGATTGGTTGCTGAAACCTGTATGGAAAAATAGTAAGTTTCCTACATGGGATTTTCAAATAAAAATACATTCGTGAAATAAACTTGAACGTATACGAATCTCATTTTGAGCAGCTTGGTGCTAAGCATAGATGAAAGGAACCGACAATTTGGAACCCGGTAGTATATATTTTACGGAATAAATCGTATTGGAAACTGGAAACCAATGCTTAGGCCAAACAAAAAAAAAGGTTTGTCTCAGATGACCCGCGCGCATTCCCGAAACCGCCCGCGTAAGCTTTTTTTTTAGTGGATTTTTTTTTTTTTTTTCATTTTTTTTTTTTTTTTCCAATTTTTTTCCAATTTTTTTTCCAATTTTTTTTTCTTTTTCAATTTTCTCAAAATAATCTTGCAAAATCCAACTTTTTGACCAAACAAATGACGATCAGGTCTAAATTGAAAAAAAAAAAAAAAATCCGCAGACCGCATTAGATTTTCAGTCTCTCATGTCATCTGAGACAAACCTTTTTTTTTGTTTGGCCTTAGCACCAAGCTGCCGAAAGCTGGATTCAACGTATACACTATCTATTCCACTAGTTTGAAATGAAAAGTTTGCTGGTAACCGACACTATCTAGGAAAATGTAGAAGTTCACAGTTCATTACATTGCAGTAAAAGTATGAGATTGTAATGTTTATCGGCGCACTAATTGCTCAGTTAGAATTCACACCCTCTGTTGACGTAAATGCACCAAGGCCTAAGTGGGATGCACAAAGATATAAATTAAAATGGATAACATTCATAGAACATGCATGTTCAACTTAGGCAAAGGGGAAAAACCCTGTTCTACGGGCCTGACTGACCCATATTTTTTTGATGCAAGACTTTTCGTTGTAAATTTTCAAATGTTCTGAAACATTCTTTTTACAAAAACAAAAGATTTTTTTGAAAAATCCTTTTGAAAATGTTTAAAAATGTTTCTACAAATTGGAAATTATAAAATTTTAAAACTGAACCGACCAACCTTATTAGAGATAGAGAGGTCAGTCCGCCTGTAGAAATTTTGTCACCGTAAGTCTTTCATTTAACACAATTGTTTTGACTATTTCAATTGTAGTAATACAGTGACTACTGGACAAATTATTATCTTCAGTGTTTTTACTAATATACAATAATGTTTACCATCTTAACAGAGAAATGTGAATAAAATATAGCATTGTGGTACTTTTTCAGCTTCTGGCACTCAAACTTATGCATCAACCTGGTCCCCCATAAAGCTATTAAATACAGTCAGTTTACAATGCTTCATAATCAGATCATATATGTCAGATTAGCTTTATTCCATAAATAGCGCCCTCATTATGGAATATAGGGCAATAACAGTGACAAAATAGATAATGAATCATATTGAAATGACTGTATTGGTCAGATTCATGTAAAACTATTTAGCGATATAGGGGGCGCTATATTTTAATGTGACACATGCTCAAATTAACCCTAACCCCCTAACTGGGTTTTTAACAGGGATCACATTTTTTGAAGAGAAAACACCCAACTAAATCACCGGGAATTGATCTGGGGACCGACGTCCCACCCATTAAGTCACAAACCTTAGCTACTCGTTTGCGCAGTATACCGCGCTCACTATAAGGGAACTGAGTCGTCGAAAACCATCCGCGCATGAGCTTGGAGATAGGCTTAGAAGTAGTACTTTTTAGCATGGATTGGGGGAGTTTTAAGAAGCATTGTTAACTGACTGTATTTTGTCAGTTTTAAGGGAGACCAGGTTGCATGCACAATTGCGCATGTAAGAATTGATTGGAGACAATGGAGAGAACACTCCTAGTGTGAATACCATCCCGAGAGACAATGGAGAGAACACTCCTAGTGTGAATACCATCACATACTTTTGAAGGTGGAGACACAGATTTCACCTTGAATAAGTTCACAAATATTTCCAGGAAATCTCTAATGCATGCACATTATACTCTATAATTCTGACAGCTAAAGTCGAGAAGTGATGACAGCGTGTAATCTATAGACCATGTCACCGCTTGTTGATCAATAATGTTAAGTGCAAGGTTCCATTTCATGCATGGGGAACATGTATAGAATGTTGTTTTTGCTGTTGTTGTTATAGATGACTGGTTTGGTTTAGTGTATGGTTTATATAATGGACACCCCCTTCAAATGCGCCCGCATACCGGCACGCACACTTTGTTTGACACGCAATCCCCCCGCACATCTGCAGGCAAGCTTTTGTTTGCTTGGCTGCCATGACGTAACAGGCGACTCCATCTATTGATAGGCACAGTACTTTCTCACTACGGCCGACGTTCCTTTTTTGACCATGCGGTTGCAAACGTGGTCTCGTTGGATTTGCACTTGCCATATCATTATGCGTTGACTCTATATAGAAAACACATTGACGTCACATCCCAACTAATACAAGGTATAGTCACCTTTTTGATCGTGCCAATAATTACAATGGTAGCCCAATCAAAATTGATAAAAGGGAGCAAACTCACTTTGTATTCTTTAAGTCAAACATTACTGCAGGGTAATGTTGTACTCATATTTCTAAAATGACTACATAATGGAGCAAGTTTTAGAGGGTCATTTTGTCATGCATTTTAGTACTAGTGAAATGTTACAGAGCTATAACATTCAACAAAATATTAAGCCACTTGGTGGCAATTCGTTTATGATGAATCTGCAAAAAATAAGCCTTTCAGAATTTAAGCTGCACATGCTCAGAAGATCCATTGTCAGAAATAAATTGAGTATAATGGGACAAAAAAAGACGCTATTCTATGGGCCCGACATATTTTTTTAACATTTTATTAATACCAATTAATACCAACCAACATTTTGGACATTAGGAGGAGGGGAATTAAGTATTTAATGGAAATGGCAGAATCTTCAGAGATTTGGAGACACTAAGTGAAAAGGGGAAAACACCACTGACCAATAGATCCAACTTGAAAGGTCCATCCGCCCGTAGAGCAGGTTGTCCCGTAAACAAGATTGACTGAAATCAGCCGTGCAATGAACCGCAACTTTCCAGGAAGGAATGTGCGACTAATCTCCTTGTCATCATTAATAATACCATTCCTTTCACTCAGGTGCATTATCATCAATGAAAGGTTGCCCGCCCAGGTTCTAAAAAATGCAAATATAAAGCTAGGAAGCACTTTTATTATGCTACTGAAGAAAAAAATACAGCAATCTCGGTGCGTGTTTCATCTACTTGAACTCCTGATCAGCTTGTGCATCTATATAATGCCCAGTAGAAATTGCACAAGGGCTGGTGCTACATATGCGTTATGTATTTATTATTTTGACAAATTCATTTTGTGTTTCATCTTGCATATTTTCCTGTTAGTGACATGAAGAAACAGAATACATGACTAATAGTCTCTGTTCAGCAACAGATAGACTTTGGTTAGGTTTTTTATGCGATCAGGGGATCAGGCCAAATGAGTTGATGTAGGAAAGCACACATATTAGTTTTCTACTTGTTCACATTGGTCATTTACAATAATTATTACATCTTGCAAAAAAACTACTGGCAAATGCAGAATTTACTCCAAAAAAGTTATGACATGTCAACATCAATTTTCTTGGCTTCCAACTCATATCCTCATTCACAGGATATTAGGCCAAAACTCATATTGTCAGCCTGCTTCGATAATTGCCTAACTCATTTTTTCTAGTTTTTAGAAAACAACAAAAATATGAAAAGTGAGTTAGGCAATTATCAAAGCAGGCGGACGATATGTTGAATAGCACCATGAATAGTGCAGGTGAATTCCAACAGGAGCAGTAACTGTTGGATAGAATTAGGTTGGAGATATACCTTTAAGGGAAATGTGGCTTGTTATAGGCCTAAAACGAGTTAATATGACCTATTTTAAACATTTTACATCATTATTACAATCTGCCTAACTCACAAGGCTGACTTAGGCAGAATCAACACTTTTATCTCAGAAGAAACCTGGAAAAAAGGTTATGCGACCTGAGATTAAAAAAGAAAAAGGTTCAAAAATGCTATTCCAAATGTGGTATTTGTTTTAAAACATGAGACGTGCTCTGGGATTTTCATTAACACTCTATGAAATGTATATTTTAACACTTGTGGCAATTGTACTCTTATTATAAGCAGAAAATGAAGCTGATATGGTACTTCACAATGTAAAATTAAAATTTGAAGGAGTATCATTTTCAAAATTTAAAAAAAATTGGTGGTGGGGGGGGGGGGGTTATGTGCTGAAATGCAAATGTTCAAAGCTACGTGCACAGTCTTCTGAGACAAACTTGTTTTTTATCTGACCTTATACAAAAATACTGACAATGCGTTTAAGACTTTTAGTTGTTAGTACCTGGCAATTTGCAATATTTATCAGACACCTTTACTTGGTACTGATCTTACTGTAACCCTGTATCTTATGATTATCAGCCAGAAATATATATCAACATTGTTCATGATGTGGAAGTGCCTCAAATCCTCAACTCTGACACCCACCCCTTTATGAAACCATTGAAAGGGTTCTGACTGAGAGTAGAAAACAAGTAATGAAAGTCTAAATCCTCCATCTCCTCATGCATACAACCTGTGGGTGGGTCCTGATGGAGAGACTAGAAGACAAATGGTCCAAATCTTCCATGCCTTCCAGTAGCCTGATGGGTCCTGATGGTGGAACTTGTAGACGAGTGGAGGTGCTCCAAATCGTCCATCCCTTCCTGCAACCAACCACCCGCTGGATCCTGACGGAGAGAACTAGAAGACAAGAGTTGGTACTCCAAATCCTCCAGCCACCAACCTGTGGGTCCTGATGGACTGACTATAGTTTGATCAGTTCCAAATTGGCAAAGCCTTCTTACAGCCGTGAACGAATACAGAATGACGTGGGCGCGCGAAGGCAACAAGCGCACTGTGCATCATATGCGTAACACGTGTGAGCGACCCAAACCGTGTGCGACCCAAACCGCGTCCGTGTGGCCATAATTACGCGCGTAAACTTAGATAAAAAACAGAGAGATAAAAACCGAATATTCCTCGTCAATTTGAACTGATCAAACTATAGAAGAGAAGTTGTGGGTGATGCTGTGCTCAAAATCCTCCTCCTCCGCAACCACCAGATGGGTACCGATGGAGGAACTAGAAGACTAGTCGGGGTGCTCCAAATCCTCCCCCACCACCTCCGCAACCACCAGGTGGGTCGTGCTTGTCGTTGAAATTCTTGATGTGGAATTCTGATGAGCCCTGTGGGGTCGCTGACTTCATAGCCAAACTTCGGGCATCTATCTCACGTTCCTGGTAAAAGAAAGCAAGGGATAAGAAAAAGAAAGACTTACATTGATTATACTGGTGAGGTAATTGTGTATGTTTTTTTGTGTTGGGAATCTCGTTATTTGCTAGCGTAGTGGACATTTAAATATAACCAATGCCTGGTTAAAGGGAGTGGGGGTCCGTAAATTTTCTTTTGAGAGAGCGGTGGGGGGGGGGGGGGGCTGGAGAGGTGGTGGCGTTCTCAAAAACTGATGCACAAAAAAAAAGGATTTTTGTTTAAATTCGGTTATTTTTAACACAATATTTCACTTAACATTTTTTACACAATCATTTGTCAGGTTTTACTTTTTAATGGTATTTATTATGGTGCTCTCGGAACTGTTGGTCCACACACATGCATCAACTACTGTTGGTCCGCACACATGCATCAAAGACTGTTGGTCCGCACACATGCATCAACGACTGTTGGTCCGCACACATGCATCAACTACTGTTGGTCCGCACACATGCATCAACTACTGTTGGTCCGCACACATGCATCAAAGACTGTTGGTCCGCACACATGCATCAACTACTGTTGGTCCGCACACATGCATCAACTACTGTTGGTCCGCACACATGCATCAAAGACTGTTGGTCCGCACACATGCATCAACGACTGTTGGTCCGCACACATGCATCAACTACTGTTGGTCCGCACACATGCATCAACTACTGTTGGTCCGCACACATGCATCAACGACTGTTGGTCCGCACACATGCATCAACTACTGTTGGTCCGCACACATGCATCAACTACTGTTGGTCCGCACACATGCATCAACGACTGTTGGTCCGCACACATGCATCAACTACTGTTGGTCCACATCAACGACTGTTGGTCCGCACACTTGCATCAACGACTGTTGGTCTGCACACATGCATCACAGGAAGAGGGAGGGTGTTAATGATTTGTGTTAGTTCCTATGATATTTTGGCTGTTATGAGTCGATCAGAAAGACTTTTCCTCATATTTTCCAACAAAAGGAGATTTGGGTATTTACTTATAATCTTGTTTCTCTCAATGCTCAGTTTTCTGTAATGTACAGGGTGTCCCAAAAGTGTTGATACCTTTTTAATATTTAAATCTCTGGTACAATAATTTGTTGTATAAAACTAGAAAACACAAAGAATTATTTTGATGCCAAAACATGTCCCTTTTCCACGCGGCTATTAGTTTCACCAACAAAACAGATTTTTTTTCCAGAAACCTTTCCCAACTTTCAAAGTCTATCTCAAGGATTACTGAACAAATACTAGACATATTTTGTACTTATTATATCACGGTGATTCCAAATATGGTAATGAAATGCAATAAATTTGACATTTTGGAAATATTTTGTGACATTTTGGAATGTTGTCTGCAGACGCCTGCAGCGTGGAAAGCGTTAATATAAACACAAGCTGAAAGGTATGGTCACATACTCATGTTTCTAACTTGCAGGATGCCAGGTGTGTGTAGCTGTAAACAGGTGATGTGTGAGCCCAAAGAAGATTTTAAAGACACCACCACAATGCATTGCGTTTTTGCAAAATGCCCTAATTCTGGTCTCCAATTTGGCTCGGTTCCCAGACATATGCACACAATCATGGCTTCATAGCGCTTTCATCGGTGGAGCTCTTAGGTTCTAGCTTACATCAGTGTTCCTTCTTCTTATTTCTAAAACTTAAGACAAATGCATCGTGTGAAAAAAGCTTTAGTTGGCTGGCGTTCGCGCAATGCATTGTGGGAAGACCTTAAAATCTTCTTTGGTGTGCGCCTAAATAAAAGACTTTGCTAAAAAGTTTTCTTTCAGTTGATATGCATTGTCCATATGTTAAAGTTCATAATAAGGATAGTTTTAATCTGAAATTTAAAACAATCACAATGCAAACCTTTCTCTTCACCCTCTCGCCCCCTCCCTCAAATCCATTAGGCTATATTAAAAAAATCTTTTGTCTCAAAGCTCTTCCGTTTTTCAAATCCTAATGCAGAATGCGTTTTATCTTAAGATTTTTGTTATAAGTATAAAATATTAAAATCCTTGTAAAAGTGACCTTTTGTATTTAAAATAATGTGATCAATGAAAATCTGAAAAATCTGTGAAACTTTGGGATTTTTTTTTTTTTTTTTTTTTTTTTAAATTTAAAACAAATTTAAAAAGAAAAAAACCCTTCTAACGCGCACCAATTAACTAACGCGTGTGGGAGCTTTGAAACGAAAGATTTTTGTTAATATAGCCTTACGTAAGCGCATTATATTTTGCATGAAATTTCACATTTAGTGAAAGTGTAGTTTTACAGTTCTGTACTTTTGCAACAACAGATAGCTGTTATTGAAAGTTTGGCATCAAAATACTTCTCCTAGTTTCATCCTCTATCTAAATTATGTGTTCGGTTTTATACTGGGAATTATTTTACCAGAGATTTGCAGCTATCAAAAGGAATCAACACTTTTGGGACACCCTTTACATTTAATGACTAAATAGAAGTGGTCTTAGATATTAATCTTTATTTCCATATACAAAATACATCAAATCACATTAAAAAAACACAATATGGAGGAGTAGACTGGAAAGCCAATGAGGCCTATTTATGGTCTACCCCTTAAAACAAACAATGCATAAACAAACACTTTATACTAAAATAAACAATAAGAATCCCACAACATCATATACAGAAGAACAAGGACGGGCAAAATCAGTTATAACTAATTTGGGACTCTAAAATAAACCACTCCTTTAGAAATCTTTGATCTGCACCTGAAACTCCAACTTCAGTTCAGATGATATTAGTCTGAAGTTTCCATTTAAAAAAATAGTTAAAGGCATATTATGTGATCTTTTCCAGGGAACGCCCTCAATCCTCGAAAAAAATTGAAAGCAGATTTTCTTGCAGATTTACATTTCTGATCATAAATCGTACATACTCTCCCAGAACTTATTGTTCTAGGGACTCCCCTGTCGAAGCCTGCTTACCGTTGTTCGATGTTTTGATCTGACTCATTTGCATCTTTCCCGGAGATGCGGGCATTCCAAACTGAACTATTTCCAATATTTCAAACTAGAAACACGGGTCGCACCGACGTGACGTCACCCCATGTCACGCGCCAGCCCGTCACCCAAATTTCGCTTGGACTACCTCGAAATAATCCAAACTACTTCTGCTTTTTGTCGCAGGGGGCTTAGGGCGGCCGGGCGATCAAAACATCGAACAACGGTAAGCAGGCTTCGACAGGGGAGTCCCTAGAACAATAAGTTCTGGGAGAGACTCCCCTGTCGAACTGCTTTCCGGTTCGATGTTTTGATCTGACTCATTTGCATCAACCCAGTTTAGCACAGAACCTGGAGGAGGTGCGATAAAAAGCCAAACACCGCGTATATTATTTATTAATTTAAAGGATCAGATCTTGAAAGGCCCACATCATAATTACTGATGTCAGAACCAGAAAATCGAACCACGGTAAGCTTAGCTTCAGTCTAGCGTTTTTACTCAAAACCCGAGAAGCCTAGCTCAACCTATAAATAAATAACTGATAGACCAACTAACCTAATTTCTTGGATTTCTGCCCGCAACTGGTCCGGCTAGAACCTTGCGGGCGAATTGGCCCCTGAGCGAGTTTCCGTTAATGCTCCTGTAGTAGGCAGCGGAAAACGTTGAGGTGGCCTTCCATGAAACGGCCTCACATATCTCTCTCACGGACAACCCCCGGTGGTAGGCCCATGAGGTAGCAATACTTCGTGTTGAGTGTGCCGTAACACGCTCGTCATTAATAATTGCGTTAGAGTCTTTGACTACCTGAACCAGCCAGCGAGCAATAGTACTTTTCGCCGCAGGCTTATGTGGCTCGGAGTGCGTCAAAAAAAGTTGATCATTGTTTTTACCTCGCACTCCGGACGTCCTATCTGAGTAATACCTTAGACAGCGAACGGGGCACCATAACCTATCATCGTGCACAGATGATCCGGCACTGAGGGAAGGAAGGTAAAGGGTGGAGTACGAGTGCGAACTAGTCTCGTTCTTGGCTACAAAGCCAGGAACAAAAGACATTGTCACACCCGCGCGAGAAAGAGACATTGAAGAAAATGACAATGCATGAAGTTCAGAAGACCTTTGCGCAGAAGCAAGGGCCACGAGAATAACAGTCTTAAGAGTAATATTTTTGAGGGTCGCTTTCGCCATAGGCTCAAAAGGCGGACCCTTAATGTACTCGAGAACAGTGTTAAGTTCCCAGGCAGGTACGATCTTCCTGACTGGTGGCCTCTCGTTGAACATCCCCTTCAGTAGAAGACCGATCTCACCGCCATCATTGACAGTGGATCCGTCCTCAAAACCTACGTGGACTGACATGATCGCGGACTTATAATTCCGGACAGTAGCTGCCTGGAGTCCTGAATCAAACCTCTCAGTTAAAAATAGCGAAATGCTATTTACATCTGCTCGAGTGGGAGAGATACCTCTCTCATTACACCACTCGTAGTAGGGAGCCAAACGCTTAGAATATGTCTTGAGCGTGGATTGGCGTCGACCCGAGGCGACCAAGCCTGCAGACCTTTGAGAAAAGCCTTTCTCCTGGCATCGTTGCCGGATAATGGCCAAACAGTCAACTGTAGGTGCTCGTTTGGAAGGAATTCGCCGTGAACTCCCTGCCTGAGCAGGTCCTGAAGTGGAGGTAGCAACATGGGGCGACCCACAAGAAGATCTACCATTGGACGAAACCACACGTGTTTCGGCCAGAAAGGGGCTATGAGCAGGACGTAACAGTCGTCTCTTGCCACCTTTTCTACCACTTTTGGAAGCAGCGATATTGGGGGGAAGGCGTAAGCCGTCAGTCCCGTCCAATCCACTGATAGAGCGTCTGCGGCGTACGCCCTCGGATCGCGAGTCCGAGAGCAATACACCGGTAGCTGTTTGTTCTGGTATGACGCAAACAGGTCGATCGCTGGGTGACAAAATCGTACAAAGATTGTCTGTGCTATCTGAGGTGCTAACGATATCTCCGTGGGGTCGGACGTTCGTCCCCTGGAAAGATCGTCTGCAAGGATGTTTGTGACACCCGCGATGTGAATCGCCCGCAGAGTGATCTGGTGATCTCGACACCATGTTATGAGTCTCATGGTGTGGCAACAGAGGGTGGGAGATCTTGTCCCGCCCTCCCTGTTCAGGTAAGCTACCACCGTCGAGTTGTCCGTCTGGACAAGGACACTGTGTCCCTGTAGATCGGATTCGAACCATTGGAGAGTCTTCTCCACTGCCCAAAGTTCGAGCAGGTTGATGTGTACCTGAGCCTCTATGCTTGACCACCGGCCGAAGGCGCGGTTGTCTAGCCAATGGCCTCCCCAACCCAACATTGACGCGTCTGTCGTGATGACACGACTCGTCGGCGGAGATGGAAAAACCATCCCCGATGTCAGGTTGGCAGGTTGGTACCACCAGTGGAGTTCCTCTTTGATCAGGTCTGAGATAGGAACCATTCTGGACACTGAGTGAACACTTGGCTTGTAGTGCGCCAGCAGGTGAATCTGAATTATCCTCATATGGAACCGACAAAGCGGGATCAGATCTACCATGCTGGCCATGAGGCCCAATACTTTGAGCCATGCTACCGCCGGCGCCACACTCGCTTCCGCTAGGATTCGAGCGCAGGCAGCCATGTTGTGTACTCGTGCCAGGGAAGGCATAACCTGACCCTTCGACAGGTCTAGTCGTGCCCCGAGGTATATCGGAGACTGTGTCGGAACGAGATTGGATTTCTTGTAGTTCACTACAAAACCCAGTCTCGTAATCACCTGGATGACTAGCTGTATGTGGTGCGCTGTCTCTTCTCGAGACTTCGCATACACCAGCCAATCGTCCAGATACTGACAAATGTTGACGCCCCGGCGTCTCAAGTATGCTCCCACCTCTCTCACTACCCGGGTAAACACCCTGGGCGCTGTGGAGAGGCCGAAGGGCAGACATGTGAACATGTACGCCTGGTCTTGTACTTGGAAACGCAACCATTTCTGGTCCTTGGGAGCAATCGGAACGTGAAGGTAAGCATCCTTGAGGTCCAAGGACGCTGCCCAACAGCCTTTGATCGGGCAGCGGAGGACGGAGGCCAATGTTTCCATCCTGAAGCGCTGAGGTTTGATAAACCTGTTCAGCGGCTTCAAGTTGAGAATTGGTCTCCAGTCGCCTGTCTTCTTTGGTGCTAGGAAAAACGTAGACCAAAAACCCCCGTGAAACGGGGGGAAGACAGGAACTATGGCCCTCTTGTCCACAAGGGACGCTACCTCGTTCAACAGGAGTGATCGAAGTACTCTGTCGGCTGGCAAATGTGTTTGCCTGCGACGCGAGTGCGGTGGCGGGGTGAGAGTAAACTCGATCTTGTAACCCCGCTCTACCGTCTCCAGAAGCCAGTTGGACGGCGAAATGGTGATCCATTCCGCGCTGAACTGAAGCAAGCGCCCGCCCACCGGTGGATATGAGTCCACCGGTGACACCACCGTCTGCAGAGGAGCTAAGAGCTCCCCGGACGAGTGGATGGCAGGCGCCGCGCCCTCAGGGAGTTGACTTCTTACCAGAGGTCTTAGGGCGCTTACTGCCCTTAGACGCTGCTGGACCAGAAGTCTTCCCCCGGCCACCACGACGTCTCTTCCCACCGGAAGGAGTCGAAGCGGCAGCGGGCAAGGCTACTGAAGGTACCGCACCAGAAGAACCCGAAGTGGAAGGTTTCGTCGAAGATCTCCGTTTACCAGATTTCTTCGATTTCTTCCTCCTCTTCTGGCTCTTCAACGCCGCCTCCGTATCTACCAGTGACTTCTCATCGAGAACCTCTCTAGCTCGCTGTTCTACCAGCTCGCAGAAACGGTTTCCGAAAAGAAATCCCTGAGTAGAGAGCTCGACCTTATTGAGCGAGTCAGCGAACTGCTGCCCATAGGTCGCGCTCAGGAGGGAGAGAGCGTTCGATTGGCGTAGAGATGTAAGCCTGTGAGCCGCGGACATCGAAGACTGCAAGGATTTGTGAGAGAGATCTGACAACAGATACGCCTCACGAGCAATCTCCGACGCCGAGCCTGATCCTGAAGCAGTCAACCTGGTAAGGTGTTCCGCAACGGTAGAACTGAATGCAGAAAGTCTGATAGACGCCCGCAAGCGACTGTCAACCGACTTTAGACACTCCTCCCAATACGGGGAGTACGTTCCGTGATCATGAGCTTTTCCCTCAACTGGTAGGCGTTTTTGTATTTCTGGGTCCATGGTAGGCACCTTGAGATACGTATTGAAATCATCGTCGGTCACTAGACAGCCCTTCTTGTAGGCCTTCTTAGACGGAGGAGATTTCGCCGCCTCCCAGACAGACGCCAAGTCTGCAGGAAGAGTCAGCGCTGGCTCAACTGATTCTGAGAGTAATGGACACGTAGCGCTAAACACACTAGGTGTGACCGCTGGACGACGCGACTCGTAGGCTATGCCTAGGTCCCGCGCAACGCGGGACAGGATCGAGTGCGTGTCTAACGGAAAGCCATTAGCTCTCTCCTCAGCTGGTAGCGGGGGTAGAGGTACCGATTCGTCGGAATCCGACTCATCATCCTCTCCCGATCCCTTTCCCTCGGCCGAAGAGTCAGACGAATCCGACCCGGATTCATCCTCACTCTCTGGACGGGCATCATCCGAACACAAATCCATATCCACCACGCCGGCAACCGGCACAGGGACTTGGATTGGTACTGATGAAGAGGGGATACTCCCGCCGAGATCCGGGCGAACAGGGTTCACCGTAGGATTCCCAGCACTAACTACCGACGGAACTTGAGGAGGCGGTGCATACTGCGCCTGAGAGGCGAGTTGCATACCGGCTGGCTGTCCAGACTGCCACGGGTAAACCATACCCGGCGGCTGTCCGTACTGCCAAGCTCCTACACCGTACGGATAAGCGGGAGGGCTAGCAGCCTGCGTAAGCAAAGGGTTGTACGACCCTTGCCATGCTGGTGCTTGCGCCCAAGGCTGATATGCTTGGTACTGGGCCCAGGGCCCTGCACTCTGCATACCGCCTGCCGCTGTTGCGTAACCACTCACCCCCCCCCCCCCCTTGCTGCAACATAGCATGTTGCTGCATAGGAGCGTTAGAGTAGAACGCATGAGTATTATCCGTGACCACCGAAGCAGTTGGAATGGTACTCATCATGGGATAAGCTTGTCCTAATCCTCGATCACCATGACCGGGAGGATAATGACTGGCAAATCCACTAGACATAATACCACCATTCGGCGTGGACGAGTGAGCACTCAATCCTGCCTGAATAGGGCGATTATGACTAATCCCTCCCTGGTTATCAACCGTGGCTAATCGTAAGCCGACAGGAAAACCGGGGGGCGGGGGTAGATCTCGGAGAGTTCTACTAGCGGAACAAACATCGGCAGGCTCAGGGCCGCCCGCCATCGTTGTTACCACCGACTGGCTGGTAGGTGTACCCATACTACCAGAGGTAGCTAGGGCAACTCCCACCGCCAGCGAACCAGCTACTAGTGCGGGGGCGAACCCCACACTCTCACTGGCAGAAAGCGCCGTAGCTGCGGGCACCGATTCTCTCGGACCGCTGCTACTGGCACCCGGCGTGAAAGGTACTAACTCAGGGGTCGACATAACCCCCGAGCTTTCGCCTAGCTCGCCTGACGGAGTAGCGTACTTAACGGGGACCAGTCCCGTCTTTCCACCACTCACGCCGACCGTTTCTACATGCCGATCAGACCGAGCCTGATCGTTAGCTGAAACAGCCACGGAAGCGCTTGTTACAGAGCTCCCCTCCCCCGTGAGAAGGAGGCCGTCGGGCGTACCAACGGACTTTCTACCTACAACATTAACAATACTGATACTGCGAGTGCGTAAACCCTTAGTAAAACCCTTCTCCAAGGCATCAAAGTGACTAGGAGTAAGACCCTTACAAAAGGAATCACACTGATCTGCTCGAGAGCACGATCGGTGGGCAAGACATAATACATGTAAATCCCAATCGGGGATAAGAACAGGGCACTCGGAACATTGGTGCGACATGATTGGATTATGTAAACACAGAACACTGTATAAGTAGAACGTAGATAGGTAATAAACCAAGCGCTAAGCGGCGAAAAGTACTAAGCTGCTGGGCTGATTCAGTAATGTAGTAAGACGAATTATAATCAATCTATTGATGTAGTGAATAAAGATACAAATTCAGTCAAACGCGTATATATAACACGGAATTATCTACCACTGGGGGGATTATCCGTGACTCAACTATAATATGTCACAGAGGGCTTACGTAAAGCTGTAAGGATACATAAAATAGGTATACACGTTAATAACTACATTACACAGACTACATCGATTTATATAAAGATACATCACCAAGATCCATAAACGATATCGTCCATCACAAATAATAATCCCAGCGATCCAGTACGAGTTCAATAAAGATCCAAAGCGTATCCGGACTTGCGGAAAAATATTATTACTAAAAACAAAGAGCCGCCATATTGTATACGTCACAAGTAAAATGGCGGACTCCTCGGAAAATTAGAATTTTACGTTCAGTTTTTAAATGAATTTTGGTACTTAAAAGGTCCGAAATGAAACTAAAACGAGCCGATTTTAAGCGTATAAAATCCAGGAAACTTATCACCCACACGAATTAGGCACGCCACGTGACAAACTCTCAACTCAAGATCCTAAAATCCAGTTATACGGGAGCTCCGACAGAAACACGTCTTTCGAGGTGTCCAAGCGAAATTTAGGTGACGGGCTGGCGCGTGACATGGGGTGACGTCACGTCGGTGCGACCCGTGTTTCTAGTTTGAAATATTGGAAATAGTTCAGTTTGGAATGCCCGCATCTCCGGGAAAGATGCAAATGAGTCAGATCAAAACATCGAACCGGAAAGCAGTTCGACAGGGGAGTCATTCCAAGTTACAGGGCGATATGATTCTTAATTACTTCAAAATCATGGTTTTAGAGTGAAAATAAACTGTCTGAGTCTGCGGCGACAACTTTTTAGAACTCTAAATTCACTCTAAAACTATGATTTTGAGGTAATTAGGAATCGTATTGCTCTGCAACTTGGAATATATTCATGATTTATAATCCGAAATGTAAATCTGCAAGAAAATCTACTTTCTAAAAAATTCATGAATAGAGGGCGCTCCCTGGAAAAGATCACATAATATGCCTTGAAGTCGGGAAATGTTTTACCATTTATTATGTTAACCCTAACCCCCCTGAGTGCTAAAAAATGCTAATCCAAAGTCCCTCTCCAAACGAATGCGCCATCGGTTTTCGATGACGTAGTCAACCGAGCCCATATAATGAGTGCAGTATACTGCACGAATGTGTAGCTGAGGGTCGTGGCTTAGTGGTTGGAAGGTGGGGCTTGAGAATGGAGGGTCCCCAGATCGAATCCCGGCATGTTCCCGGAGATTTAGTTGGGTGTTTTTTCCTCGAAAATTGTGATCCTGGTCAAAAATCCTAAACCAGAGTGAGGGATTTATGGTAACATTTTTTTGTGTTTTTTTTGTGTTCTATTAACCCTAACCCCCCTGAGTGCTAAAAAATGCTAATCCAAAGTCCCTCTCCAAACGCATGCGCCGTCGGTTTTCGATGACGTAGTCAACCGAGCCTATATAATGAGTGCAGTATACTGCATGAATGTGTAGCTGAGGGGTTGGAAGGTGGGGCTTGAGAACATAACAAAACCTTGAAACAAAAACGTCAAAAGTCACGTAAACACTTGTTTTTCCCATTTAGATTTTCTTCTATTGTTATGCTTTGAATACAGTCTTAAAGTATTACAGTCTTAAAGTATTAATTGTTAAAAGGTTCTATGCCCCAAATACAACTTTAGTTTCTGGCTTAGTAATATCATAAACATGTATGCAATGCGTAATCCATTTATTTGTCTCAACTAGTCTTCCTTCCTCCCACTCAGTTGAAGCAAACATTGTTGATTTGGGATAAACACCTTGTTACTATGGGCAATAGGATGAGCATGTCATTCAAACCAACATAATACATTTATGCACTATGGGTTTTTGCAGACAGTGCATGGTTATTCTTCTTTTCTAGAATCAAAATGCAATGGCTATTATTATTAAGAACATCAATTTCTAAACCAAAACAAAATTAGTTAATAACTCTAATGTTCACAGAGGGATTTTAATACTATAGTTCAGACAGTTCCAAATTGGCAGTTCCAAAATATGACGCGCAATGTCGCAGTGTCATTGTTTGCGTGATGCTTGCGTATGCCAAAATCATGCTTGATACGCTTGGAATACTTTTATGCGCGGATAGATAAAAACCGAATATTTCTCGCCAATTTGGAACTGATTGTACTATAGTAATATGTTCTTATTTGTATTGCATTGATGAGTTTAGCTAGAGACTAGAATATAGTTTGTAGCTGTTTTGCTATATATGGTGGTCTCATAATGTATAGGCTGTAACATATTTGGAGTCGCAGCAGCCATTCACGACAACACAAATATTGTTACAGCCTATTCATTATGAGACCACCGTATATAGTAAAACAGCTGCAAACTATATCATTCTTATTTTGACACTTTTTGTTAGATCTATGTATTTTAATCAAACAACCGCAACCTCCCCCTTTATCAAATCGGTTAAATCACCGAGTGCATTACCAACTTGGCTACTTCGAATAATAGCGTTCTATTACACATTTGTGATCAGTCGCGTCAGAATGGACATGTTATCGGCAAACACAGTTTTGAGATAGAGGCCAATATATTTGGTGAAATATAAAGAAAATAAGAGAAAAAAATATGCTTCTTCAAATCATATCTTGTGATTACAAAGTCCAATTGCTTTCAACATGGCGTCATTTTAAAGCTTAAAATGTGCTCTTTCAAGTCATACCAATAACTCAGATTTGAATCGGGCCTCCAACATGTCCATTTTGATGCGACGGGTCACATTTATGCACAGCAACTCTTAGCCATGCCCAAATCTATATATATATATATACTATTGTCTCATAATACAACCCGAAAAATCAATCAAATCGCGTGTAGACAGACATCCAAACCATACTCACTATATAAAGATTATATTCATGAAATAACTTTAATATCCTTCCTCATGGTTCAACAGGATTGAATGAAAGTCTGTTGTGTTGTATAATAATTGTGAATGTGATATATATGCATTAATCAAAACGTGATTAATTAAGGGATTAAATCATAATCAGGGATGGAACTTCAGATTTTTTTCAACTAGCCAGTTGGGCAGGTAACTCACAGAATCTACCTGCCCGACAAAAATTCTACCAGCCCAAGGTTTTTTCATAACATTTTGCAGCACTAACAAATGCAAGACTACTTGTAAACTACATTTACATGTTTTTGTCTTTATTGTACGATGTTCCACTGTAAACCTAGCCCGTAACAGCTCCTCGTATTCATCATGTTCATCAATCCAATACTCTCTTTAATCTCCTAACAACCTGATCTCCTCTATCATACGATCATCTGATGATGAAATTACCCTGAACTTACTGTTACTTACACTTTGAGCTTCAAAAATGTTACCCGCCAGTCGGACGGGTACCTTTGAATCTTCACCCGCCCGACACGAACGTTACCCGCTATGGGTGGGCGGGCGGGTCTTATTTCCATCCCTGATCATAATCACTTCATGAAATAACATTAATGTCCTTCCTATTGCCCCCATAAATCATCGCGTGTTGTTGACATCCAAAACCACACTTGCTATAAGAATTCTATTTATGAAATAACATTAATCATCATTGTTCAACAGGATTTAATGTACATTTTGATGTATAATGTGAATGTTATATGCATAATCAGTTCTTAACCCTAACCTCCCTGAATACTAAAAAATGCCAATCCTAAGTCTTTCTCCAAGCGCATGTGCTGCCGGTTTTCGATGACGTAGTCAACCGAGCCTATATAGTGAGCGCAGTATACTGCGTGAACGAGTAGCTGAGAGCCGTGGCTTAGTGGGTGGGACATGGGGCTTGAGAACGGAGGGTCCCCGGATCGAATCCCGGCAGGTTCCCAGAGATTTAGTTGGTGTTTTTTCCTCGAAAATTGTGATCCCGGTTTATGGTTTTTGACCGTTTTTATCCCCAGCACATGAAATCTATAACCAAATTCTAATGAAGATGAAGTCAAAACTATAAAATGCTTTAAAATGCTTTTTTTCAAGACAGATGCAGAGAAAACAAGGGTGGAGTACCGATATTATTTCTGTATAAGCCCAGCCACATACTACAAAATACCACGCCTGCAGCATGCTTATTTCTGTATAAGCCCAGCCATATACCACAAATACCACGCCTACAGTATGCTTATTTCTATATAAGCTCAGCCATATTACATACCACAAAATACCATGCCTACAGCATACTTATTTTGTGTAAGCCCAGCCATATACTACAAAATACCACACCTACAGCATGCTTATTTCTGTATTATAAGCCCAGCCATATACCACAAAATACCACGCCTACAGCATGCTTTGAACCCGGAAGGTATGAATGGCAACAAAAAAGAAAAGCCAGACTTGGTGGTTTTGATGGCTTATCACTCCACACAAATCTCAAGGGGTTCTAGACCTAGCGTGACCAAGTGTGATTTGTTTTCTCCCACCTCTCTTTGATTGCTTCCTCCCCATAGATTTTAAATCAGCCCCAAAAGTGTTAATGAACAAACCAACATATTCCATATCAAAATATTTCCAAACTTACCTGTAAATACATAGCATTGTCTTTCCTGACAGATTCCAGCAGATCCTTACGTAGAGGCCTCTCTCTGATACTACTGCTAGCAGTAGTCTCCCCAACCTCCTCTGTCATCGAGTCGTCCATTCCATCGGGCATCCGTTGGTAGAACAGCAAATATGCGGTATCCTTCGGGAAACGCTTAGTCACATTCCCAAAGGAATCGTACGAGGAAAAACTGACTCTGCTGTCGTTGAATAGATACCAACGGTCCGGAAGAGGATCTAGCTCTTCATCCCCTTCTCCGCCACTGGACGTGCCGTCTTTACTATCAGTGTCAGTTTTCAACAGAGTGGCAGTGTGAGGTTTTGAGTGATTGGATTTCATGAGACGCAGTCCTTCCGAATGTCGCGCATAACAGTAATAATGACCACTCTCGGAGGATAGTCCACTGTGGACAATGACTGCTGTCAGCACATACCCCATGTCTGGGACATGATGACTAGGTAGAGGGCGCTGTTGGCTTGACGAGCTTTCCGCTGTGTTTGCACGGACTCGTTTAGTACAAGGTGGATGATGGATCTGTGAGGGTAAATGCTTGTTGTCAGCATAGTGTTGTTCTAAGTCTGTTTCCATTAGTTCCTCCTCCTCGTTTCTATGATTCAATTGCAATTGTAAAACTCTAGGAAATTTAACATCTGTGAGTATCTTACATCGTCTCTGAGTTTTGACATCAAAAGAGAATCTCATAAGTGACAGTACAAGCACACGAGGTGGCGTAACAATCTCTATCGATCTGTCGGCATCCTGAAGGCTTTGACAGTTTTCACATCTGTATTTGTTCTCTCCAGTAAGCACCTCTGGGGTAAGATAGTGCGATATCATTTCCTGCACTGTAGTTTGAGCATTTTGTTTGCATGGATCATCATCATGAGTGCTCTCTATGTTACTATCAGGTTTTGGCCAGGGCCCAAAAACAACTCTTTCCTGCGAGGGTTGCCGGACCGTAACCATAGGGACATCGGGTGACCTAACCCCACCGGCACCATTACTACTAAGGTTCTTGCTACTTTCCACTTGTTCTCGTTCCACGTTGCTCTCACCTCCCAGCATGCTCTTGCCCTGGGATTCTGGGAAGGCTAACGGTAGATCGAAAAACGTCTCTGTCTTACTGGACACACAATTGCATCTATGGCATCTAATATGAGTTGTTGATTTACCACCAAAGTATTTATCCACTATGGATGGTTTCTGAGCTGTTTCACTGCAAGCATCGCCACCTTGATGGGCTGCCCCTGAAGTCTCCTCAACACTGGCAACTGTGGCAGTGCCATTTGCCTGTGAGGAACACTCTTTCTCTCTTACGTTTTCATCTTTTTGTTGTTGAGTGGTCGTACTTGAGATATCATCCGATGCACTCTTCGCAGGCATCTGCTTTTGCTTCACCTTGACATTCTTTTTAGCAGATATAATACCCACTACCTCTTGACCTTTGACCTCTGCCTTTTGATCTTTGACCTGTGACTCATCACCATTCGTTTCTGGAACAACTTGGCTGGTTCCAAAGGGTTGATGTTGATGTTTATCCTGATCAGTGGTGTCCGTTGTAACAACCCCCGACTCTTGACTGACGACCCCTGACCCCATTTTACTGTTGCTGACCTCAGCTGACTGATAACTAACTGGAACTACCTGACTCTTCTTCTCAGATGACCCCTCTTGTTGTTGTCTAGCCTGGTAATCAGCTACCGTCTGCTGGAACCGTCGGATGGCTTTTTCTTCCTCGTCGAGTCTATCAACAAGGTACTTGAGAAATTCAGAGCAGTCTTGTTGAGAACCGGCGGTGAACCACGGAGGACGGGAAGCCTTCAAGAAATCTCTGGGAGAATGAGCTGCTCTCTGTGATAAGGGTGACAATACAAAACATATTATAAGCATAGGTGTAAATCCCTGTTTTCCCCCCTGAAATGTTGATGCTGGTGCCACCACTGGCCAATCACCACAACACCCCCCCCCCCCCACCCCCAACAACAAATTTACGCCACTGACTATAATATAAGTACAGGCAGCTAGAACTTGAGCATATATCACACTACAGTGGCATTACTAGGGTCTTACATTTATAATGGGGGAAGTTAGTGGGAGGAAATCTAGGATCGGAAAGGGGGCACAACTGACCTACTATTTTGTCATGCACGTAATACGAAAGTTTGTTGTGTCATTGGGGGACATCAGGGGAAAGCTTTCTGGCAAAGAGAGCAAATGCCCCACCTCCCTCTACATGCACCTGCCACATTATGCAGAGTGTGTAAACAAAATATAGGACTCTGTTTCATGACTGTTTTATACTTGTCAAAATCACAGAACCATGACCAATTCAGCTTCATTGCAAAGCCCGATTAATAATGATAATATTCTGAAAATATGTGATTAATCCGATAAAAAATATGACTGCTAGCATAATTTGCGTAAACCATGTCATTTACTAAATGTAAAATGGGATTTACACATACAAACCAGTAAATGACATGGCTTAATACGTTTCAATATGTTGCATTCATAAAACTTGTAAATCATCTATCAATAGCAATAGCAAAGATTAGTTTAGTATTCCTTTTAATTCGGGTACAAATCATTAACGTTATCTACAAATTTGATGCATGAATATTAGATGTGCAGTGTTCTTCTTCAGAAAGTCTTAGTACCATAACTTTTCTATATGCTCTTTGGAGAGCATGTAGAAAAGTTGTGGTAAAAGCACCAATCATGTCAATATAGTGCGTATAATACAATTGATAGATAGGGAGGGCATTTAAAACCATTCATAGATAGGTGAAATTAGACTTGAAAATCAACATCCATTTTGTCATAAGCATGATAAGAAGTAGAATTTCCCTGTATTCAAGTTTGTAATCATACAATTTCATGTTACTCTACCTGTACTATGTGAATTACCATTGTACATACTACAAAATTAGCTGACTTGCCTAATTGGTCATCCTTTACTTAATTGATGATGGATTTTTCTATCTTTTTAGGATGTTATCTTTGGTAGTTGTACTTTGCATTGAAATAGAATTGGTCATGGTTCAGCGATTTTAACCAGGATTAAATCCATCCTGAACGATAATCCTTATTTTTTTGAAACACCCTGTATAATGCATAAAGATATCAGTATTATTTCATTAGCAGATGCCATGTAAAGAGAAATCAGGTATCATTTCTTTGACACACAGTTCAAAATACTATTTTCCAGAAATTCAGTATAATAAGAGAATTTTTGAAATATTCCCCCTATTTGAAAAAAAAAGAATGCGAAATAATGACAAAACAATGTCATTATTAAACAAATTTAGCAACAACAACACAAAATGTGCCTTTTGTAATAGTCGGACTCAGCTCGGACGAGAGTGTGGAACGTTTTGAATAGTAGAATTCAATAGATGTTATAAGAGAAAATATCGCAAATCTTGTTCGGTTTATAAAATGTTCACTTTTACGCAAATGAGCATAAAATATGTTTACTACAACCAATTTTAACCAACTAAAATTCTTTAGAAAGCTATTGAGATAACCCATCTGCCTCATTAACAAATCTGTGAAATTTGTGCACAGATTTTAAGCTATCAAATCCCAAAGTTGAGTACACTTTTTTGACTCACCCTGTATACACCCACTTCCAAAAGTTCACTCAAATCAAATTGTGGTCTTGTCAAAGAGAATGTATTTGCTAGACATGGTACAGATAATAGATCACTGTGGTTGGTGATGTTATTTAATAATCACTTGATCATGCCTAGTTGAACTTTACCAAACACATATAAATGTCATACAGGGGTAGCGTAGCGCTGGCTCAAAAATGTCAGGGGTTATCATGCCTAGTTGAACTTTACCAAACACATATAAATGTCATACAGGGGTAGCGTAGCGCTGGCTCAAAAATGTCAGGGGTCCTATTGAATATTTCTGCACCCTATAAAGACTGCAAAAACCAAAGGGTCACAACATATTTCAAGGGGTTTCTGATGTAAGCGAAGGATGGACAATGACAATGCTTCAGTATTTCTTAAGGTTCAATTTCAATGCATCATGAAATTTAAGGGGTCCATGCAATTTTGACCCTGACAACTTGGACAATTTAAGGTGTAACTCGATGCGTCAAATAAGAAAGTAAGCGTCAGAATGCTACCCCCGGTGTCATATATAATATTCAACCTAAACAAGCAACTTTTCTTTATATTTGGAAGCCAAATGCACATTTTAAGATTGTTATCGATGAAAGTTAATAGACTGCAGTACAATGCCAACTTACTTAGCGTTTTGGAGTAAGATAATTTGTAGAGTGGGCGGTTAATACTTTCAAACTTAGTTAGGCTCTTGAAAGAGATTATATGGTACATAGGATCCATACATTTGTGATAGCACAAACAATGCTAAATATTCAAACAACTTTTCTTCCCATTTTGAAGCCAAATACACATTTTAGAAGGTTATAATGATAGTTTAAGAGCTAGATCAAGTGATTTGGGTTGCAACAACAGTGCTAATAAATTGACTGCGTATTTTGGAATGTGATATTAGAGTGGGCCGTTGATAAGTTAGCCGCACTTAAAAGGGATTACTGTAAAGCATTTTAATTTCATGTGCATTTTAATTTCGCGAATTTTGCGAGGGCATCCAATCCAATTCTATTGGTAATCCGCGAAAATGTCATGTCGCAAAATGTTCATGCTTTACAATATATGATACATGACGTCTTCACATTTTTGAGTGACACTAAATTGACACTAAATTCAAGGCTAACATATATTGTGTGGGTTTTCACACCTGATGAGTTTTAATTCTAAGAGTGGTTGACCTATTGGGTGGAGACACTTTTGCACAGCAGGCATTTTTATTATGTAATTGTTTTCTAAGACTAAGAGTTAACCAGTTAGGTGGAGGCAATGTTCTGCACAGTAGGGCATTGCATTGTTCACCACAAAGTACTTTCACACTTCGCAGCCGACAAACCTAGCAACAAAATAAAACAGACAATTTAGATTTGCGGAGGCAGACCAACTTCATGCACATTAGATTTCTTCAAAGAATTGTTTATAATTCTCATTTATTTTGTTTATTATGTTGTTGTTACCTTAGTTTAATATAATATCTAATGAGATTTAATACAATACAAGACCATTTCAACTATTCTCATTTTCATCATTGAGTTGTTTTCGTAATGAAAAAAACCCTACCTCTCAGGTAGGGTCAGTCAGTCAGGGGGTGGTGAAGGGGTTCTAATTTTGACATTGGAAAGTGGTAAAGATGTGTGCCGCCCTTTTTCACCCTTTTCTGCTAGCTCTTAAGCCCCCCCCCCCCCTTTTGAGCCTGCATCATCTTTTAATCTTAAGCCTGCATCCCCGTTTTATTGTAAATTTGTGTTCTTACTTACAAATTTAGAAAAACAAACCAGGTCTTAAGACCTACTTTTCCAGAAAATCAGTTCTTAAGACCCTATTTTTTGTCATAAAATCCTTTCAGTTCAATTCTAAAGCCCACCTTTTTGAGACCCTGGGTGGCACATCCTACCTACCAAAAAGTGCCCCACCCTAATCTACAGGCCCAACTGATCAAGTTTTTGCATAAATTGATGGGGGAAAATGCAGATTTACAGATATTTTTGGATATTTATGGTCAATTTGAAGGGGGAAAGCAACAACAACAGCCAGACCGACCGATTCAAACTGAGAGGTCTGTTTGTCCGTAGGACAGGATTTCTTAGAGTGGCCTTATCTATGTAGGTGCGGTACAAAAGAATTCTCTCCAAAAATCATAGTACCAATATCCATGGTATAGTCCAGGCTTTCTCAACTAGATTTTCTGATGCGCCACATTTTAGTAACCAACTTGTTGAAGCTCCACTTGGTCATATTTTATAGAATTTACAATGGCAAAATTCCCTTTATAACATTAATTTCAAAATATTTTAACATATGTAGGCAGCATAATAACTACTATTACTCTTTTGAGGACACATGCGCGCGTTGCGCGAGAAAAATTGCTGTATTTATACATCTGACCGTCATAGGCTTATGAAATCTGGCAAAATCATGATATGATTTTTTTTAAACACATTTTAACCACACTCGCGCCACTTAGGATGCCATGATGCGCCACAAGTGGCGCGCGCGCCACCAGTTGAGAATGCCTGGTATAGTCCCTGACAGTTGTAATGTACGGTACATAAACAGCTGAAGCGTGGATGGAGGGGAAATAACCAGGACCGTTAAATAAAGTAAAATTGTATATTCAATTGTAAATTCTTTTGTATACTGTTGTTCTTTATTTAATTTAAATATGATTGATGGGTTCATTTTAGCTTATAGTATTAAAATTGTATCAGACACTGTGTCTACAGTACCCTCCCAATTTAAAAACCATTCACTTGAAAA
Source organism: Ophiura sarsii (assembly GCA_035610835.1). Classification (NCBI taxonomy): domain Eukaryota; kingdom Metazoa; phylum Echinodermata; class Ophiuroidea; order Amphilepidida; family Ophiuridae; genus Ophiura; species Ophiura sarsii. Next base: position 37,055,652 of record CM069450.1, on the reverse strand, counting down.
TGTTTGAAAAAATATCGAAATTAGCAAATCACAAGTCAATCAGGCTTGTATCTTTTTCATTAGACTTTAGGCTTCAAACAAAAACCACCGTGTTCTACGGGCAAACAGACCTCTCAGGTAGGGTCGGTGGGGCATTAAAAAAAAAATCCCCAGCAATTGTCTAAATATTCAAAATTGTTCAATTTTTTTTTTTAAATGTCCTAAAAAAAAAAACCATTTGTGGAAAATTACAAAAATGGGTTGGTCGGGCCCATAGAACAGGGGGGGGGGGGGGAGTGAGGTTCGTAGCCTTTACTACAATTTTACCTATTTCCTTATATTGTAAGCCAACTTCAATGTAGCAAACTTGTCGGACAAGTACTGATTTCAGGGCTTAACCAAGTCCTTTCATAATCTGTAACAGAGGGGAAATTTGCTTTCTGCCCACGCTATTAAATGGGCGGAAACATTAATGAGCAAATTATACGCCCATGCCATTAAAACATGTATGGACATTTAAAGCACAAATTTAAAAACACGCACCTGTTCTACTGGTAGGGTTGGTCGGTCAGCATTTTTAGAAATTTTCAATTTGTTTCAAAAAGTTCAATCAAAATGTGCACAATTTGAATTATTTGTTGTTCTTTTCAATGGGTCCCTAATAACAACTTATGCAATATCGTTTTTCCAATATACATCTAAAATAATTGTATATTCGTACCTCTAAATCAAATAATTTCATATACAAACTTAATGATTTTATTAAGAAATGAACAATCTGACAGAATCGCGTGCTTGTCGAAAATGGCATTGCATACAAGTATATTATCAACATATTATCAACATTTTTTCGTTGTGACACAATATCCACAATGATCTATTGTTAAATGTTCATTGTACCACTACATTGTTGTTATTACCCTTATTTAGAATCATTCACTGTGTAACGCTTTCTAAACATACTAATATTGTTATTGAAGGGTATATATCGGCTGGGTGGGTATTTCATTCTTCTAGGTGGGTGTTTATTTTAGCTTTATTGAAGGGTATATATCGGCTGGGTGGGTATTTCATTCTTCTAGGTGGGTGTTTATTTTAGCTTAGCTGATGCTTTGCTTTTAGCCATAGGCGTAAACCCTGGGACAATATACCCCCCCCCCCCCCCCCCACACCTCAACTATATGACCAGGGGATGGCATATGGCATGCAATCATCCCCAATGTTATGCCTATGTGTATAATAAAATATACTGCTTTAATAGAAATGTGAATGGTATTAATGTAATGGGAGTTTATCTATATTTTCCTTAAAAGTATTCACCAAATTTCACGAAACCAGTTTAAAAAATATGTTTTTTCATCTTCTGAGGGGCCACACCCCCCTCAGACACCCTGTGTGCACAACAGCGCAAATGACGCTAGTGCCAACCAATCACCCCTCCCCCCCCCCCCATGCCCAAACAAATTAACGCCACTGACTTTAGCTACCAGGCCTCAAGCAAGCAAAATGAAATCATTTTACAGTACACATTGAATTGTGACATTATACGACAACAACAATCATCAATCTTGTATAATAAGATGCATAGATTTGCGGAATGGTGGAATTAGGTTAAATCCTTTTAAGAGTAATGGATTATGATTGTCTAGACCCTCTTAGTTTGCTCTCCAAAAGAGGATTATGTTCTTTTAAAAGTTGGTAATGGCTGCACATTTAATGTTAGAGGGAAAATCAGGATAACTAAACTCCTCAAAAAAAGTTTGGAAAGTTTTTTCAATCAGCAAATTTCCGGATATTTCGTAGTGTATTTATATTGTGTTTCCTCTCTATGAAAAGCTGATGTGTTCCTCTTTCTAACGATACCTCATTTGTAGCAATCACTTGTTTCAGTGCCCAGCAACTTGCTTGAGAACATGGGGTGGTCACAATCTGAGTGTGCCAAAATCATCACTATTCTGTGCTCAAATGTCAATAGAGTATCACTCTACACTGTAGTTGTCAATCAAACGACACAGTTGTTCTTTTGACCACAAAATAGTTGCAATTTTGGCACATTCAAATTGTGACCTCCCCATGTTCTCAAGCAAGTTGCTGAGTATTGGAAAAAGTGATTGCTACAAATGGGGTATCGTTGGAAGGAGGAACACAACAGCTTTTCATATCTGGAAAATTGGTGATTGAAAAAACTTTCCGAAATTTTGTTTGAGGAGTTTATTTCATATCAATCCCCCGCAGCCAAATAGTAAGAAGTGGTAAGCGGGTAACCAACAGATTGCCCTATTCCTTGATATATACCATGAAGTTGTTGTCTTATCACACACATCTCTCTGTTACTCTGGGAATGAGGTTATAGGGAACAACTTGGCTGCGCCTCGTTTTCCTACTTTAAATGATGCTGTCACCCAAGTGAAATGACACAATGGATACATGACAGAGGCTAAACTTGTGGTAAATGACCAAAGGGATCAAGTTAGGGCTACCATAATGGATGCTGCAAATTGCACACCTGTCTACATAATATAGCCCCTAATCACTGTTTGGTTGCGGTTGTTATTCAGAAATGTATGCCCCCCCAAAAATCATGGTCAAGTGGCAGGGTCTGTTAGTTTTTTTATAGCACAATCACGTCCACCTTGGCTGGTTTGCATCTACCCACACATCTTTTTTTGTCTCCATTTGGCATCTACCAGTAGCACTTTATTTGATTTGTTTACCCATACAATGCCTTAAATATTTGAAAATAGACTTTCGATATCATCATATTATTTGATGCCACATGTTAAAAAGTAAAATGGTTAAAATAAGTGTACCATGGTTAAAGAAAAAAAAGGTCACTCGACATGATTCAGTCAATGATGAAATATAATACCATTAATTTCATGGTTGTGTGAGCAGACACATTATATTGTAAAAAAGACAACGATTTGTATATCGCCAATGATATAATACCAATAACGTAAGTATCTCCCCCACGTGCGTGGGTGATAACAACTTTTGCAAAGTCATACTAATATTTACTGTCTATGAATGACGTTACTGGTGATCTATTGGTTTCTTGGTTGGCAGCGACAACAAATCACAAAAGTGTCATCGCATAAATGCAGTAAATGACAATGTCAATTCTTTGAGATCATGCCATTAACATTCATTTTATAATGTCAGCTTTCAAGAATTTAACAAACTTTTTAAAATGTTAGCCAAAGTGGGCATCTTTTTTGTGCACTGATATTTGGTAATATATAAAATTGAAAATTGGCCCAAATTGAAATTCCATTTTTTGCAATGGAACCTTGGACTTACTGTATGAGGCGTTTCTGTGCGTGCAGATGTTTTCATGAATTTAAGTGTGCAATTTGTTAATTTGGCACTTGCACAATTACTTCTCACGCACACTGCATACTATGACATTTCATGAGTGGTTGTTTTCGCAGGATATTTTGAAATAAAACCCTCCCTACAGAAAACACTTTATACCCTTATATAGTATACAAATACTTTTTCATGTGGTACTGGGGTCTATAACCAACCTTCATCCAAATTGTGAGGGGTGATAGACAAGCATAGTGTGCAAAAATAGTGAGCATCATTATCTCCAATAGAAACCATTTAGTATTGGCTTTATTACAATATAAGTTTAGAGTTTAACGGTTTCGGCGTCGGACAAGTTTAAAACTGTCAAGCTTTCGACAGGATTAGCTCCGACTTCTTCAAGACCAAATTACTATAATTAGAGAATATTGACTGCTTAACAACTGTTTTTGTGAATTTGTTTTGAAAGAGGTTTTTGTTCTGGTCTGATGAATTGTCCCAAAGTGGCGCAGCCCCCTGAGGGACAATTCCGAATGACCAGAACAACAACCGAGGATTTCAAAACAAATTCACGAAAACAGTTGTTACGCAGTCAATATTCTCATTCATTACTGAAAAAGATGCATATTTATCCGAATCGTTGATTTGTACCAATATAATTGCGCTAATAATTAATTAGTTTTCTGTTTATTTTGTCCACCCCTTCTTAATTATTGAAACAGTCCAAGTCAGGTTATCCCCTCATTAACATTTTTATCATCCAACCAATCAGAAATAAGCTTTAATCGTGTTTCCTCATAACTCATTGAATATTCAGTTTAGGGGCGTGAGGCTTTAATTTGATTGGTCCATCAATGAGCAAAACAATCGAACACTTTGGCGCAGTACTTTCGGGCAATTATTAGTAACCCGCGCTCGGCGTGCACATTATCATCTTACAATTAATTTGATTGGAATACACTTGGTATGCAGCTATCGCGATTATTCATGAAGTAATGACAACACATAGAGATTGCCACTTCTATATTATTATCATCATTTGGGCTGCCCCTTGCCCTGATTATTTGAGAGCAGGTGCCCCTTTCCTACTTGTGAAAGATCAGTGGGACTGAATAGAGCCGTTTAGATGGATTGCCCCTTTTCCACTGAACAGAGATGGTGGCCCTGAAAAGAGCTCTAAACGTAGGTTGGCACTGGCCTACTATAAATTTGGCTCTAATACCTATTCCAAAGGACTGCCCCTTGACCAATGGAAATAACGCAGACTGCCCCTTGTCTACTACAGGCTACAAAAAGTCTATTGCACAATAGTGCGGTCACTGATCTTTATTATATCTCACTGAGGATGAGGTTTTACAAATTAGCAAATGAATTGGTGGGATATTTGTCATGATTAACTATGATGTGTAATAATATATCAGATGTTAGCACTTACTTGAGTGTGGGTAAGAAATGCAAATGTTGATTGAAGCGTCCCAAGCACCGCCCTCTTGTTGTATACGGTAGCCGCAAGTAATTCTTCACGGAATCTGGAAGTGGGGAGGGGAGGGGGGGGGGGGGGGGATAGAAAAAACGTGATTTAATGATAATGATGCTCAATCTAAATATCAGTCAATTATTTGTGTCCCTTATATTAATCTGGTGATAGGACCTATACGCCGTTTCAGTACCGGAAACCGAGATGTACCAAAATGCAATCCCACAATGCAAAGAGCATTTGGCATTACCATGGTTACGGGCCAAAGGTTAATTCATCCACTTTGTTATATCTACAGGGTGAGTCAAAAAGAAGTTGTACGGGAATGAATATTTTTTCCCCAAAATACCAAACACATTTGACAAACCATTGAGGTAAGGATTCAAAGTGAACATTCATCCGCTCATATTATGAAAAAAAGAATCACTGCAATTGATGGATGCTAACAAGAGTTATGCCTGTTTTAATCAATTAAGCTGTCCACGAAATGCTATATCCATTGAAATTATCCGTCTAAGTGAGGAGCAAAGAGTACAGATTCATTAAAGTTCAAAAGGTATTTATTTCCATGATATTCAGACAATAAAACAGGTATTCAAAGAACATATGATTTCACTCATCTTTAAAAATATTTTACAAAAAAAATAATCACTGGAATTGACCCTTGCTATCAAGAGTTATGCATGTTTTATTAAAAGACCCCATTTTGGCAACTGTCCGGGGAATGCTAACTGCTTTGAAATGATCCGTTTAACTGAGGAGCTTGCAAATAGTACAGACTCATTCAAATTCAAAAGATATTTATACCTGGGACATTCAAACAAAGAGATAAATTAAAGTATGGATAAAGTCAATTATCGTTGATACAAAGAGGTATGCCTTTTACTTGAAAACCCAATTCTTGGGCTGTCAACGGAATTTGTAATGAACAGAAACATTTAAATCATTATTTTCATTTCAGAGCGAAAATGATTTACACCCGGATTTACATGTATTCCTCATAATATGTAACACAAAATCAGACAAAAAAGGGAATATTTTAATGTTGAATCAATTGTTAGCGACAGATAACAAGGACAAAGACCAGGAAATTCGATCATATCACTCCAATATTGAAAGCTCTCCACTGGCTTCCTGTTCGCGAAAGGATTCATTTTAAACTTCTTCTTTTAACTTGGAAAGCTTTGCGTGGCACTTCACCAACATATATTGCTAATCTTCTTGTACCATATCATCCAAAACGTACTCTCCGGTCATCTGATAAACTTTTACTTGTTGTTAATTCCACGGACTATTTCTTCATTTGGAGATCGCGCATTTTCGGTTGCTGCACCAACTCTCTGGAACTCACTACCTTATAATTTAAGATGCTGTGATTCACTTGACTCTTTTTAATAAGAACTTGTTAAAAACAAGATTATTTGACAGCAAGGGTCAATTTCAGTGATTCTTTTTTTCATATGAGTGGAAGAATGTGCTCTTTTAATACGTGCACTGTTCGCCCGCACTGGGGATCGAACCCGGGCTGCTGGTATGGACAGCGGATACCTAACTGATTGCGTTAACGGGGGAGCTCGAAAAAAGTTAACTTTTTCGAGACAATTTGACAGCTCGCCGGATCGTGCCACGAGACACAGCAGCTATTTGCTGTGGCCTTTTGTAGCCTCTGGTAAGATTAGGGTTAACGGAACACAAAGAAAGTTGTTCCCAAATCGTGTCTTTGACAATTAAACTATCAGGAGAGAAAAACGGGTCAACTATTCGCCTGCGCCGGGGATCGAACCGGGAATTTTTCTTGAAAATTATCAATTTTAGACCCCTTATAGCCATAACGCACTCAATCTAAAATAAACACCTTATTACACATTTGTTGTGGTCATGCATGCTTACCGGGCACAGTGATCCTAAGGGAGATTTTCCAAGTGGGTTGCATACATTTGAGCTGCTGATTTGTGCACAAACACCAAAGGGATTATGTAGGCGACTATAGTCGGTCTACAACATCAATAGAGAGTATCTGCATAACCGAGTGGAACTAAGCTATAACAGGGTTCTTAACATGATGCGCATGATTTAATTGAATTGGTGCATGACCAGCCAAAATATGTGATCAACTTACAAAATATATAATATGAAAGAGAGAGGTTTCTTCTTCCCGCATACAGTTTGAACTCCATGTTAACTCAAGTTGCGAAGTTGGCATTTATCCTATAGGCTATAGTTCAATCAGTTCCAAGGATGCGGGCGCGCATGTAGGCAGCTAGCGCACTGTGCATCATACGCATGTGTGCGAATATCATGGGCGTACGTTTGAAATACTTTTGCGCGTAGAGAGATCAAAACTAAATATTTCCGCCAATTTGGAACTGATTAAACTACAGGCTCAGAATTCAGTGACTCTGTGAGTATCTATTTGGATTATCCTAGAGGATTTTTGCGAGAATCCACGGAATCCACGGCTGTGAAGCATCCATTTGCCACGTAATCGGCACAGGGGGAGTCTGATGGGGATGTGCCCCCCTCAGAAGTTGAACCTTTTTGATAAATCAACCCTTGAATGACGCCATTTGGTGCCCATTTTTCACACTTTTAGGCAGTAGGGACACGCTAGAATAAGCTTTCGTAGAAATTGGTGCGTGCAACAAAATTGAACACAAAACAAGTTAAGATCATTTCAAACAAATTATCCATAATAATTGATCCAAGAACTAAAATCACATCATCACACTGAATACCGATCTGTTGTACAGCATGCAAGTAAATGCTCCGCGAACGAAATAGTGAGTCAATCAAACTCTACTCGCAATTGCAAGGATCTCTCCCTTCAGGCTATATTAAAAACAGCGCCACTGGGCACTGGAGATTCCCTGATGTTTAAAGATGGCGACCGATACGGAAGTGACAATATTTTGGGCCCACATTTTGGCATGTTTGGTAAGTCTTACGCAAATCCATATGGATTTGCGTAAATGGAATGTTGCGCGAATCGATTCGCGTCAAAATTCTGAGCCTGAAGTATAGAGTATGCTCTCACATCAACTGGAGGTGACACTGAGTATAGTAATACTATAGTCAGCGTCATAATGCTATGGACAAAATTCCACCAATGCGTGTGTATGCGTAAACCCTGAAGTGCGTACTGGAATTTCGATGGAGGTAAGTCAGGGAGTTCTCAAGTGTTATAAATAACTCACATTTCGTACTTACTTACAGGCCAGAAATAGAAAACAATTATAGGAAATCGTATGTCAAAATGTCTACAAAATAAAATATATATTTTGGTAAACACTAGGTAGGAAATCATATGTCAAAATGTCTTTAAAATAAAATATATATTTTGGTATACACTAGGTAAGGCACCCTACAACGTGTTATACTCACCCACAAGTCATATATAATGCCTGCAGCACACTGTTCATGTAGCACGTATTACCAAGATTGACAAGTCCGGTTTTGCCCGTTTCTGACCGGGCGGCATATTGGAAGGATAGACTCGTCCCCGATGCAGCATTCCCTTGAGCTGTCCAAGCGCTCTGTTTCAGTCTCTCTACTATAACATCATCACTGGGTCTCGCTATGTGCTACAAGATAAAGGAAGTGAAATATACAAGTTTACCATAACCAGAGAGTCTATAATAATGGGAGAGGACACTGAATCGCCAAACAAGAGCTTCCCATATATGGGCATATAAATTATGTGCGATGTGTCGTGATGCCAAATGATTGACAGCTTGATGCGCCCTGCAATAACTCATTAGACGCACAATGTGACTATGACTAATTGGTCATTTGAGGGCGCTAGCACACAGGAAGCTTCATTCTCGGCAATGACAAGCAAGCGTGTAGTACTGTAGTGGTACCGGTCTGATATCACTACTCAGGAGGCGGGGTGTGTAGTATGGATTAACAAAATGAACCAGTGGAATAATCAGAAGCAGGGCTGGAAAAATGTATATTTCCCAGGAAGCAAACAAAATTTCCCAGAAAGGAAGGAAGATTTCCCTCCATTTCTTATGTATTTCTTTAATTGGGAAAGCAAAATTTCCCTCCAAATACCCAAATTTCCTGGGAAGAAGCTTTCTGAATTCCACATATTTTCCAGGCCTGATCAGAGGGAACCATTAATACCCCACCTCTATTTTGTGCCCTTGTTGAGGTGCAAAATTTAAATCTTACTTTTCAAGAACAGGTACAATTTTTTCTTTTCATGGATTGCGATTTATATTTCGCAAAAAATTGAACAAACAAAAACCCTTGTATAGCAATTTTGCACCAAGCATTGAAACTTGTATCTCAGTAGACATATTTTGGGTGCAAAAAGGGATGCGATACAGGACATTTTAATATCTGTCTGTGTACTATAGTAGATTCACAGACTTCGGCCGGTGTTCGATTTCAGTATAGGTAATACCTTCCAATTGATTTGAAATCTTAATATAACCATTGACACATACGGTTCTATAATGCTTCCCTGTGTCTTGAATCACATCATAAGTAGTTCATATACAGGAATAGTGACAAAGTTTTCTTGTGCCGTCGTCCAAATTGATTTTCTTTCTAATTTAATCCTCATCTACAGGGTGTCCCAGAAAGATTTATACCGTGTTTGAAAAAATAATAAAAATATGAAAACAATATTGCAGTTAAAGTCTAATGCCTACGATATAATGGAGTACATTTTTCCTACTAATTTCATCAAAATATCTTCATCCGTTCCTTTATGGCATTGCATTATAGAAACTCGGTGAAAACCTGTTTTTCACTTTCACCGTATTTCAATTGATAAAGCTCACCACCAAACTTTGAAATGGTTGCTTGAGACAGTATGATATAAATCACTCAAGTAGAACAATTCCTTTGTCCCATTCAAACATCACCAACAGTTGATATCTATTAATTTTGTAGTGGAAATCAAAAAAGGAAATTACCTGCATATCATTTAAATTGAGCTTTGTGCCGAACATGGTCAATTATGTTACGAGTTTCAAAAAAGGTAATTTGGGTCAAACTTGGAATTTACAAATTTTTCAAGAAGATTCCATCAGTCTGTCACAAACATTCGATTTTTAAAATTAAAATTCCTCAGAAAGCTAAATGTATGTAGATGTTAAAATCATCAGCATTTTGACCGATAATAATGGTATTTATGGCTAAATAAATGCACCTTTCCCGGTATAAATCATTCTGAGACACCCTGTATATAAGAAGGATTATAGTCGATCCATCTGAGACCGATCTTCCAATCACGTGACCCGGCCGTTCCATTGACTTGGAGAGGAGGCTATTTTCTGACGAAAATATCGATGGAATATATGGAATCAGTTTGAATGAAAAATAGCCATAATAGAAAATAATTATGTTTAACACATACACTTATCATTAAAATCCAGGTTGTCACCATGATATTATGTTTAATTTACATACCTAACTGCGGATGAGTACCTACTCAATTTCTGATAAAAGTGACCGATGCTTATACCATTTTGCCAGTTTGTTTGTGAAATATGTTTGTAATTTCTGGCTGCGTATCCCTTGATGTTAGCACAAAACATTTTATCCGGATTTAAATCGCAGTGATATTGTGGTAGTCTGATTATTTCATGTCCATTATCTTTTGTAAGTCGTCAGTTTTGAAATTCCGTGATTTGTGTCAGAACTTCTTAATGACATCATAAAGTTGAGAAATCTTCAATGAATGTTTTGTTTAGTTAGTCATTCCTGCCTTTCAGCCTGTAATTAAACTTCATGATGTTAGTATTTCGCTCTCAACGCTACATATAGTATATGTATATAATATATCCATGATGAGTTTCGGAATGATTGGAAAGGTTTTTACTTGTTACTTTTACTAAAAATTACAAGATGGCAAATACAAATTTATTGTGGCCCCCTGCGTTGTGATAAATCTTCTAAGTTCACCAGTTTCGATCGTTTTCAGCTTTGTGTTTTTATTCATATGCCGAAATCACAGGTGACGATTTCAAAGTCTTTTGATTTCAAATAATGCGCAAATGGTTCGATATTTGGCTCTCTTTGAATGGTACACTAAACATAGCTGCTACGTGCATGCGTGTGATGAGAATAATATGCATTGGAGCAGTATTGTGTATATTATTGCATAAGGCAGTAATTGTTTCAATTCACATTATAGACGAGGTGCGACCGGAGGTTGGAATAAAATGGGATCCTTCGACAACTAGCGAATATACGCCAGAAGACCGTACATCTTATTTTTGCTAATCACCCCTGCCCATCCAAGCACCAAAGATCGCTCTTCGATGAATTGACTATAACACTCTAAGAAGAATAATGATCAATATGTGTCAATTGTTATGATGGCATGTTTGAATAGCGCGATTTGATATAGGTAGTTTAAATTCATGCTTGGACGCCTGATATTTGGGTATGTGTTGCTTCAACGCTTTGAACTTATGCCTATACCTAATACATTTCTCTAGCATAGTATTTGGCAACGGTTTATGATTAACTGCAATAAATAGACTCTTCCAAAAGAATAGACACATTGTTAACATTTGAATGAGTAAAACATGATAAAGACTACAAATGTGTATGGACTGTAAAATCAATTCATTACTTTTTAGTGTGTGTTCAAATTAACTTTTCGCTCTGGCAAACACATGTTGTGACAATTTTCCCATTATCACTGAATACCCTGATTGATTTGGTTTATTTTCTATAATATCCTTGTCACCATGTGTCACTAACTAAATCAATACAAATGCAGGACATTAACCCTGATACAATTAATTGTGAAATAGAGGATGCGGTCATAAGATATGGACTGTGAAAACAACGTTTCTGATAACAATGTTTGTATAAAACTTAATGTTTTACATATTGGCGATGATGTTAATTGCTTATTTTGTCCAATGTTGCTAGACAATTTGCATCGATTTATAGATGGAAAAAGGACCCTACCCAAATATTACACTTAATATTTAAACTTCTGACCACCACCCGCTGGAAGGTGCCTATACAGCATCCTCCAGAGGGCTCCCCATCTCTCGCCATAACGAGAATGCACCCTCGCTGTGGGGTGGGCTGGGCCCGGGAAGCAACATTGGACAAAATAAGCAATTAACATCATCGCCAATATGTAAAACATTAAGTTTTATACATATTGGCTCAGATGATGCTTATTTTGGAATCCAATGTTGCTAGACAATTTGCATCATTGGATTCCATCCAGACTGGCACCGAGTACAGGCGGAGGAGCGAGGGTAAATCTCCAATAAACAACAATACCGGAGGTCAGAAGCTTAAATACCCGGCTTACCCAAAAGCCGTCTTGACAAAAACAGAAAAGAAAAGAAACCAGAGACCCAGAGACCCAGAGACCCAGAGACTTAAGAGGGCGAGAAGCCCCCCTTGCACATACCTATCGGATATGTCTTGCTTATGCGGTAAGAACCGCTCTGGCAAACTTGGATGGTACGCGACTAGATCGCGAACCAGTTCAAAAACCGACCTAGCAGGGAACAGTGTGTAAGACACCGTCCCGGAGTCGGCCTCCTGGCCCTGCCGCTACGCCACCAGGCGCTGCGGCAGGATAGGATAGAACCTGCCCCTTAAGACAGACGAAGTTGAATGAACCCTCGCGCCAGACAGTACAAGTCTATGTGGCACTACCGATGTCCATTCACCGAGATACTGGTGTCCGGCAGTGTCCCAGCTTTATTACCGGGATACACACCGACATCATAATCCTACTTCACCTAGAATAATGAAGTATGGTCACAACATAGTGTGACTGTCTCGGTATCAACGTCGCCTGACCTGCTCAGGAGTGAGATTGAAACTCTGATCTATCGCAGGACCCGCTGGGACGGTACCCGACACGTTCGCAGGACTCAATTCCCATGTACTACCGTCGTGGTAAGAGTACCTGTGACGGGTTCCATGGGCCTATCTGTAGACATAACTGTAACTAAAGGTATGTCATGGCAGACAGGGAAAATATCCTACTACTAATGTTGGAACCTGACCCCCTGGCACATTTAGGATGCTAATCAGTTAGCTCCGGAACCAGGACCACCCGTGGTAAACCCTCAACCAGGGTGTCCATTCGGTGGCTGCGGTATATGAGGGCGATGGGACCGGGTAGGTCCCACCCGAAGTATCAACGCCTGCCCCTCCACGTAAAAACGCTGGAGGAACATCACCATGCTTCGCCGTCACTATCTGTGGCCACACCACAGGTTGGACAGCGCCGCCAGTGTTCGTGAGCTAGGTCTTACTCGCTGTTCAATGAAAACAGCGCCAGCTACTTTCCCCTAGCTGCCGAAGGAAAAAGGTCCACTCGTCGTCAAAGATAGTACTGTGAGTACCGCTGAGACGAGAGCGTCACCTAATCCTAAAGCTGCACTCATCGGTGCTGCCAGGAGAGATAGTAGTTGATTCCTGTGGCCATGTCAGAAGACACTGCCGCGGTGGAAAGTATCCAACCCTCGTGGCTGCCCCTTACCAGGGGCTACCGTAGAGGATTCATTATAGACCCTGCTCAATGCAGGCCAACACTATCGGAGGATCGCGCATACCGGTCAGTATCAGGTTAACCGGTCGCCCAGATCCTACCCCGTTAGCAGAAACACCATCACACTGTGTGGATACTCTGCCCCGGTGTTGCGTCTATTCAAATCCCTTGTTCAACACTTTCCTGAAACTACTGTTTTGTATTATGGAATATAATACCAATAGCCGCGTGGAAAGTGTGAAGAGAGCATGAACACGCGCGGGGACTGATTGGAATACCCGGGACTGTCAGTACCTGCAAAGCAGCGTTCGAAAACGCTGGGTGACCAATAGCAAACGTCGCTGTCATCACCTGTGGCTATACCACTGGCTAAGCGGCGCCGCCATTGTTCAGGAGCAAGGTCCTACCTGCCATACCGATAGGTATAGCCCCAGCTACCCCCAGCTGCCGCTGGAGAGTCATGCCCGCCCCCACCTACAGCAATAAGTGTACTGTGGTGGATGGAACATGACCTACCCCTGCAGCGGCACCCGAAGATGCTGCTGAGATGATAGTATGGAGTAGCTGGCCCGCGTAGCAGTGTTCGAAAACACAGCCACTTGGGTGGTGTAGACCCTGCACAATGCAGACCGACATCGTCGGGGGGATCCCATGCCAGCTAGTACGGGACTAGCCAGCCTGCCAGTTAACAAAGGTAACTGGCTGTTCAGATCCATCACCCTCAGTCATTGAAACTACCACTAACTCGTGCGTAGTAACAATAGAATGAGTGTTAGTCATTGAAACTACCAACTAATGCGCAGTAACAATAGCATGAGTGTTGCCAGTTCCACCTGAAGATAAACTTGCGTTCATCCCCGTAGAATTTGAGCCGAAGCTCGCATCCGAGGTAGAGTTGACTGGTGAACCGAGCCTTCAGCACAGCTAATGCCGGCACCTAACACTTTTACCATGTAATGGTAGGGACCGTAGCCTGTTCACACTGCCCAATCGTACACACTAGCCACCGGCTGGTAGGATGCAGTGTTGCCAGATCTACGAACAATGTCGCCAGCTCTACCTGGAGATAAGCTATTGCTCATCCCCGTCGGAAGAGATCGGGGCTCTCTTCCACAGTAGAACTAGCGTGTGTGTTATAGACTGCCGTAACGGTAACCGATACGTATTCTGGGCCTGTCCACGGCGTTCATGAACGCTGCGTGAGTGGGTAAGCGTGCAGCACAGGCTGCTCAGCATTACCGCTGCCCTCGGGCAGGGTCCCGCTCGCTGTGCCATAAGGCATGGCACTAGCCACCGCCCCTCTTCACGAGAGAGGAGTGTCCGCTGTCACCTGCGGTACAGGTTCGTACCGCTGTGACGGCGTGACCTACCCCCCCCCCCCCAACGGCACCCAAAGATGCCGCCGAGGAAGCAGTGTAGCTAGCCCGCGTAGCTGCGTCCAAAGACACTGCTAATGCGTGAGCGAATTCCCCCTCTGATGCTACCCCGACATGGGCTATAGCTAGAGAGGGTGGACCCTGAGTAAGACAAGCCTACGTAGTCGGTAAATCCCGCGTGACCAGCTAGTGCAAGACTAGCGGCGAGACACCGTGCGGTGTGTACGCGGGCGACCAAGGCGGGCAAGTTCCCTGAGGCAACCCATAGGGGATAGCTACCGCTACCCGGGGGCCCTGAAACATGCCTGACCACTGTTGATTGGGAACCTGAGCGAACATCTGCCCGGGTCACCCGCTCATTTGCGGAAGCATATTCTGAGATGGTAACGGAGCCTGAAATTGAGCCTGTCCAGGGGCGTTCATGAACGCCGTGTGAATGGGTAACGGCGCAGCCTGTACTACCGGCTGCTGCACATTACCACTGAACACTGGTATAACCCCGCTCGCTGAGCCGTACGGCCCGGCGCTAGCTACTGACACCCCTGTTACGAGAGAGGGATGTCCGCCACCACCTGTGGTACAGGTTCGTACCGCTGTGGTGGCATGACCTACCCCCTCAACGGCACCCAAAGATGCCGCTGAAGAAGCAGTGTAGCTAACCCGCCCAGCCGTGCCCAAAGACACTGCTGTAGCGTGAGCGGATCTCCCTCTTGCGAGGGAGGACCCTAGTGTTAGACAGGCCGACATAGCCGGCAAATCCTGCGTGCCAGCTAGTGCAGAACTAACTGGCGTGCTAACCAACGAAACGTTGGTCCGCAGCGCAAGACCGTCACCCTCAGCCACTGGTACCAGCATCAAGTGCCTGGTAGCATCGGAATGGGTGGTGTCAGTCCCGCCTGGCCACAAGCTTGCGCTCGTCACCGTGGTAGGTCCGACTGGTACGTGTCCAGGTTTCCCTGGTCTCGTACCGCCTAGGTGGAGCGGTCTTCCAGCACAGCCAGAACCGCCACCCGAGCCTTCAGCCACATTACTGGCTGGGGCCGGAGCCCCACCACCCTCAGCCTCTGGTACCAGCATCAAGTGCCTGGTAGCATCGGAATGGGTGGTGTCAGTCCCGCCTGGCAACAAGCTTACGCTCGTTACCGTGGTAGGTCCGACTGGTACGTGTCCAGGTTTCCCCGGTCTCGTACCGCCTAGGTGGAGCGGTCTTCCAGCACAGCCAGAACCGCCACCCGAGCCTTCAACCACATTACTGGCTGGGGCCGGAGCCCCGCTGGTACCCATGTGTACGGAGTCGCCACCACCACGTGGTGTTGAGTCTATACGGGCACCCTTTCCTACCATACCACTCACCTCACTAGACGGTGGCTGTACACCCAGCCCTGTCTTCTCCTGCAGGTGAATAAGCGCCGCTCGTCCCGCATCAATCGCCTCCCAGTGCTGCGTCAAGAAACCACTGCACATCTGGTACGGATTGATTCTACCGCACTAGCGGTGGCGGAAACACCAGGGATGTGGATCCCATGCCATGTTCAGTACGCCACAGAACACTGGCGGCTCTTACTCATGTTTTCTGCGGGACTTACAGGCCCGAGCAGCTGATACAGCTACTAGTAAATATGGTAGAAAACACGGCCTTATGATATAATAACCACACGGACACGATAATAATTATATATATATGATAGCTCTTTATGAGCGGTGATAATATCTCGATAATACACGCATATATACACAACGATATAAGATACCTACATGATAGGCCTATAACACAGAAGTCCCACTGGGACTATCCCTACCCTCTGACTGGGCGGCGAAGCTGTGTTAGATGATATACCTAAGGGAGACCTATATAAGATACATATATGATAGGCCTATAACACTGAAGTCCCACTGGGACTAGCCTTACCCTCTAACTGAGCGGCGAAGCTGTGTTAGATAATACCCAAAGGAGACCTATAAAAGTATGATTACACTCAAGAAATACGCAGAGACCCAAGTCAAATAAATAGTGTTAAAACACTATTGCCGGCATAACGACGAACGATACTAATCTAAACTAAGATATGTATTTTAACGTCGCTAAATCAAGAAAAGGCCAAGAACTTCTTACCTTCCACCTGGCATAACTTAGTTCGCTGGTCAATCAGCGAGAACCGGGACCAGCAGCGGACGAACAACACCCACGGTAGTACGTCTCATGCTGGAAACGCTTCCCCCCCAATTGTTATGAAAAACCCGAGTGATTTGAATAACCAGATAAATATAAATATAGGGACTTAGACAGCAGGGGAGACCTAAAGTCACACCCGATATCAAGACTTACAACTCCTTCACTGTATCACCTGTATAAGGAAGAAAGGGTCAAAGTCAGGACCTATATCATGTTATCCTGTATGGAGCTATGAACGTCATAAAGAAGCCCAACGTCATATACCTGACAAGGCGTCAAGGCTATCTCTGACATAAACCTTACGTCAGAACTGACGGAAGCACCAGGGATGTGGATCCCATGCCATGTTTAGTACGCCACATGACGCCATTGAACACTGGCGGCTCTACCCATGATTACTGCGGGACTTACAGGCCCGAGCAGTACAACAAGATATGGTAGAACACACGGTCCTATATAAAAATCACACGGACACGGTAATATATAATGTATATATATAACAGCTCTATACGAGCGGTGGCTATGAGTAATACACACGGACACGGTAATATATAATGTATATATATGACAGCTCTATACGAGCGTAGCTCTTTATGAGCGGTGGCTATGAATAATACACGCAAATATATATACAACGATATAATAAAATATCTATACGATAGGCCTATAACACTGCCGTACCCTCGACTGAGCGGCGAGGCTGTGTTAGACAAAGTACCTATGGGAGACCTATATAAGATACCTATATAATAGGTCTTAGATAATACCCAAAGGAGACCTAAAGTAGGACTACACTCAAGAAAAAACGGAGAGATCTAAGTCAAATAAATAGTGAATGAACACTATAGCCGGTAGAACGACGATACTAATCTAAACTAAGATATGTATACTAACGTCGCTAAATTTAGAAAAGGCTAAGATTTCTTACCTTCTTTCCACCTGGCACAACTTAGCTCGCTCGACAATCAGCGAAAAACCGGGACCAGCAGCGGACGAACCCTGAGGTATCACCTGAGAACTCCCACGGCGGAACGTCTATTGCACGCTGGAAACGCTTTCCCCCCAATAGTTATGAAAAAACCCGAGTGAATTAGAATAACCTGATAAATATAAATATAGGGACTAACGACAGCAGGGGAGACCCAAAGCCACACCCGTTATCAAGACTTACACTCTTTCACTGATATCACCTGTATAAGGAAGAAAGAGTCAAAGTCAGCACCTATACTAAGCTATCCTGTATGGAGCTATGAACGACATAATGAAGCCCAACGTCATATATCTGACAAGGCGTCAAGGATATCTCTGACATAAACCTATGTCAGAAATAACCCCCAACCTACGTCATACCTGACGTGTAAAACCCACGTTCGACAACACTGTCAACGTGAGGGGCCTACCTACGTCAAACTTTGACGTAGACCGGCGTCATATCTAATGATGAATATCAAAACTGACGCCAGACTGACGTACAACCTACGACTAATGAACGTTATACCTGCGTCGTGATGAACGCCCCCGCGTATCATCAATGTGACGTAACCCATATAACACAAAATGGACGTAGGGACGCCTATGAATGCCTCGACTTGTTTTTATAAACAAACAATGCCTGAGGGATTCATAGGGGAACATAATATTGGACCTGAGAATAGACTCAGGCTCCCCCCACACATGTCGGTAATGGAAGCGACTAGTCTTTTTCTTATTAGAAAGACACACCGCTGCCCCGACAGACTCGAAGTATATTGCAACTCCGAGTGAATAATTAGATCCACGATATAAACATCGTCCCTGAAAATCCCACCCGTTGGAAACCAACGCCTTAGGATACGGGGGATCTAATAATGAAGGCCGGCCAAGACCACCCCCTTCTGGGGTGGAAACGGGCGGCCACCTTCCTAACTGAAAGACTAAAACAGCCAGGAGGCCAGGAGGGATGTGTAAGTTACTCGCAAAAATAGTAAACAACATGCTCATACTATTCCAACTAGAGCGAGTAACAAGGGGATGGAAGTCAAAGGAAGGAAGTATCAAAATTCGGAACCTCCGAATTCTGCTACCCCCGCACATGCGAGCGCACATGGCCAAAATCGCGGGAAAAACGGGAGTTAAAACCAGCGGTTTTATCTCCCGAAATCCCACGGACAGGCTCCTAATTGACTCCAGGGCTAATAACATACCCGTGGTAGGAATATTAGACAATCCTGACAGTGGCAGGCCTAAATTTCATTCTAAAAAGGAATCTCGGGAGAGGAAAATATAAACATGACCTGTATTGGCGAGACCCGTTTCGAAAGAGGAAGTATGCTTGGCATTCTGGGTAGAGATGGGGAGCCCTCTGGAGGATGCTGTATAGGCACCTTCCAGCGGGTGGTGGTCAGAAGTTTAAATATTAAGTGTAATATTTGGGTAGGGTCCTTTTTCCATCTATAAATCGATGCAAATTGTCTAGCAACATTGGATTCCAAAATAAGCATCATCTGAGCCAATATCGATTCGCCCTGAATCTTCCTACAATCCTGGAAAAAAGTCTTGGAACACTTGCGTGTGATTAACGGAAAAGTGTCACCCCCACTCCCCCCGTACAATGTTGACCAAGGCCAGTGGCTCCTGCAGCTTGCCAGAGTGTCCCAACATTGATCGATGGGGAGTGGGGAAGGACAAATCTCATTTGAACAATTTCAGTTTATAGCCGAAGACACTTAACTATCAATACAGGCACGCAATACCCAACACGCGTGCTCAGCGTTCCAAGGACTTTTTTCCAAGATTGTATACGCAGATTGCAAAATATTTCATCTAAATTTAGTTTTTCTATCATAAATCGAAAACTATATATCACATGAATCTCAAATTGCACAAGATTTGGCAGTGGACCATAGGCTTGGCAACCCCCGTATTTTTTTTAAAGAAGACATTCATTTAATACGGGAAAGTTCAGTGAAAATAGTTCCCCATACTAACTAATGCATTTCTCAGAAGTATAATTGCCCATTATTGCACTGCATAATGTGGCGTTTTCAGATACTCCTACGAGATTAGTTATTCATGTATTGTCAGATATGCAAAAGAGTTTCTAAAGGTAACAGAATCTATATAATATGGGGTTGAAAGTAACACGAATAATAATTGTAGAATAACTTAGGCCTTAATAATTGTAAATAACTATCTTCAGTAGATAGCAGTAATTTCCGTTTGACAGATTCGACAGAGCTATCGTCTGCACTATTTTATAGACTTGATTTGCATCACCATATGACAGAGTGGTAAATGGTACAGATTGAACTTAACACAGCTTTTTATATAGTGTTTGCATCACTTTCGTCTTTATCCAGGCTATATTGATTTGGTAAGTATTGGATCTGACCACTTTACTAAATACGCTTTGTCGATGCTTAAAATGTACGATAATGAATTCTATAGATTTAACAATCTTCTAAAATCACATGCGTGTCATTAGGATGAATTAAACTGATAAATAAAGCCACCGATTTGTGAATGCTTACCATTCTGATCATGGAAAAAAACATTTGGCATTTATTTTTTGGAAATATTTTAAAATGTTTGGAAAAACAATAGTTGGACATAGTTGGATACTGAGTAAATGTTTCTTCTTACTCCACAAATTATAAATGATAGTCAGTAAAATAATTTGCAGATCCAGGATTTGAACCTGGGACCTCTGGATGGAAAGACCAGTGCTCTACCAACTGAGCTATTGAGTCCGATGAGGAAGAACGGCGATAATATTATTTATATGCTATTCAGTTCAATCACATCCTCAGAAACAACCAAAAAAAACTAAATACGTGAATACCTAAACCATTTACGTAATGTATAACATACACGAATACATAAATAAACCATTTAAGTAATATATTTTCTTTTATTTATTCATTAAAATAGCGCTGCGATAAATGAATAGAATTTTATTCACAAAGTAATCATCAAACGAGTTGAGACGGTATTGGTAAAGTGAATGGTAAAGTGAATGGTAAAGTGTTGCCTTGAAACACGTGTTCATTGTACACTTTACCGTTGTTTCTATAGTAAAATATTAGTATACATATTTTGTTTTCATTTTAAATGGTAAACTGTTATCAAAATGCGTAGGTGCGACCCATGCGACTTATATTTCGGAGTTTCAACATGCATGATTGGTATAGCTAACACATATGCATATCTTGATAACTCAAAGGCAGTATGAAAAAATGTTTAATTGCCTATTTTAAGCAAAATGTCCCAATGGTAAACTGATGGTAAACTGTGGTAAAGTGTGTGACACTTTACGATAATACATAATTATAACATGTATAATTAAACAAATCCACGCTTGTGTAAGCATTGACCGCTTGGCGTAACTGGTAGGAGCGCTCGTTTATACACTTTATAGCCTGTTTCGCGTTGGTTCGAGTCGCTCTAATGGCGTGTTTTTTCCCCTTTTTCTGTTATGAGCTATCTTCAGTAGATAGGAATATTATTGCAAATAAACGTTACTGCTCGGCAAATGTTAACACTTTTACACGCGGCTATTGGTTTAACCACGGTACAAAACAGATTTTTCAGAAACCTTTCCTTACTTTCATGTCTGTCTAAAGGATAACTGAACAAATAATTGAGACACGTTTGCACTTATTTGAATGCATTTCTCATGATGATTCCAAATATGTTTGAAACATTTTGTGCAATTGTCTGCAGACGACTGCCGCGTGGAAAGTGTCAATGTTTAGTTTCATATTTCAAATAACAAACAAATAGGCAATGTGATAACATTATTAAAAGTATTTTTATAAATACAGTGGAAAATTGCATAACACGCAATACCAAGAGAAACCACATTTAGGCGTCATGAATGTTATCCTCCTGGTTTTTTTAAATTTCATTTAACCGAACATATAATATGACACGTTTGCACTTATTTGAATGCATTTCACATGGTGATTCCAACTATTTTTGAAACATTTTGTTCAATTTTGGATTGTCGTCTGCAGACGCCTGCCGCGTGTAAAGTGTCAATGTTTAGTTTTATATTTCAAATAACAAACATATATGCAATGTGATAACATTATTAAAAGTATTTTTTATAAATGCAGAGGAAAATGTTGGCCTAAAAACATTCGCATGTAAATAATTACCGGTAAGATTAAATACAGAATACGATGTCGTAATTATTACATGTCTGATTCGTCTATTGAACTCGGCATACGAAACGCAGTACATGGCTTTTCCCTGTCGCATTTACAATAAATTTAACATGGTTAAAAAGAAAATAAGCATTAGAAATGTTAATTTCTCAGCAAGAACTTTATACTTTTGCTTTATTCAATTATGAACATCAGATTATTGCGCGCGGGATCAAGAAATAGGTCAAATTGTAGTCCAATATGACATACATAATTGTTTTCACTAACCACTCCCTTAATAAAAACATTCCCTATCATCATTTTTGTTTCATATTTGTGATGCCCGTATTGTTTACTCAAATCGTGTGTAATATGAGATTCATACGACATGCCGTTTTTGACTTATGATAGAAAACCCAAATTTAGATCAAATATTTTGCATTCCTCTTATACAATCCTGGAAAAAAGTCTTGGAACACTTGCGTGTGATTAACGGAAAAGTGTCACCCCCACTCCCCCCGTACAATGTTGACCAAGGCCAGTGGCTCCTGCAGCTTGCCAGAGTGTCCCAACATTGATCGATGGGGAGTGGGGAAGGACAAATCTCATTTGAACAATTTCAGTTTATAGCCGAAGACACTTAACTATCAATACAGGCACGCAATACCCAACACGCGTGCTCAGCGTTCCAAGGACTTTTTTCCAAGATTGTAGATACCACAAACGCAAAAGCAGGCTTCTGCTCCTTGCTTTTTCAGTTCATGTAATAATGGTAATAGGCCTGTTTTAAGCCATGTGATATGTTTCATATTATATATGATGGGCCTGTTTTCATCAAATTAAGCTCACTTGAATGTTATTTTAAATTAATTTTTCGCTCTGGCAAACACATGTTGTGACAATTTTCCCATTATCACTGAATAGACCTGATTGATTTGGTTCATTTTCTATAATATCCTTGTAGTCAACCATGTGTCAGTTTTAACTAAATCACCGATGTTTCGGCCTGAATCTCAATTGAATGTTATTTCAAATTAACTTTTCGCTCTGGTAAACACATGTTGTGACAATTTCCCCATTATCACTAAATACCCTGATTGATTTGGTTTATTTTCTATAATATCCTTATAATCAACCATGTGTCAGTTTTAACTAAATCACCGATGTTTCGGCCTGAATCTCAATTGAATGTTATTTCAAATTAACTTTTCGCTCTGGTAAACACATGTTGTGACAATTTCCCCATTATCACTAAATACCCTGATTGATTTGGTTTATTTTCTATAATATCCTTATAATCAACCATGTGTCAGTTTTAACTAAATCACCGATGTTTCGGCCTGAATCTCAATTGAATGTTATTTCAAATTAACTTTTCGCTCTGGTAAACACATGTTGTAACAATTTTCCCATTATCACTAAATACCCTGATTGATTTGGTTTATTTTCTATAATATCCTTGTCACCATGTGTCACTAACTAAATCAATACAAACGCAGGACATTAACCCTGAAACAATTAATTGTGAAATAGAGGATGCGGTCATAAGATATGGACTGTGGAAACAACTGACAACAATGTTTAGACCCAAAGAAGATTTTAAAGACACCACCACAATGCATTGCGTTTTTGCAAAATGCCCTTAATCTGGTCTCCAATTCGTCTGGGTTCCCATATACATACATGTATGCACAAAATCATAATAATAACAGGCATTTATATAGCGCCTTACATCAAAAAGGTTCACTAAGCGCTTTACAAATTACAACTAGACATAAGCTGCGATCGGAGATCGCGGATATTAGTCTAGCGGATTTGGTAGTTAGAGATCGGGGATGTGCGTATTTGTTGGAACCAATCAGCGTTCAGTTTTGGTTTTAAAAACCGAGCTATTGTATATGCGTACGGTCAACAGGAATATGTTGGCCAATTCTGACGATCCTAGGTAATTTCACTAAATTGCAACGGCGTTTTAAGTGAAAATCACTTTTTGACCGCTAGTGACCTTTTCTTGACCTTTGACCCCAAACTTATGATTGACTTTTTTTCTTGGCTTATCAATGCGCGCAAGAAAAAAGTAATTCCGTCAAAATCGGAGCATGTCTTAAGATTTTCACCTGTATAGTTCAATGACCTCTAGTGACCCCGTGTGACATGTCACTTTTAGTGGAGAAGGACCCTATATGAACATGGATGAGAGGAATCCTTTGACTAATTCTGACAATCATCAGTCATTTTCCCTCGGACAAGTAGCATTTTGAGTGAATGGAGTGAACATTTACATTTTAAACCCTAGTGACCTTTTTTTGACCTTTGACCCAAAACTTATGATTGACTTTTTTTCTAAGCTGATCAATGCTCACAAGAAAAAAGTAGTCCCGTCAAAATCGGAGCATGTCTTAAGATTTTCACTTGTATAGTTCAATGACCTCTAGTGACCCCGTGTGACATGTCACTTTTAATGCAGGAGCAACCTATATGTACATGGTCAAGGGGAATCTTTTGACCAATTCTGAGTATCATCAGTCATTTTCCCTCGGACAAGTAGCATTTTGAGTGAATGGAGTGAACATTTACATTTTGACCCCTAGTGACCTTTTCTTGACCTTTGACCCAAAACTTATGATTGACTTTTTTTCTTGGCTTATCAATGCGCACAAGAAAAAAGTAGTCATGTTAAAATCGGAGCATGTCTTAAGATTTTCACCTGTATAGTTCAATGACCTCTAGTGACCCCGTGTGACATGTCACTTTTAATGCAGGAGCAACCTATATGTACATGGTCAAGGGGAATCTTTTGACCAATTCTGAGTATCATCAGTTAATTTCCCTCGGACAAGTAGGGTTTTGAGTGAATGGAGAAAATATTACATTTTGACCCCTACTGACCTCAAATATATTTTGATTTTAAAAACCGAACTATTGTACATGCGTACGGTCAAAAGGAACATGTTGACCAATTCTGAAGATCCTAGGTCATTTCACTAAATTGCAAATGCGTTTTAAGTGAAAAATCACGTTTTTGACCCCTGTGACCCCTGTGTGACCTTTGACCTTTTGTGCTTTGAAACCTGAGTAGTGGTGCACACAAGTGTACTTGTGACCAAGTTTGATCAAAATCGGCCCAACGGTTACGGCGCAGGAGGTCAGAGGTCAGAAGGCCAAGAAGAAGAAGAAGAAGAACTAGACATAAGCTGCGATCGGAGATCGCGGATATTAGTCTAGCGTATTACATTTTGCCCCTTGACCCCAAGTTCACGATCAGAGGAATCTTTTGACCTATTCTGACAATCATCAGTCATTTTCACTCGGACAAGTAGCATTTTGAGTAAATTAAGTGAAAATTTACATTTTGACCTCTAGTGACCCCAAAAAAATTCGATCCAAAAAACCAAACTATATTTTATGAAGACGGTCATGATAAATATGATGACCGATTTTGACGTTCCTGGGTCGTTTTAATCAAATGCAATGGCGTTTTTAGTGAAAATCACGTTTTGACCCCTAGTGACCTTTTTTTGACCTTTGACCCAAAACTTGTAATTGACCTTTTTGCTTGGCTGATCAATGCGCACAAGAAAAAAGTAGTCCTGTCAAAATCGGAGCATGTCTTAAGATTTTCACATGTATAGTTCAATGACCTCTAGTGACCCCGTGTTACATGTCACTTTTAGTACAGGAGCAACCTATATGAACATAGTCAAGAGGAATCGTTTGACCAATTCTGACAATCATCAGTCATTTTCCCTCGGACAAGTAGCATTTTGAGTGAATGGAGTGAACATTTACATTTTAAACCCTAGTGACCTTTTTTTGACCTTTGACCCAAAACTTATGATTGACTTTTTTTCTTAGCTGATCAATGCGCACAAGAAAAAAGTAGTCCCGTCAAAATCGGAGCATGTCTTAAGATTTTCATTTGTATAGTTCAATGACCTCTAGTGACCCCGTGTGACATGTCACTTTTAGTGCAGGAGCAACCTATATGAACATGGTCAAGGGGAATCTTTTGACCAATTCTGACAATCATCAGTCATTTTCCCTCG
This sequence comes from Ophiura sarsii, assembly GCA_035610835.1. Taxonomy (NCBI): domain Eukaryota; kingdom Metazoa; phylum Echinodermata; class Ophiuroidea; order Amphilepidida; family Ophiuridae; genus Ophiura; species Ophiura sarsii. The sequence continues at coordinate 37,029,672 of CM069450.1, read as the reverse complement.
GACAAGTAGCATTTTGAGTGAATGGAGTGAACATTTACATTTTGACCCCTAGTGACCTTTTCGTGACCTTTGACCCAAAACTTATGATTGACTTTTTTTCTTGGCTTATCAATGCGCACAAGAAAAAAGTAGTCCCGTTAAAATCGGAGCATGTCTTAAGATTTTCACCTGTATAGTTCAATGACCTCTAGTGACCCCGTGTGACATGTCACTTTTAATGCAGGAGCAACCTATATGTACATGGTCAAGGGGAATCTTTTGACCAATTCTGAGTATCATCAGTTAATTTCCCTCGGACAAGTAGGGTTTTGAGTGAATGGAGAAAAAAATTACATTTTGACCCCTACTGACCACAAATATATTTTGATTTTAAAAACCGAACTATTGTACATGCGTACGGTCAAAAGGAACATGTTGACCAATTCTGAAGATCCTAGGTCATTTCACTAAATTGCAAATGCGTTTTAAGTGAAAAATCACGTTTTGACCCCTGTGACCCCTGTGTGACCTTTGACCTTTTGTGCTTTGAAACCTGAGTAGTGGTGCACACAAGTGTACTTGTGACCAAGTTTGATCAAAATCGGCCCAACGGTTATGGCGCAGGAGGTCAGAGGTCAGAAGGCCAAGAATTAGAAGAAACAGGACGAATACAGTATATTAGTCGTTTCTCGACTAATATAAGAAACAGCACGAATACAGTATATTAGTCGTTTCTCGACTAATATAATAAAAGAAAGAGTATACATGTATACACAGAATGCAGCTACAAATCATGGCATCATAGTGCATTCATCGTTGGAGCTCTTATAGATTCTAGTATAGATTCTGGTACCCTTGCTTTCTCAGTTCATGTAATAATAGGCCTATTTTTTGAGCCATGTGATCAGTCTTTTATTATATAATGATGGGCCTGTAAATTAGTTGTCAGTGTTCCTTTTTCTGATTTCTAAAACCTAAGAGCTCCACAAACGCATCATGTGAAAAAGCCTTAGTTGGTTGGTGCTCCCGCAATGCATTGTGGGATATCCTTAAAATCTTCTTTGGTTTCGACCTGAACCTTCCTAGATACCATAAACACAACAGCAGGCCCTCTACTGGTACCCTTGCTTTCTCAGTTCATGTAATAATAGGCCTTTTTTTTTAGCCATGTGATCATTTTTTTATTACATAATGATGGGCCTGTTTTCACCAAATTATTAAGCTCACTTGAATGATCATATTTTGGGTTTGAAATTTTGATCGAAATTTGAAAGGATTGACAATTGAATGTTGGTACCCTTGAACGCTATTGACCTTGACGCTTTGCCGGTTTTATATTCCTATCACCAAATCAATCAATTACATAATGCGACAACCATCCACCACAAAGGGGGTGCCAAAGCGGACGGGACAAGCAAACTTTGCAGAAAAAAAAGTGTTGAGATATGGTCCAATGAATTTGTATAAATAATCAATAGGTATCAAAGGGTTTGTCAACACTTATTTTCCCTTTACCTAGGAAACAAGAAGTATTGACGTACAAGATATAGGAACAAATTGAATGATCCCCTATTATCAAAATATTTGCACACTATATCATCAGTAAAACTTGTTTTGGCTAGTATCACAATATTAGGCGTTTAAATTGCTTGAGGTGCTAAATCGAATGATCACCTACATGCATTATCAAAATATTTGCACGCTATATCGTCTGTGAGACTTTTTTTGGCTAGTATCATAATATTAGGCGTTACAATATCATGATATAAATTGCTTGAGGTGCTAAATCGAATGATCACCTACATGTATTATCAAAATATTTGCACGCTATATCATCTGTGAGACTTGTTTTGGCTATTATCATTCAGTAGACATGAATACTGAAATTTCATTGGTTAATAGCCAAAGAGAATATTTCCGTATCATCCCAATCTCTTTATGATGTGAAGCTCTCCATATGATACGAAATCATTGCCATATGATACGAAAAAGTCGTATCATACAGCTCTGTAACAGAGCGATTTGTCACGCTTATTATGATTACATTGTACACTGAGCCTCTGAAAACAAAGATGCCAACAAATAGGTAAGGTGCAACTGACCCATATTTTTTCTTCAAATTTTCTGAAAAACAAAAAAATCAACCAAAAAAATTTCGGACATTTTCGATGATTTTTTTTCACATTTTTTTGAGAAAAAAAAAATTCTAGAAAAAAAATTTGTTTACCTTATTTTTGTTGTTTTTTTGGAGAAAAAAAAATTCAATTTAAAAAAAAAAAATCTCGAAAAAAAAATTGCTGACATTATTTGTTTGATTTTATTTTTATTTTTCAAAATTTTGGAGAAAAAAATAAAATTATAGATCATTTTGTTAAATTTTTTTGGACAATTTTGTTTTGTTTTTTGATTTGTGTCTTCATCATGCACTTCATCAACATTTATTTACCTAAATTCATGCCTACTGAATGATAAATTCGTTATCCCCTGTTTGTTCTCATGCAATACGAAAAATATTAATGTTTTGGGTTCGTATCACATTCGGCCTTCGGCCTCATGTGATACGAACCCAAAACATTAATATCTTTTCGTATTGCATGAACAAACGGGGGATAACTAATAGTATCACAATATTAGGCGTTACAACATCATATATATTGCTGATGAGGTGCTTACCAGGTGCATTTTATGATTGTATCGCTATTAAAGGCATATCATGCGATCTTTTTCATGGAACGCCCTCTATCTTTGATTATTTTCTAAATATGCAATTTTTTTGTCAAATTACACTTTAACCATGAAAGTTAACTATCTTATTATAAGTTACAGAGCCATACACTTCCTAATTACTTCAAGATTTTGAAATAATTTGTTGGGATATCCTGACAGTTTATTTTCTGTGTGGTGTTTTTTTCGTTCGTAAATACTATTGCATGGTTTAACACCGTATTAACGCCGTTTACAGTGTTTCCAGTTACGACCGCAACTGTACACAAGTGAACACACCCCTACAGAATTGTTTTTTGATAAAAACGAAACTAATATGTTGAAAAATTCCTTAAATTGGAAGCATATTTCCATTATGATTTAGTAAAGGTCTGTGATGGGTTTTTACGGAAAATACAGCCAAAGTAGATTTATAAGTCCGGGAAAGTCTTTCTTGATAGTCAAACTTTACTATAAGAGAGAAAGAAATATGGGTAAATATTTGAAAAAAAATCACATAATATTGCTTTAAGTTGCTATTTATTTGCCCTCAGACCATTAAAAACTGTGTCACTGTATTTATGATGCAAGAATAGTAAAATACAATTTACAATACCATAAAGAAGGTTTGTTATACAAATATTGAATGTCTGAGAGTGTGATAGTAAAAGTGATATAATGATATTGATAGGCCTGATTTTAGCCATGTACATTTTTACTATACAGTTTTTACTATTACATGGCTTAAAATGAAAACATGGAATATCCTTATAAAAAAACAAATATTGTATGAGTGACTTTTGTTAGTGCAATAATACAACTATATCACACGAGGCAACAAAAAATCCAAATATGACCTTCTATATAGTTTTTACTATCGCACTCTCTTGCATTCAATATGTGTAAACTATATCACAGGGTCACTCAAATTTGGATTTTTCCATTACATGATGCGCATTTTTGAATTATTCTTTTGAAATGTTTAAATTTTTGTTTGTTGTAATTTGTGAAATATTTTGATTTTTTTTGTTGAAAATTGCTGTCAAAAATTCACCAACTTTTCCTGATTTGTTTTTTAACAAAAAAAGACCGACCCTAAGAGGTCCGTTTCCCCGTAGAACAGGGTGTGGGAGGGGGTGTTCTTGTCACCTAAGTGGCAAGTTTTACCATACAAACCCTCTGACCCTTATCAGGCTTCTTTTTAAATGCAGCACAAACACGCTCCGTACGACTCAAATCTTGCAGAAAACTATACACCGGGGCCCCCTTATCAGGCTTCTATTTATATGCAAGCGGATACACGCTCCTTGCGACTCAAATCTTGCCAAAAACTATATCTCGGGCCCCCTTATCAGGCTTCTATTTATATGCAAGCGGATACACGCTCCTTGCGACTCAAATCTTGCAGAAAACTATACCTCGGGCCCCTTATCAGGCTTCTATTTATATGCAAGCGGATACACGCTCCGTACGACTCAAATCTTGCATAAAACTATACCTTGAGAGCTGCCAATACAGGTTCATATACTTCCGGATAGCCAGCATGCTGGTACATCAGACAGTAGGTTAACTCGGCTACACATTTCTCACATTCCAGACTAGATGGAGTGTTCTCTTCCTTCAAGCGTTGCAGTAGTACCGGTACATGAGGTGCAATCTGAAGATAAGCGTTGATTTTTTATGAAAAATTAATATAAGATAGGAAAAAAACACTATACTATACTGGAAGCTGAGTAGCATATGAGTTAACACAGGTAGTGCACTCTCTCTGGCTATAGGGTAACATATTCATACAGACACCATAAAACATACCTTATGAAATGCTTCAGGGGAATGCTGGAAGCTGAGTAGCATATGAGTTAACACAGGTAGTGCACTCTCTCTGGCTATAGGGTAAAATATTCATACAGACACCATAAAACATACCTTATGAAATGCTTCTGGGGAATGCTGGAAGCTGAGTAGCATATGAGTTAACACAGGTAGTGCACTCTCTCTGGCTATAGGGTAAAATATTCATACAGACACCATAAAACATACCTTATGAAATGCTTCTGGGGAATGCTGGAAGCTGAGTAGCATATGAGTTAACACAGGTAGTGCACTCTCTCTGGCTATAGGGTAACATACAAGGTGAGTCAAAAAGACTGCAATAGTGGAAAGAAGCCATTTTGTTTTCAAAACCAAAATGAATTTTAAAACCTTTTAAACGGTGCAAGAATGATGTATTTAATCCTAACTCTGTGTGAAAAAATGACGTCGATTGCATTTTTCGTTTGTCTTTGGTGACCCTCTTTGCTGCACAACCAAATTTACCTGCTTGTCCACGAGCACAGTGATTTTCATTTGAAATGGCACACATTGCATTTTCATATTTGAATATCCCGCCAAAAAATGAAAAATGTCAGTTTTTTATTAAAATTTAGAACATTATACGCTTGAACGTCGACGAGGGGGCTTCATTGCATTCTTATGGGTTCATTGCATTCTTATGAACGGCGACGAGGGGGCTTACCAACTCAGTCACCTTTACGACCCTCTGATCCAGAGTACGTCATCATCAGCATCTGATGATGTCATCATCAAAAAACAGACTAGAAACACTAGCTCTGGATCAAACACAATCCACTGAGGAAGACAACAGACAAGTTGTTGAAACCCGTATGGAAAAATAGTAAGTTTCCATTCTGGAATTTTTCTACGAAAAATTCATAATGTTCTTTGAATTCCTGATGAAACTATTTCATGATTTATACGCTTTCATAGCATGGGTATGATTATAATTGATTATGCTAACTCACATGTAAACAAGAAAGGATGCATCAAATTCCAATAACATCACAAATGAACTCAAGTTTCCAAATTTGAATGAGAGACACATTTTGTGATTTGATGCATATTTTGGGTATCTCGTAGACAAACGTGTGAAATGGGTGCACTGGTCAAATGGTTCACAAAAGGCAAACGGAAAATGTAATCGACTTCATTTTTTCACACAAAGTTAGGATTAAATACATCATTCTTGCAACGTTTAAAAAGTTTTAAAATTCATTTTGGTTTTGAAAACAGAATGGCTTCTTTCCACTATTGCAGTCTTTTTGACTCGCCCTGTATTCATACAGACACCATAAAACATACCTTATGAAATGCTTCTGGAGAATGCTGGAAGCTGAGTAGCATATGAGTTAACACAGGTAGGGCACTCTCGCTGGCTAAAGGGTAACATATTCATGCAAACACCATAAAACATATATTATGAAATGCTTCTGGAGAATGCTGGAAGCTGAGTAGCATATGAGTTAACACAGGTAGGGCACTCTCTCTGGCTATATTAGGGTAACATATTCATGCAAACACCATAAAACATACCTTATAAAATGCTTCTGGAGAATGCTGGAAGCTGAGTAGCATATGAGTTAACACAGGTAGGGCACTCTCTCTGGCTATAGGGTAACATATTCATTCAAACACCATAACACATACCTTATGAAATGCTTCTGGAGAATGCTGGAAGCTGAGTAGCATATGAGTTAACACAGGCAGGGCACTCTCTCTGGCTATAGGGTAACAAATTCATACAGACACCATAACACATACCTTATGAAATGCTTCTGGAGAATGCTGGAAGCTGAGTAGCATATGAGTTAACACAGGCAGGGCACTCTCTCTGGCTATAGGGTAACATATTCATACAGACACCATAAAACATACCTTATGAAATGCTTCTGGAGAATGCTGAAAGCTGAGTAGCATATGAGTTAACACAGGTAGGGCACTCTCTCTGGCTATAGGGTAACATATTCATACAGACACCATAACACATACCTTATGAAATGCTTCTGGAGAATGCTGGAAGCTGAGTAGCATATGAGTTAACACAGGCAGGGCACTCTCTCTGGCTATAGGGTAACATATTCATACAGACACCATAACACATACCTTATGAAATGCTTCTGGAGAATGCTGGAAGCTGAGTAGCATATGAGTTAACACAGGCAGGGCACTCTCTCTGGCTATAGGGTAACATATTCATACAGACACCATAAAACATACCTTATGAAATGCTTCTGGGGAATGCTGGAAGCTGAGTAGCATATGAGTTAACACAGGTAGTGCACTCTCTCTGGCTATAGGGTAACATATTCATACAGACACCATAAAACATACCTTATGAAATGCTTCTGGAGAATGCTGGAAGCTGAGTAGCATATGAGTTAACACAGGCAGGGCACTCTCTCTGGCTATAGGGTAACATATTCATACAGACACCATAAAACATACCTTATGAAATGCTTCTGGAGAATGCTGGAAGCTGAGTAGCATATGAGTTAACACAGGCAGGGCACTCTCTCTGGCTATAGGGTAACATATTCATACAGACACCATAAAACATACCTTATGAAATGCTTCTGGAGAATGCTGAAAGCTGAGTAGCATATGAGTTAACACAGGTAGGGCACTCTCTCTGGCTATAGGGTAACATATTCATACAGACACCATAACACATACCTTATGAAATGCTTCTGGAGAATGCTGGAAGCTGAGTAGCATATGAGTTAACACAGGCAGGGCACTCTCTCTGGCTATAGGGTAACATATTCATACAGACACCATAACACATACCTTATGAAATGCTTCTGGAGAATGCTGGAAGCTGAGTAGCATATGAGTTAACACAGGCAGGGCACTCTCTCTGGCTATAGGGTAACATATTCATACAGACACCATAAAACATACCTTATGAAATGCTTCTGGGGAATGCTGGAAGCTGAGTAGCATATGAGTTAACACAGGTAGGGCACTCTCTCTGGCTATAGGGTAACATATTCATGCAAACACCATAACACATACCTTATGAAATGCTTCTGGAGAATGCTGGAAGCTGAGTAGCATATGAGTTAACACAGGCAGGGCACTCTCTCTGGCTATAGGGTAACATATTCATACAGACACCATAACACATACCTTATGAAATGCTTCTGGGGAATGCTGGAAGCTGAGTAGCATATGAGTTAACACAGGCAGGGCACTCTCTCTGGCTATAGGGTAACATATTCATACAGACACCATAAAACATACCTTATGAAATGCTTCTGGGGAATGCTGGAAGCTGAGTAGCATATGAGTTAACACAGGCAGGGCACTCTCTCTGGCTATAGGGTAACATATTCATACAGACACCATAAAACATACCTTATGAAATGCTTCTGGAGAATGCTGGAAGCTGAGTAGCATATGAGTTAACACAGGTAGGGCACTCTCTCTGGCTATAGGGTAACATATTCATACAGACACCATAACACATACCTTATGAAATGCTTCTGGAGAATGCTGGAAGCTGAGTAGCATATGAGTTAACACAGGCAGGGCACTCTCTCTGGCTATAGGGTAACATATTCATACAGACACCATAACACATACCTTATGAAATGCTTCTGGAGAATGCTGGAAGCTGAGTAGCATATGAGTTAACACAGGTAGGGCACTCTCTCTGGCTATAGGGTAACATATTCATACAGACACCATAACACATACCTTATGAAATGCTTCTGGAGAATGCTGGAAGCTGAGTAGCATATGAGTTAACACAGGTAGGGCACTCTCTCTGGCTATAGGGTAACATATTCATACAGACACCATAAAACATACCTTATGAAATGCTTCTGGAGAATGCTGGAAGCTGAGTAGCATATGAGTTAACACAGGTAGGGCACTCTCTCTGGCTATAGGGTAACATATTCATACAGACACCATAACACATACCTTATGAAATGCTTCTGGAGAATGCTGGAAGCTGAGTAGCATATGAGTTAACACAGGTAGGGCACTCTCTCTGGCTATAGGGTAACATATTCATACAGACACCATAACACATACCTTATGAAATGCTTCTGGAGAATGCTGGAAGCTGAGTAGCATATGAGTTAACACAGGTAGGGCACTCTCTCTGGCTATAGGGTAACACAGCCTCACAAACACCTGTAGCAATTAACATACAATGTATAAATATACAATGATCAAAATAGTCAATTTGACAAGATAAACAGATTTTCTGTGAAATCTCACTATCAGTGTCGCTAATACAATACTAACCACTCTGCTTTACTTTTTAAATTATTATTATGTAAAACATGAAATACAAAGGTCAATTGAAAAAAAAAAAATTATTAAATGTCAAGTTTAAATTTTGAAAATTATTGTACAGTGTCAGCAACATTTCGGGCGTGTTAAAAAGCAGAAAAAGCTGCCACAATGTGCTTTATATAAGGCCAAACAAATAAAAAGGTTTGTCTCAAAGCTTCCCAAGGCTTCAAAATCGGGCGACGCGCGCGGTTTTTTGTCTTCCATTTCCATTTTTTTTATTTGTGTGTCAATTTTTACTGTTACTATTTGCAACCGTTGACACTTTCTGATATTGTTTTTTCTATTTGAAATGAATATTGTGATGTAGTTGTGTAAAGAACAATTGTGCAGCGTTTTATGAAGAACTGAGTCATGTAAAAGTTTGAGAAAAGGAAAATCTGCCGATATTTTTATTAAAACTCGAAATAAAAATTTGTAGGGAAAAAAAAATTGATTTTACAATTTCCTGCATTTCAGACGTGGTATTTTGGCATTTCAAAACCAATGCGCGCGCAAGCTTTGAGACAAACCTATTTATTTGTTTGGCCTAATGTGTAGAATAAACTAAAACAGATTTTGTGGCCTTCAATTATACACCATTTGCTTTGTTTCAATTACTTATTGAAAAATAGGTAAGATACAAATGTACCTAAATAAAATATTTGCCCCTGTGATCAAATATCATAATGAAGATTTACTTTCAATTAAATAGCTTATGCCAGTGTATCTGATTTATTGAACCTGTAGGTTGCGTGACAACTGAGACATCAACACATTATTTCTTTGTTAAACATTGTTATGATTGGGGCGGTACACATAAATATTGCACTGATAACATCAATTGCAACACAATTAAACACCCGAGTGTTAGCTTAAGCGGCACATTTATCGAACACACTTATTGAAATCATGAATGATTCGTATTATACTAGGGCAATTATGGCATGAATCAGTTCATTCTTTATAAGGGACGCACCATTAGATTTTCAGGTGGGGGTAGGAAAGGTGTTTTTTTTTAAATCCCCCTCTATGCAGGCAACAACAAAAAAATCCCCCCTGATGAGTAAAAAAAAAAATTAAAAATCTACCCACCCAACTCAATATGAATGTATTTACATTATAAAAAAGAAATCTGCCCTTACGGAAGCCAAAAAAAAAAATCCCCCCGAACCCAACTTCCTACCGCCCCCTGAAAATCTAATGGTGCGTCCCTAATGTGATCTGTTGTATAAAATAAACCTCTAGATATTTGGCAAGGTATTGTTCGAAATATGTTCCTTTCATGATGAAGTGAAGTCTGAACGTATTGAATTGATATTTCATATCTGAAGACTTTACCCTTGGGTGATCTTTAATGACCTAACCATGATGTGATCAAGCAGAATGAGTTGCATGTTGGCAGTTTTCAATTTTGATATTTGTCTATCATTTAAGGGAAGTGTCAATCCTATTATTTTGATGATCAACTTTTGCTTCTAAGTTTGAGAATATTGAATAAAAGTACATAAAAGTATACATTAATAGAAAGGAAATTTGATAAGGAATCCGATGGTGATATCAATGTGATACCAAATAAACTAAGTTTTGAGAAATGAACCAATCACTATAAAAAAAAATTGGTAATTTGTTCTAATATAATTTTTTATAAACAAGACGATTTTGTCTAGAATCCAATTTTTTCTTTTTCCAAAATAAGGCTTAGTTTTCGAAATATTGCTAAAAACATCAGAAAATTGTAAAAGTCGTGTTTTTTGCATACATTTCGCTAGAAATAAATGTATATCTCGAGTTTAAAATCCATAATAAAAAATAATAAAAAAATTCGCTCCTAGCTCTGAAAGTCCTCTACACAATGATAGTAAAAGCTTACATGATACTTTGATATTTTTAGTTATGTTGTCTGAAAATTCCTGAATTCCTTCAAATTTGAACTTCTAGAAAATATTGATTTAGTAAAAATATTGACATTTTCCACCATTTAAAGTTAAATGTTCATGGAATACAAGGGCGTGTGACCTAAAAGGCGAGTATACTATTATGAACAATCAAAATAAACTATCAGATTCAATTTATATTGTCACAATGTGAAGAAATTAGAAGAAAACTGAAATTTAAATGATCGTAAGATTGGCCTTTGTTTACGTTTTTAGGCATTGTTTTGCGCTCTTTTGGTTTTCGCATCTTAGTCGCGGATATTAAGCGGTGCGTCTAGTATTAAGCACAGGAAGATTCAGCGCGCGACGCAATGATCGAACAGCTGTCGCAGCATTTGAAAAGCGCCTTTTCCTGCTCAAACTTACCAAAACAACAATTTTAAATCACCCAAAAGAACGAAATAATCACTTCCGATTAGTAACTTATGATGATAATGATAGAATACATATAAAAGTATAAAATAATAGAGAAATATGAAATTCAATTTTTGAAACAAGTGCCGGGTTGACACTGCCCTTAAAAGACTGGATTCCCTTCTCTAGGATGTTGCCAACAACAAAAACAGGTTTGCCATTTCAATTTTGTCATGCACTGTTCACTATCATAACATTTTCAAATGGTCCTTCTGTCCAAGTTTGGAGACAGTGGGGCAAAGCCCATACAATACTTGATAATTGTAGCATGATTGATTAGTGTCAACTGAAAGAATAATGAATGTAGACACATTGATGTTGTAGCTAGCAGACTACAAACTGTCTATTATTTTTTCAATCTCAACACCATTGTTATTTATATGAAAGTGAAACAGACTATGATTTTTACTCAATTATTGTATTGTCTACTGAGCCTGTAACTCCTACATGTACCTATGCAAAGAAAGACCATAGACAGTAAGGCACTGACTGCCTAATTGATTATCCTCTCATGATGCGAACTATGATGAGTTATTCACATACATGTACATGTAAGGGCAAGGCCATGTGTTTTGAACTCGCCACCCTTTGCAATGCATAGATATCCAAATTTAAACATTTTACACCATCTGAGATTCGAATTAGCATATCACAGTAATTACTTGCTCTACCTCACAAACAGTATGATGTTCTGAACAGAAATCTTATAAGGAATCCAAATATGCCATTGACATTTAGATAGGACCTAATGCTAACACGTTATGATTGATAATGTTAAAAAATATCAAACATTTTCATATATTTATTAAAGCTCTATTATTAAAGCTCTATTAAAGCTCTAAAATATATCAGAACATATGGTTGTTAAATGTCATGTCACTTTGTGAAATATACTACATGTATACCGGGAAGTGAATCCCGCTGCGACAGCGTATTATCTAGAAATTGTGTGTACATATTTATGAATTAATGAAACTGGACCTATCTATCTTAATCAGTGCATTGCTCACTATGAACCTGAGGTCGACCTGGTCTTCGATCCGGGTCTGATCGATCTCTCCCGGGACTCGTTTTGATTTTTCGGGCGGGACCCGGGATTCCCGAAATTTGTCATCAAAATAATTGAAGAAAAAAAATGAAGAAAAAAAACAAAAACAAAAATAAGCTTACTTAAAAAACAACCTTGTCGGCTAAATCGTGATTATTTAATGCAAATATATAGCAGGGATTATTATTATTATTATTAAGGATACTTATAAAGCGCATTTCCCATGGACCAATGCGCTGTACATTAAAACACAATCTAAAATACAATATATAGTTACAGCATGCAACAAAATAATGACACATGATAAAATACATGACCTACTTATTAGGGAGTGTTCATATATACTTTGGTGGGGGGGGTTGGAAAATATGAGGGGGGGGGCCAACCAAAAAAAAAAAGGTTCTTAAAAGGGGGGGTCAGGGAAAAAAGTGCTTGTATAGGGGGGGTCCAAAAAAAAAAGGTTGGTATTGTTTACAGCCAAAATGTATCTCAATCGTGACAAAAATAGGTGTAAAGTCAACAAATTTCGCGCGCTACGCGCGCGTATCTTGACTCATAACAATCTTGTTGGTTCATTTTATTTCCCGCCCCCCCCCAATATCAATAACCTATATAGCTACGCCACTGGAGCCTAAAACATTTGAAGATGAAGAGGATGCAGATAAAGAAGAAGAGGAGGACATACATGTACCACAGCGATCACGAATGTCGGGCAGGATTATAAAGAAGAAGACCTACACTGATTTTTGAAATAGATTTAATTCGTCAAATCAGTTCATTTTTGGTACTCTTGTGCTCGCTAAAATGTGATATTTCACCGCGTATCACACTTTCGTAAGCTCGCGCGGCATATCTCCATTTAGAAATAAGAAATATGTTACAATTTTGACAATAGATGGCGCTATAACAATAACAAACTCGATCTGTCATGATGGCGACGCGCAGCAGCGCGGCCGATAATGAAGTGAAAAACACATTTTGCGTGCATAGGAGTACAAAAAATCCACATATTTGACTAAATAAATCTATTTCAAATACATCTCCGCTATACATTTGCATCAAATAATCATGAATTACCCGACCACATGTTTTTTTAAGTAAGCTTCTTTTTTTTTTTCATTTTCTTTTTTTTTCTTCTTTTTTTGGATTCGGGAAGGTGATTCTGGTTCCCGGGACCCGACATTTTCGGGCGAGACTCGATTTCCCGGGACTCGCGCCCAGCCTTAATAACCTAAAATGTTGATTTTGGGGTTGCATTATGGAATAAACTCACCTTTTCCACAGTTGCTAACGTCACATTAATAAGAATAGTGAACTTCTGAGCCTTCGCTAAATTTTGTAGAAAACCAACGACCCATCGGTCAATATTGCGCACCCCTGGCCATGACAACCAATCAATCATTCTAGTTAATGCAGCTGTCATACGGTTGTCTGCTATACCGGTATCTTTGGCAACATTTGCTGTCACCACTGAGATGATCTTTACCGGTGCGTGCTGAACGAGGGCGCCAAGAGCGACTGATGGGCTCAATGCATCATCCCCCACTTCTGAGATTATCCCAAAAATGGCGGTGAGTGTTACGATAATTGACGGCAGATTGTCCCGCCATATTCGTTGCAAAAGCACCCCAATTTGTCCGACATCCTCTAGACCCATCTTCATATCAGCCGGGGCCGGCATGCTGGTTTTACTCAAACTTTGAACTATTGTGACACACAAAGTGTTCACAAAGTCACCTTTCGGTAGACATTCCGGGAATGCTATCATTAGCTTGGCCAACTCAGCAAGGCTCGGCATATCTGTACATTGTCGCGCCAACGTTATTGTCTGCGTCTGCACGATCTTACAAGCTGATTCCCAACTGTGGCAGGTCTTCAAACATCTATGTATGAAACTAACGGTCCTTCGAGGCTGCTCTATGCTTCCTCCGATGACTCCAATGAGAAAATGATGGATAAAGTATTGCTCCATAATTGTATGGTTGTACTTTGACCACGCGTCAAACACCTGTATCCCCATGTCTTCATGTGTCCCATCTTTAGCCTCGATGATCCACCTGGCTGACAGATCAAGAATGGCCATTATCTGTTCCTCTGGTAGAGGTTTGCTGGCAGATGTTATCAGCTTATTGATTAGAGCTTTTTTCACCCCAACTGGGTGTGTGGAAGCTGCCACACCGAGGAGAATCTTGTCCATGATGCTATGTAGGTACTGTGAACAAATAAAATAAAATAGAAGATATTATGTGATGCAGTTTCAAACTGTTATTATGCGTATAAAGGACAAATATCTAACATATATCAGTACAATCACATCTTACCATAAATCTGGAAACGGGGTGTTTTGGGGTGTGTGTTTGTTATCCTTAGTACTCCGTTAGGTTTGATCAAAGTGTGATAAAGTATATTCCAGTGAAATTGGTTAACAATTGGCTCCAAAAACAGCAAAAAACAGCTCAAATTCGGCTCCAAAATGCCACTAGAATTGCATGATATTGTGCGTTGCGCATACTAGGCCGCGCAATCATACCATGGCGACGTGTTGCGTGCATGTTTGCGCAAGGACTCACTGCTGTGGAACTGTGCACATGGCGCATATAAGCCACACAGGAAATGGTTATAGGCCTATTAGGGGTATGTGGTGTCGGGTGGGAGTAAAACCACAGGAAATGGTTTAGGACACGCCTAGGGTTATATATGATGTGGTATACATGTAAGTAGCGTTTTGTGGGGTTTCTTTACCTTTTTTTTGGGGGGGGGCACGGGGGCATGGGGTTAATAAACTAAGTCGGCATAGCCTATGCCAAACAATCCACGGGATCGAGGGTTTAATGAAGTAATGTGGTTTGAGAGGTAGGGGTTAATAAAGTAGCCACAGAAAATAGTTTAGGAGAGTTATGATTATAGTGATGTGGTTGGTATAAGTACCGTTGGGTGGGGGTTAATAAATCAACCTGGTCTGTGTAGGTGGGTGGGTGGGGGTGGGGGTTGTAGGGGTTTATGTGGTTTCAGAGGTAGGGGGGTTAATAAAGTAATTTGGCATTATACCATAGATTTATATATATATATGCAGCGATGGAAATACCCACATGACTTTCCACCCGGGGTAGACAGTCCCGGGGTTGATCAACCCTAAGTCGACCAACCCTGGGTGGACTACAATAGTGCCCTCACGGAATAAACCGCATAATACTGTTAAAAAAAACACCTTGAAAACTGTATTATTGTATCCAAATGTTTAAAAGATATTAGTCCACCATATTTATCGTCCAATTTTGGATTTGTCCATAACTCGCGGAATATACCGCATAATACTGTTAAAAAAAAACCTTGGAAACTATATTCATTCCCCGGGACTGTCCACCCTAACCCCTAACCTAGGGTTGGTTTGGAAAGTCATGTGGGTATTTCCATTGATGTATATACATGTAGCGATGGAAATAACCCACATGACTTTCCACCCGGGGTTGACTAGGTAGGAACTACACACTTTGTGGAATATTTCTGACCCTAACTTTTACAAAAGGAAATAAACAGTTGGAAAAGTGGTCCTAGTGGGAATCGATCCATGGACCTCTGCATTGTAAGGCACATAACTCAACCACTAGACTATCGAGGGGTGAACTGGCCAAAACATGATTTTAATCCCTCTTATTTTTATGGAATAAAGCAATACTACTATTATGATCAGTACACACAATATTATTGGTAGAGCTGCGACACACATGATCGTCAACCCCGGGTTGACAGTCATGCGGGTATTTCCACTACTGCATATATATTGGTAAAAAGCATGGGAGGGCCATGAGGTAATTAAACATGTTAAACATAATGCGGTTTCATAATACATAACCACCTGTGGCGCCGCGTTTTATAATTATATTCCACCGGATCTACAACTCATGAACTCAAGTTTTCCAGCCATTGACAACTCATGAACTCAAGTTACAACGACAAGTTACAATAAGGCCAACAACAACAACAAATGTTTGCTTGCCCATAGATGCTCTCCAAAAGGTAGGGTCGGGCGGCCGTTTTTGTTGTTGTTTCTTTGCTTTTCCAAATTATTAGGTACCTGAATACCAGAAATAAAGAGAGAAAAATTAAAAAGTGTTAAATCTTTCACATTTTTTTCATTTTCTAAGTCCAAAGCAGGACCTTAGAGGATCCATCACATGGGGTCAAGGTCATATACGTGACTTAAAAATGTTTTGTGTGGTGTTTTTTTGAGAAAAAAAATGTAATTTTGTTTTCTTCTTTTTTTTCTTCTTTTTTCACACACACAAAAAAGTTACACAGTCGAAACTGCAGTACACGGTCGGTCGGAGGCAAGCAAACAACTTCTTTTTTTTTGCCTAACAAGAGGTCAATTAATTATCGAAGTGATTATGTAACTCCCTATAAACTGGATCACACACCTTTAGCAATGATAGTACATGCCATAGACTTTCTGTCTAGCGTGATGTGGATATAACCGTTTTGCTGGAGTAACCTATCCAGATCCAGATCATGTTGATCAGGTTCTGGAACTTGATCCTGTTGACATAGTGATAAACGGATTACATGGTGGTGGTGGTGGTGGGGGGAGGGAGAGTTTAAATATCTTGGTGTCAAATTTGATAGTACCATGTCTTGGTCATCACCCCGGTGTTCTCTCTTCATATTCAGAGGTGTAACACATGATCGTTCCAGGATCTTGAAATACCCCCCTATTTGACGGCGTTCCGCGGACAATTTTGTTAATTTGACCCCCTTTTCGCACAAAAACGAGGACATTTTGACTGAAAATAACCCCCCTTTTTTCACCATTTCAAGGACACTTTCTATATAGTCCCCCCTATTTGCGCAAAAACGAGGACACATCTGGTTCAAAATACCCCTTTTTCCTTCTTCGCGGACGTAGCCTCTCCAAAAACACCCACATTTTTTTAAATCGCTGACAACGCTTTCAAAAGGACCCCTTATTTTTGGAAATCAAGGACATATCTTCAAAAAAACACCCCTAATTTGGGGAAATCACGAACATAGCTTCAAAAAACACCCCTAATTTGGGGAAATCGCGGACATAAATGTCCGTGGAATGTCCGCGGATATGGCACAGAAAACCCCCCTTTTCCGCGATTTTTGGAACGATCATGCGTACCCAAAGTCAATGTTGACTGAAACCACCGGGGTCATCACATGTAGATTATTTAGCAAATAATGTTTCAAAGAGAATTGGTGTTATTCGTTGTGTTAAGCACTTTCATCCCCACCCAACTCTTATAATGTTATCCAATGCTCTTGTGATTCCTCATTTGGATTAAGCCAGCCCAGTTTGGTCCTACTGTTCAAATTCATATCAAGCAAGACTACAAATCTTACACAACCGTTTGGCCAGAACAATATTATCTGCTGATATCAGAGCAGTAGCGTAGCCAGCGGGGGGCCGGGGGCGATTGCCCCCCCGGACACCTAAAATGGGGACGGCGAAGCGGAAAATGGGGACGAGAAGAAGGGGAGAAATTAGAGAAAGAAGGGGGAAGGAGAGGGAGAAAGAGAAGGGAAAGGGGAAGGAGCGGGAGAAAGAGAAGGGAAAGGGGAAGGAGAAGGGAAAGAGAAGAGAAATGAGGAAGAGAAATTGTTCATGTAGTACATTTACTGTGCGAATTTTTTTTGACTGTGCGATTTTTTTTTTTGAACTGTGCGAAATTTTTTGCTAAAATGGGGACGGAGAAGCTAAAAAATGGGGAGAAATTGGTACTGTGCGATTTTGTTAAAAATTTTAGGGACATAAAAAAAAAAATAGGGACGATATTGATGCTTGCCCCCCCCCCCCCCCCCCCAGAATGACAATGCTGGCTACGCGCCTGTATCAGAGCACCAATAAATGAGATGATGAGCTTACTTCAGTGGGCTAAACTTAGTGATAGGTGGAAAATGCAATTGCTAATTATTGTATTCAAATGTTTAAAAGATATTAGTCCAACATATTTATCGTCCAATTTTGGATTTGTCCATAACTATCACAATCATACTACCATAAATCATACAAGTAATACTTTAATCATTCCTAAAGTCAACTATAATTCTGGTATGCGCACTTTCCTTTTCAGATCTGGCTATCTATGGAACAGTTTATCACCCTCTATCCATATAAATTTAGATGATGTCACTCAGACAATTCAAATTCTATATTTCAACTCTATAATGATTGAATAATATTTAATTATGTATTATTGTATTATTAGAATTTTTGGTGTGGTTTTTGCATTAAAACTTTGGTTCAGTATATTGTTTTTAACATCCCCCCACATATTTAGAATATTTGGTGGGTCTGAGGGCCAAAATTTGGTGGGTCTGAGCGCACAAAATTTTGACTTTTTGGACTAAAATGGTCATGGAAAACTGTCCTGAAGCCATCTTGTCAAGCTTGAATAATGAAACATTGTAACTAACGCGCGAAGTACAATGTAGGCCTACGTAAAAATTGACATTTCTAACACTTAAATTGGTCCAGTATGACGTTTTTATTAACGTCCCCAACATAATATTTAGAATATTTGGCATGGTTTGAGTGAGGGCCATTATAATGTTAAAACCTGTAGAAAATATGCGCGCGGAGCATGCAAAATGTTTCAGTTTTTGAACTAAAATGGTCATGGGAAACTGTCCTGCAATGCCATCTTGAATAATAGAACATTCAAACTAATGCGCGATGTACATAACACTTAAGTCTTAAATGGTCCATTATGATGTTTTTAATGTCCCCACATAATATTTAGAATATTTGGTGTGTTTTGAGACCCATTACAATGTTGAAAAATGTTGAAAATGCGATATACAGAGTGATATGATTCCTAATGACTTCAAAATCATGGTTTAAAGAGTGAAAATAATCTGTCAGGTCTGCGCGACAACTTATTTTTCACTCTAAATTCACTCTAAAACCATGATTTTGAAGTAATTAGGAATCATATTGCTCTGTAACTCACAATATATTTATGATTTATGATCAGAAATGTAAATCTGCAAGAAAATCAACTTTCTAAAATAAAAAAATCCCCTCCCCCCACACCAAACAAGAAATGTCTGCCACTGATTGAATGGTTATGTTATCCTAGATTCCTAGTGGAGCCAAACGGCCAGGGTGGGTGTGCGCATACGCTAATTTCTGCTATGTTGGTTGTTATTCTTGCTTGGTTAGGCCCTTATAACTCAATTATGAGTTTCTTGTCACCCGCCCTTGTTACGTTTCAGAAAGATGGATAATTAAAGGAGTCCATCTGGATTCGGAGAAGGGGGAAGTCCACACTCAACAAGGATGAGGGGGCTTAATTATCAACTCAACAACATTTACAACCAGTTAATCTCATCAAGACCGCCTTCTACTTCCGGTGGTCGTCAGTACAAAAAGCCTGTGATCTGGTAAGCGTTGTATGTCAGCTGCCGGGAGTCGTTTCAACGTACTTCAACGGAATAAACCGCATACTCCATACACGGTTTATTTTCAGTGAAACGACTCCCGGCGGCTGATATACAACGCTTACCGATGAGAGCTGACATCAAATAGTCTGATGAAGTGCTCAGTGTAGCATGAAACTGTCACAAGTGAGTATAATAATTTGTTTTATCTATATACTAATTTTCGGAACATGGCTTTATTAGATAGTTCAATATAATTTTACACTCGCGTCCCTCTTCAACTGAAAAAGCGTGGTAATTGCGCCTCTAATACACAGCTAATTAGATAGTTCAATGCCCGTTTTTTCCCGTTTTCAGACATGCGCAGAAAGGATCGCATGTGAAAATCCGAAATGTTGAATTTCTTTTACTCGGGTAGCTACTGATCGGACACAAATTGTGGTTTACGGAATGAGTGATGACATATAGTCTTCACCCAAAATATTTTCTTTAGGGATATAGCTACATTTCTGTATATGCGGCTGTTTGCTATATTCTTAAAGAACGCATAGTAACAAGCATTTATACGGGACTATACGTCCAACAAATTAAAATATTTTACGACATTTTCTAAATGTAAACAAAAACTCTTACGCAGATCTTAAAGTGACACTTTCACATTAATAATATAGATGAACGCGGAGTTTACTAACGATAAAGAAACTGGCGGTACCATACCAACCGTTGTTGCTGCGCGACCGTGTTTAACATGGCGCACGCGATTCGGCGCACACGTAATGACGCAGACAAAGTGTGTACGCGTTTGTGGCGCAAACTGTTGTAAACGGGGCATGCAGTGAAAGCAGGCAGTCCGTCAAGTTTGGAGGGTTTCAGTCTTTTTGGTAAGGTTCCCCTTTACACATTTGCCTCTAACAAGTACCCATAGGCCATATCATGATAAATCAGGACTAGATTTGTACGACAACAAAGGACAATTGGTGCCTATTGTATCCATTGTAATACCAATAGGACGTTTAACCATGTTTGAACGTAACTCTGAATCCTAGCTCTCTGTATCAGAGCTATGGAATGAAAGCATATTTTATGAGTCGGCATCAGATACTTTCATCACTATTTTTCAACTTTTCTTAATTAGTCAAACTTTTGCTTCAGATATCATGTTCAATGTTCAAGTAATATGTATACCTTGGTTATAAATAAGGCTGGGAATTTTGGGCGGGCAAACGGGTACCCGCCCGATATAAGGCACCCGATACCCGAAATGTAAAAAATAATAATAATAATAATAATAATTTATTTTTCAAGTCCAAAACAGGACATTAGATGACCCATATTTGACCCTTAATGTGGGCATAATACCCTTGACCCACACCAGGGATAGTAACCCCTAACCTAAGATCTTATACTAAATTACTTAATTAATTCTTATCAAAAGTATGATTTTTTCAACACTGTTTTGTATTTAAAAATACAATTATTTAACAACATCTTAATTTAAGTGTACATAACCGTTTGAAGTCTTAGCTGTACATCCAGGAAATGGAAAATTAACATTAATCAACAAAAACAAAGAGTAAAATGTTTTCCTGGGGTCTATTTTAATTGATGAATGCGTTACTGTTCATAATAACGATTTTGTTTGCATCGGCCGGGTGAAGATGCAAAAGTAACAACATCTTAATTTAAGGACTTTATTGGGGATGCAGTGAAAAAGGTGTACATTACATACATTTAGCTGTACATCCAGGAAACGGAAAATTTACATTAATAAAAAATAATAATTAAAAATGAGGGGGTGGGGTGGCCCGAAAAATATTTTGGGTACCCGGGTACACAATAACCCAAAATTCCCACCCTTAGTTATAAATATCTTAAACTGTTTCTATTTCCAAGAAATACTGGCTTCCGGCTACAGTAAAAATATGATGTGGACTGTCTAGACTGATCATGATGCTTTATTTTGTAGCTAGTTTGAACGTCTTGTGTATTCACGGTTCATTCTATCATTCTGTCAATCAGGCGCGGCAGAACGTATTTGAAATGGGGGGCACAATGTGGATCATGCTTTAGCCGCGAAACAGCTCCGACCGCGTTAGCGGTCCGGAGGGTGGGTTTGGGAGGGGAGTATCCCCCCTCCCAGTAGCAATTTGAATTTCTTGTGATTTTTAAACGCTGGAAAACGCATTCTCAACCCCTTTCGAAAACTGTTTCGTCCCACAATTAAGTTCCGTGCGCTATAAGATTTTGGCATTTAGTACGGTGTCAGGGAGTAAATGTGGTGCTAAATTTTGCCTAAAATTGCCAACAAAAATCTTATTTTATATACTGTACTATAATCAAAACATTAATTTGTCAATCACAGCGTCATGATCCCAGTGCTCGCGATATTACAAAGGTTGAGCGTGTCTAATTGCATGCAGTAAGTGCATTCCAAAACAGTCACGCCGCACTGTCGGTGCATGTGAACTGTACGAATGACGCTGTAATGCACGATACGCACCAGGCGCATGGGACGCTAGAAATCATCACGATGTGATTGACAAATTATTGTTTTGATTATAGTCCTTGCAGTACCCAAATCTATGATTTGGGTACTTATTTAGGCAAATGTGTAAGGTGCAACCATACTAAAAAGACAAGGCTATCATGTGACTAATTAACATAATTCTGTTTTTCATGGACATAACGGACACGTTTAACTTAAAATTTAGTGCTCACCTGGTTCTTGACCAATATGCATCTATTATTTGGATGAAATTCATTCCAGTAGCCTTACGCAGACAAAATAAAATACCAAATTGACCATGTGTTGTTGTTTATTTCAAAATGGCCGACGAAGGTGAGTTTGTGTTTGACCTTGTTTTACTTGCTAGTCGTAAATAACAAATTCCAATGCGACTTTTCTGAACACTTCTGCTAGCTCTTATTTTCAAAGCAATGCCATGAATAGATAGAGAAACATTCAAGGACAACTTCGAGTCTCCAAAAAGGAGATTGGGACATAAAAACGGAGGATTTTCAGGTGACTAACATTTTGTCTAACTTGGTTTCCTTCAACATTATGCCTTTCAGTAGCATGCGCAAAGGGGGCCGGGAGGGGGGGACTTAGTGTCAGTCGGGGGAAACTACTGCCAGTCGTGGGGCTGGGCCGTCGCTAGAGGGTTTTGTGTGGGGAGGGGTGTAATCCAAATAGACAAATAGTCGGCAAATTTGTATGTAGACTGTAGTCGACAAATTTATGCACCAGGTTGGTAAAAAAAGGAAATGTTATAGAGAAAACTGATGAAAACTCTCATAATTATCCATTAATTAGTTGTTGACTGTACTGTCTTTGTGACTGTGCGATTTTGTGACGGTGCGATTTTGTGACTGCGATTTTATTTTTTTTGACTGTGCAATTTTTTTTGACCGTGCGAATCTTTTTGAACCTACCCCCCTGGCCCTCCCCCCCCCCCCCCCCACTTACGTGAAATTCATGAGGTGACTGCAAAAAAAAATGGGGTTACCATTATTTTGGCACATCGGGGGGAATTGAGAAGAATCTGAGGTCGGGGGAATTTCATTTATGGCCAAGTGGCCCCCCACGCACAATATCCTGCGCACGCCACTGATGCCTTTAGCCGATACCAAAATCATAGATTTTTGGTATCTATCGAGACTAATAATACTGTACATGATTTAGCATAAAACATGGGCGGGGATCCAAATTTCATTGACCAAAACATGCGCACAACAAACAGCAAATCTAGAGATTTTTATAAGCTTTCCCTAATATGTAAAAGTAAATGGCAGTACAGGAGAGCCAAGCGGTGCTAGTCATGACGGTCGGTCGATTTCTAATATTTTTAATCGCACGGATATTGGGCCTACGTCAGTGGCGTAGCTAGTTTTTTCATATTGGAGGGGCAACAAGTGAAAGTGAACCAACAAGACAGTTCTGATAAATATTTTTTCTTCTTCTATTCTAATTTACACTAATTTTGCCATGATTGCGGGTACATTTCGGCTACACAAGATTTGAAAATAACTAATACAATCTTTTATAGGGCACATGCGTACGTAGCCCACAAAAAATTGTTATCTTTATAGGTCGGGGCTGACCTACGTCATCATGCCGGTGAAGAAAATAATAAAATGCCGGTGAAAACAACTTGCGCAGATCAATCAATTAAGGCAACCGCACATTGCGCCTACTGCGAATCAAGTGCGTAACGCTCAGCGTTGAACTTGAGTGCGTGCATGGAATGTTTTGCTTTTGAAACACTTGTTGCCAAGCAAATTTGCTAAAAATAACTCAGTTCGCCCTTTCCTGATACATCTGACCGTCATAATTCCATGATACCCGGCATTTTTTTTGGGGGGGGGGGGGGAGGCACATTACATTTAGTGTCCCTACACTTTCAGTTAGCCCCCCCCCCCCCCCCCCCCCAGTTCCGCCGCCCTGCCCCCTTGCTGTCAATCAATTTGATTGAATTTATAATCCCCCTAAAATACAGAATTGCTACATTTTAATTATTAAAATACCATTTTTAAATAGATTTCATAGAATCCTGCGTACAAAACCAGTTTAAAGGGATGGGTAAGTGTGACATGATATTACATTTAATGGGGATGGGAAGACGAAAAATGAAAATGAGCCTATTCATGCTATTGCAGTCGAATTCTGCAGTGTTGACAAATATTTACATGTAAAATCACGATAAGTCGCGTCATAATATGGACCAAAGACATACTTTACAGATTTCTATATGCTCATTTTTACCCATTACCTGTTCCGGTGGTCACATAGCTATCCTTACGATATATTTAATTAACTAATTGCGAGACTGGTGCCTTTCATTTTAAATAAAAGTTATAAACTTTGTTCGGTCCATTCGACACCAAAAAGGTTCCATTTTAAAGTCGATACATCGATTACGATGGTTGGGTAATTGATTGATTGAAAATGATAACGGCTTCAGAGTTGTTCCCGTTTCTTGCCAGGTGCACCCATGGGGGTGGGGGGGAGGGGGCGCAGCAGGCAATTGACAACCTTTTTTTTTTTTAAAGGAGGAAGAAGGAGGATGAGGGGGAGGTAGAGGAGGAGGAAGGGTAGGGGCATAGGCGGCGCAAATGCAAATGAGGGGGTCACGGGGTCACGTCCCCCATAATTTTAATGTGGGGGACGTGAAAAACGTTATACTGGACCTTTTTATTGTTAACAATGCCCATTTTTGCGATCTTTGCGAGTACATGTATTAGTTTTAATGTGCCATTATTCAAGCTAAGCTGAACAAGATGGCTTCACTCAGAAAGTTTTCCATTACCATTTTATTTTTAGTAAAAACTGATTCTTTTTGCGCGCTTCGCGCACGATTTTTCTACAGGTTTCAACATTATGGGTCTCGAACCACACCAAATATTCTATATATTATGTGGGGGACATTAAAAACGTCATACTGGACCATTTAAGTGTTAGAAATGCCAATTTTTGCGCGCTTCGCGTTCATATTATTAGATTCAATGTTTCATTATTCACGCTTATTAACAAGATGGCTTCAAGAAAGTTGTATATGACCATTTTAGTTCAGAAACTGAATGTCAGTTTGCACGCTTCACGCGCATTTTTACTACAGGTTTCAACATTACGGGTCTCGAACCACACCAATTCTAAATATTATGTAAGTGTTAAAAAACACAATTTTTGCGCGCGTATTAGTTTCAATGTTTCAATATTTAAGATATGGCTTCAGGAAATCTTACTGGTGAATTTTAGTTCATAAACTAAAACATTTTTTATACAGGTTTCAACATTATAATGGGTCTCGAACCACCTTTATTCTGCTTGCTTCATTTCAGAATGCTGAATATTTGCCTTAAAAATGCCGAAAACCCATGAGGTTTCAGGGGCCCTGATGCGGGCCCCAGGACCCCACCTGCTGGTCGCTCCGCTCACAAGGATACAACATTTGCCCCCCCCCCATCAAAATAGTCCTGGATACGCCCTTGGAAATGGATGGACACTGCACTGATGATCATGGTGATGATCATGGTGATGATGATGGAGCCGTCGACCCCGAGCTCGACTGGGGAGTGGCGTTACCGTGGGACTCACACGGTGATCTTTTTAAAACTGTTCTCTCTAATGAAGTTTGACTTAAAGGTGTATATATATTCCGATCACTTTTTTTGGCTATGAATTCTTTTTCACATCAAGATAATTATTTTAATATCGGAAGAATCCCCATATTTTTCTCATTATGTCTCTAAATCTTAGGGGCCAGAAATGTTCCATTTAGAAATTATAGGCTAAAATGTGGTGAATTACTGACAAAGGTGGTTAACCACCTGTCAGTTTGTGTACTACTCAATGGGCAAATGTATTGTGACCTTGTGCTTCTAAAATTAGAACCATTGCCGTTATGCAACTCAAACTTTGGAATGCGACAATTTTAAGGATGACCTTTCATGTAAAATAGAAAACATCAAGTTGAAAATCGGGCCAGAAATCAGAATATATATAGGTAGATGTTCTGATTGCTGTTCTGATTGCTAGCTCACAGTGGCCAACGTGTCATCTACTGAAGATAGCAATGTCAACATGGTCGGCGTCTGTAGTGCAGAGCTATCTATGTACAAAGGCCTTTATAATTTACTAATATATAGGTCTATACGAATGCTATATCTACCATGTCTACTGAAGATAACAATGTCAAATGGCCAAAGCGTCTGTTAGTGCAATGCTATCTATGTACAAGGGCCTTTAGAATTTACCAATAATTTCTATTAGAATGCTATCTACCGAAGATAACAATGTCATACGCTGTTCATATCATAACTCCTATAGTGCAGATATACGCCTAATCATTGAGCGATAAGTTTATTCACCCATGCAAAGTATCTGCTGAAGATAGCACACTTTAAGTTAATACAGCCGGCTATTCATGTATATAGGGCTACTAAATGCCATACAGTCCTCACAAAGGATGTTAGGTCACATTTATTAAGTTGGGACCCTATTGCGTCATATGCATACATTTGACAAAAATTACATGTGATAATGCTCTAAGCCTAATAACTCAAAAAGTATAAATCCAAAGTGTGCACAATTATACATTGTTAGTAAGCTGAGATATCTAGGATTGTGAATATCTAGCGTTTGTTCCAGTATACAGGGTGACTTAGGAAATATATAGGGTGTAACAAAAGAAATATTACAATGAAATATAATTTACTGTATGCTTCCTAATTTAAACATAGTACATTGAAATAAATATTGAACCCCAGATTTGAGAAGCCAAAGGCAAAGCCCTTCCGGTCATATATTATTTGTAGGGTTAATTAATTGTCAAGCGAAAATACAGGGTGATCAAAATGTGTCAATTTTCACATAAAAAACTATATATTCTGTGTGGACAGTATGACAAAAATGTATATAAATGTTGTTTGTTCAAAATAAACACTTAGATGAAGTTTATGAACATACCTTTCCGGTAGAAAGGTACAATTCATTCTAATTTTATTATACAGGGTGTCTAAAAATGAAGAAAACAAATTCGGCTGATTACTTACAACCTCATTTCTGTATTATGAATTGATTACAATGTTATGCCTGTCATTTATTGCACTGACATCTTGCTAACATTATAGTTAAAACTGTTGATCTATAGAAATCAGCATTGGATATTGAACAATTTGAAAATGATATACTATATAGTAGGGTGACGGCGATGGACATGTTAATCCTAAACACTAAAAAGTGATATTATTGTGCGGATTTGGTGGATAAAATAAGCACTTCCTAGGTAATTAGTATCAATATAATTAGCAAAGATTATCTTAGATATTAAGAAACATTCAACATTAGGTCCAACTTCATTAAAACACTGCAGAGATATTGCCCCCCCCCCCCCCAGTTACCATTTGAAATGGGTAATAATCTGCCGTTGATACATTTTCAGATGGTATTTGTTGTATATGTAATTAATTAGTAATATTAATTAATTGGGGATGTAATTAACACTAATTAAGGTTTGATAATTACAATTATGATACTAATCACACAAAATAATAATTCAATTAACTAATTTTACCCATCCCGTTGGAAATACATAGCATGCATCCTCACACGACACGCATGCATCCTCACCCGCCTCCACCCTGACTTATTGTAATTTAACGAGTTATAGTAATTAATCTCAACTTGATTTATACATTTTTCTTATAGATACTATTAAAGCAATAAATTATCTTCCAAATGAGACTAAATATACTCAATTGTGATGTATGGTTTGAAAAATATAAGCATTTGAATGGCAAATAAGCGATGGCCAACGTCATATTATTTTGAAGATATAGCAATGTCAACATGGTCAAAGCGTCTGTAATGCAATGTAAAAGGGCCTTTAGAATTTACCAATATATGTCTATAATGCTATCTACCGAAGATAACAATGTCATAAGCAGAAGATGTTAAATCATATACGCCTACTCGTTGAGCCATAAGTTTATTCACCCATGCAAAGTACACTGCAAGAACGTTGGGTAAACAATTTACCCAACGTTAGTTAAACTATGAACAACCCCGTTGTTGGGTAAATAATTACCAACGTTTGGTAAAATGTTGGCTAATTACCCAACGGTTGGGTAAAGTTTTGGCTAATTACCCAACCGTTGGGTAAAATTTCACCAACAGTTGGTTAATATTATTTACCCAACAACGGGGTTGTTCATAGTTTACCCAACGCTAAATAATTGCCCAACCGTTCTAACAGTGTATCTGTTGAAGATAGCACACTTTAGTTAATACAGCCGGCTATTCATGTATAAAAAGGGCTACTATAATGCCGTACATTCCTCAAAATGGATGTTACTAAGCTAATTTACAATGGCCAACGTCATATTATTTTGAAGATAGCAATGTCAATATGGTCAAATCGTCTGTAGTGCAATGCTATCTATGTAAAAGGGCCTTTATAATTTACCAATATGTCTATTAGAATGCTATCTACCGAAGATAACAATGTCATAACCTGTTAAAGCATAACTCCTATCCTAGTGCAGATATACGCCTTGAGCCATAAGTTTATTTACACTGCAAAAACTCCGGTGTTAAATATGCAACACTGAGCCGGTGTTACGCTCCTGGTGTTAATGTTGGTGTTAGGTCAACACCATAGGAATAACTGATGTAACACTTCTCATGGTGTTAAGTTTCTTGTGTTAAAATTGGTGTAAGAATAACTCCCATGGGTGTCACTATTCCACACATGCGCACGGGGGTGGGTTATATTGGTTTTGTAACACTTTGGATTGTATATTTATACATTTGATCTAGTGATTCGATCTGCAACATGCACCATTCCATAATTAAATGGCAAGTAAGAACATTAATTCACAAAAACGTTAAAGTTTTAATAAATTTGAACTGTTGAACAGTGAAATATGTTATTTGCAAGCATTTTATTGTTAAAGGACTTCAACTTATCTAACATTAATATTTTAACACCAGAAGGTGTAAAAAAAATAATATTTTAACACCAGAAGGTGTAAATTTTTGAATATTTTAACACCAGAAGGTGTAAAAAAATTAATATTTTAACACCAGAAGGTGTTATATTTAACACCAACGTTGTAACACTAGTGGTGTCATTTTAACACCAGGTGGTGTGGTCCTATAGTGAATCCGTACTGGTGTTAAATTTAACACCACAGTTTTTGCAGTGTACCAATGCACAGTATCTAAAGCACACTTTAGTTATTTACAACCGGCTATCTACATACATGAAGATAGGGCTACTTATGCCATACATAATTCCTCAAAAAGGATGTTACCTGAGTAAGACTATTCATAACGGATTAAAGCTCATACAGTGGCCAACGCGGGGTGATCGACCCGGAGTATATACCAACCCCGGGTGCGACAATATACAACTTGGAAGTTTTCAGGACGATCGCGATCGCGTTCACTTGTTCATAATGTTTACTGTTCGCAATAAGTGAATTATTTGAACATAGTCACCCCAGGGTGATCTTTGCCGACATTGTCAACTTGAATTGTTGTCAATTAAGTTCATTTGTCAACTCTGGGTAATCTCAGTCTGCTTATTATCATATCTTAAAAAGGTATTTGAACATAGTCAACCCAGGGTGATGTTTGCCGACATGTTGTCAACTTGCAGTCGTCTATCAAGTTCATTTGTCAACTCTGGGTAATCACAGTCTGCTTATGCACCGTGCAGGCGACGTGCAAACGCGTAACACCAAATAGAAATTAATACAAGTCCAAAAGTTATAGTCCACCCGGGATTGGTCCACCCCGGGTCGCGAATTTATTAACCGTAACAAACATTTGGCCAAACACTGTATGTATTGCTGTACAATGTACATGTACATGTATATACGCTTTACTTCCGTTGGAAGGTTTCAAATGTTTGTTACGGTAAATAACATCGCCCCCGGGTCGGTCTACCCCGGGTGGAAAGTCAAGGGGGTATTTCCGTCGCTGCATATACATGATATAACATTACAATCCTAACCTATATACTGTACTACAGCAATGTCGAAACTCCTCATAGAACAGAGGAATTAATCTTTCTACGAATAGAGCTTCAACAATTTATGATTTCACCCGATGCCTTTATAACGCAATGCTATCTACCGAAGATAGCAATGCTGAACCAACCGCCAATCAAGTGCAATTATAACACCCTTCGTAAAATAATCCAATGAAGATAGCAAGTTAATAGTTGTGACGTTAGAAATAATAGAAACACATGTTTTAATACTTACACATTTTGATAATCAGTTTTACGTTTTATAAGTGACTATTTTCGATGATGACGTATCGTAATGAACATTTAATGGATATCCGGGGCGGGCCAAGACAGGCCATTAGTTTCATAGTGAAGTTCAAAATTATCATTGTTTTTATAGCGGGTCGTCATTTCACGGAAAATTGCGACACACTTGCTATTCATAATCTTGATAATTACCATGATTACATACAAATAAATAAATATACCTATCACTATCAGCAGTAAGTAAAGCAGTTCACCTATTAAACTTGTGTTAACGTATCATAGACATACAAGCCTCCAACACATGTATGGTATATGAATATGAAACGCTATACATTATTATGATATTTCCCTGAACGCTTTAAAAAGCGTTCAGACAATCATGAATCATGATATGCCTGTTTTTGCGGGGCGTAACAGGGGATACCGGTATAGGACAAACTTTTGTTGAGAGTGAGGCAATTTTCCGAATCTGACTCAACCGGGTGTGTTGTGCCACTTTCCATTTGAAAGACAGCGGTGTTTGTTTGAAGAGTTGTCGACCAAATTTCCAAGTAGGGTCTGTATGCATGCCATGTAGCGAAGCGAATTTGTTTCCGTAGTTTTGAATAGGGGTATAGGCCTACGGAAATATGTCAAAACTACGGAAACAGGCCCTTCATAAAATATATATCAATTCAGAGGTATAGACCTTCCGGAATAGTATCGCTACTCTGAGTTTCATGGACAATCCCATATGGTCATGTTGTCCAATCATCAGGCAAAATGAATAAAATATATTAGCTAGTTAATCCGTTGGTTTGACATCCCCGGCCTGATCCTCACGATAAGGCGCCCTATTAAAACGTTACGGAAAAAATCGCGCCCTGGAACTAAAAATATAGCAGCACATTTCACCATCATATCGAGGGCTCAGAAACAAAAGGCCTTATCTCCATTTTGACCATTTTGAGAAAAAGCCTATTGAAGATTTTTAAACACATTGGGCATGGGGAGATAGAGATGAGGCATTGTGATGCTGGCTATAACTTTGAAGGGGTTGTGTTATGGAGATAGGCTGCGTGTTACGGGAAAGAGAATTTCTTTCTGAACATTTTGATACCAAAATCTCATTTTTGAAAAAATGGAGATGAGGCCTTTTGTTTATGAGCCCTCGATATATAGGTCCTATCAAACAACAATGCTCTGTAAAATTTCTTACAATCTATAACATTGTTAATGGTATCGCGCGACCGTAGCGACGCGACGTTATTCAAAGTTCTTGAAAAGATATTTGCAACAGGGCTTTGCACTTTTTTCAAGAAAATAGACATCCTAGGCCTAATTAGTCATTGTTTGATTGTGCGCCTGTATCAATTACTGCCTAATGATTTATAAAGAAACAATAAAGGCTGTCAAAACAGAACGTTTAGTGATGTGATAGATGTGTTTTCATGGTGTGTGAATGTACTATCGCGCGACCCGGCGAGGCTTTTTGAAAATGAAAGAGGTATACACACGTTACCAACACTAGCTATTGCATTATCAAGCAATATGTCATATCAACGGATAAGCAGATAAACCAAAATAAATAGGCTTTATATTTATTGAATCAAACTCGGTAAACAAAATTAGTGATGTTCGTGTTTCGTTTCACCAAATTCATTGGTTTCACCGACGCGTCGTCCTTCCTTCCAAGTTGTGCGTTGTTACTTGCCATCCAATTGTGGGTCCGGGTTGTGGGTTAAAGGTATATTATGTGATCTTTCCAGGGAACGCCCTCAACATCGACAAAAAAATAGAAAGCAGATTTTCTTGCAGATTTACATTTCTGATCATAAATCATGCATACATTCCAAGTTACAGGGCGATACGATTCTTAATTACTTCAAAATCATGGTTTTAGAGTGAAAATAAACTGTCGGAATCCCGACAGTTTATATTTTTCACTCTAAATTCACTCTAAAACCATGATGTTGAGGTAATTAGGAATCGTATCGCTCTGTAACTTGGAATGTATGTATGATTTATGATCGGAAATGTAAATCTGCAAGAAAATCTACTTTCTAAAAAAAATAATGAATAGAGGGCGCTCTCTGGAAAAGATCACATAATATGCCTTTAACTACCGATTTTGGACAAGGACTGCATAGTAGTAGTTATAGGCCTTAGGCCTATCATAAAGGAGGAAAGTCTCCGGACAGGCTAAGATTTAGAATAGGCCTACCCTATTCTGACTCCTCACCGAGTAACAGTGTTTGGGTCTTTCACATTGAAGACATGATTGTGGTATAGGGTATACTTAAGGAACTCCAAAAAGTAAAATAACCAGAGACGAGGGGCACTATAATTTTTAGTCACGTGCTGACGAACTATTAAAAACCACTTAGCAACACTAAGCAATCCCGGTAAGAGATTAACATTGATACCTTCATATTAAAGGGGCACGGAGAGAAAAATAAAAAGTTTCAATATAGATATAAGGTACAATAGAACCCTGAAACGTAATCATTCATGGGAAAAGGGTTGAATTGATAGATAGACATTCTGGTGAAGACATATGTGCCGAATTCGATGTGATTTACATCGAAATTACCAAATTGTGAAATATTACATGATATCCTACTGCGGTTTCAGATGGTAGTTAGTAGGCCTATATGTCTAAGTATTACTTTGGTGCAAAACGCACAATTTCCAAGGAAGTTGAGGGCGCACTCCCATACGTATCTCTCAATCCTCTCAATGCCCTTTTAACGGCAGATCGCCTATCCATAAAGTAAACAGGTAATTTCCAAGAGTATATGCCTTCATTCCCATCGGTCACTGTGACCAAATAGTCCAATAACAATCATTGGATCACTGACCAACGAGTCCCAAAACTATTGAGTCACCAAACAGAGTAGGCTTTCTATTCCCATTTGGTCACTGTGACTAAATAGTCCAATAACAATCATTGGATCACTGACCAACGAGTCCCAAAACTATTGAGTCACCAAACAGAGTAGGCTTTCTATTCCCATTTGGTCACTGTGACTAAATAGTCCAATAACAATCATTGGATCACTGACCAACGAGTCCCAAAACTATTGAGTCACCAAACAGAGTAGGCTTTCTATTCCCATTTGGTCACTGTGACTAAATAGTCCAATAACAATCATTGGATCACTGACCAACGAGTCCCAAAACTATTGAGTCACCAAACAGAGTAGGCTTTATATTCCCATTTGGTCACCGTCCAAATAGTCCAATAACAATCATTGGATCACTGACCAACGAGTCCCAAAACTATTGAGTAACCAAACAGAGTAGGCTTTATATTCCCATTTGGTCACTGTGCCCAAATAGTCCAATAACAATCATTGGATCACTGACCAACGAGTCCCAAAACTATTGAGTCACGAAACAGAGTAGGCTTTATATTCCCATTTGGTCACTGTGCCCAAATAGTCCAATAACAATCATTGGATCACTGACCAACGAGTCCCAAAACTATTGAGTAACCAAACAGAGTAGGCTTTATATTCCCATTTGGTCACTGTGCCCAAATAGTCCAATAACAATCATTGGATCACTGACCAACGAGTCCCAAAACTATTGAGTCACGAAACAGAGTAGGCTTTATATTCCCATTTGGTCACTGTGCCCAAATAGTCCAATAACAATCATTGGATCACTGACCAACGAGTCCCAAAACTATTGAGTCACGAAACAGAGTAGGCTTTATATTCCCATTTGGTCACTGTGACTAAATACTCCAATGACAATCATTGGATCACTGACCAACGAGTCCCAAAACTATTGAGTCACCAAACAGAGTAGGCTTTCTATTCCCATTTGGTCACTGTGACTAAATAGTCCAATAGCAATCATTGGATCACTGACCAACGAGTCCCAAAACTATTGAGTCACCATACAGAGTAGGCTTTATATTCCCATTTGGTCACTGTGCCCAAATAGTCCAATAACAATCATTGGATCACTGACCAACGAGTCCCAAAACTATTGAGTCACCAAACAGAGTAGGCTTTCTATTCCCATTTGGTCACTGTGACTAAATAGTCCAATAACAATCAGTGGATCACTGACCAACGAGTCCCAAAACTATTGAGTAACCAAACAGAGTAGGCTTTATATTCCCATTTGGTCACTGTGACCAAATAGTCCAATAAAAATCATTGGATCACTGACCAACGAGTCCCAAAACTATTGAGTCACGAAACAGAGTAGGGTTTATATTCCCATTTGGTCACTGTGACTAAATACTCCAATAACAATCATTGGATCACTGACCAACGAGTCCCAAAACTATTGAGTCACCAAACAGTGTAGACTTTCTATTCCCATTTGGTTACTGTGACTAAATAGTCCAATAACAATCATTGGATCACTGACCAACGAGTCCCAAAACTATTGAGTCACCAAACAGAGTAGGCTTTATATTCCCATTTGGTCACTGTGCCCAAATAGTCCAATAACAATCATTGGATCACTGACCAACGAGTACCAAAACTATTGAGTCACCAAACAGAGTAGGCTTTCTATTCCCATTTGGTCACGGTGACTAAATAGTCCAATAACAATCATTGGATCACTGACCAACAAGTCCCAAAACTATTGAGTAACCAAACAGAGTAGGCTTTATATTCCCATTTGGTCACTGTGACCAAATAGTCCAATAACAATCATTGGATCACTGACCAACGAGTCCCAAAACTATTGAGTCACCAAACAGAGTAGGCTTTCTATTCCCATTTGGTCACTGTTCCCAAATAGTCCAATAACAATCATTGGATCACTGACCAACGAGTCCCAAAAGTCACTTGAGTCACCAAACAGTGTAGGCTTTCTATTCCCATTTGGTCACTGTGACTAAATAGTCCAATAACAATCATTGGATCACTGACCAACGAGTCCCAAAACTATTTAGTCACCAAACAGAGTAGGCTTTCTATTCCCATTTGGTCACTGTGACCAAATAGTCCAATAACAACCATTGGATCACTGACGAACGAGTCCCAAAACTATTGAGTCACGAAACAGAGTAGGCTTTCTATTCCCATTTGGTCACTGTGACTAAATAGTCCAATAACAATCATTGGATCACTGACCAACGAGTCCCAAAACTATTGAGTCACCAAACAGAGTAGACTTTCTATTCCCATTTGGTCACTGTGCCCAAATAGTCCAATAACAACCATTGGATCACTGACCAACAAGTCCCAAAACTATTGCGTCACCAAACAGAGTAGACTTTCTATTCCCATTTGGTCACTGACCAAATAGTCCAATAACAATCATTGAATCTCTGACCAACGAGTCTAAAAAGTATTGAGTCTCCAAACAGAGTAGGCCGCCTTCTATTAGTATTACCATTACAACAATCATTGGATCACTACCCATGTAACGAGTCCAAAATCGATTGAGTCACCAAACAGATAGGTCTTCTATTCCCCACAAATGTGACCAAATAGGCCAATAACAATAATTGAATCTCTGACCAATGAGTCCCATAACTATTGAGTCACCAAACAGAGTAGACCTTCTTTTCCCATTTGGTTACTGTGCCCAAATAGTCCAACAACAATCATTGGATCACTGAGCAACGAGTCTAACTCTAAGGTTGCACACCACTAAATACATCTCCCATAGGGTTACACGTGAAATGCACACTTTTAAAATGGATATTTCTTGACGTTATAAGAAACTGGTAACTTGAAATTTGGTTTCAACTTGAAGATGAAAGCCATGACTACTAACTCAACAACTCATATATGGGGGGTAACCGGCATAATTTTGAGCTAGAGCCTTTTCAAAAAGTACGAGTTGAGTTTTCCTGGTCACACGCAATTGTTGATTAAGATTATTGCGTCAGATACCGGAAATGACCTGAACACAAATGTCTCTGTTAAAATATTAAAAGATCATCATTGCATCAATTTTTTTGGACCTGAAGAACGCTGATGTGTCTGTCAAAATTCACACTATATTAATTTCGCCATAACTTGCAGTAAAAACCCTAATTTTAAACTGTAATTTACAATAGGTCTCCCGTTTCGGCATAGAAACGGGCCGGTTTTGGACTTTTGCCTCAAAGGGGGTAGGGCCAGACGTTATTTAGTGGTGTGAAACCTGAAGGAGACACTTTTTTTATTATTGCCTCATTTTCTTAATCTTTTGCACTTTACATAATGCGTAGTTATGATTTTTGATCAAATATACGACTTCAAAGTGGTAAAAAACAGTGAAAGACATTGTGCGCCATATTGGCTATGTCAGTAGAAAAGTAGATTTTGGTTACCATGATCCTCGTCAAAAAGGCATACGGCACTATGCTAATCACTTGTTGTAAAACATTTTGCATGGAAGTATTGAAATTACGAGGACATTCTGTGAGGTTGACCTATTCAGTAGACACAGCTTAATCAATTTACCCCCCCCCATGCCCTATCCCCCCCCCCCCCATATACCCTATGCCCCCCCCTCCCCCCCCCCCCCCCCCCCACCGCTTACGTTCAACTCTTGCTTCAAATATGTCTTTTTAAATACAATTTAGATCATGTTAGACCCCGCGCCGTTCTGAGAGGGGAGTTTACGGAAGTATGCAAAACTTGTATTCAAATCTTTTTTTCTTCTCACTAGAGCGTAATTCGTTTAAAATTATATTTTTGATATTTAAGAAAAAAAGGTTTTCTCCAAATTTTGTTCCTATTAGCGAAATTTAGACCCTCATATCTTAGCCATTTCGATAAATAAACATGATAAACTTTAAATCGTTTAAAGTAATTATTTACGTCTATGGCACGTGTCCGAGAAGTCTTAATGTCGCAGGGTCTTGCATTAAAAGACAGTGGGGTGGAGAAAATGAGCATTTATACACAGCTCTATGGAGAAAAATTTACATAATCGTCGATATCTCGAAAAGAAAATCATTAATCAAACATAATATTTGTTCAAATTAACTTTTTTGGGCAGGGAATATACGGTTTTCTTCTTTAAAAAAAAAAAAAAAAAAAAAAAAAAAAGATAAAAAAACTAGATAATGACTTTAATTAGTCAGATTGTAGCTTATTTAACCAAACGGACGGATCTTTCATGATGAAACAGATGTGTATACTAAGAGAACGAAGTGTACGGGCCGTAATAATATGTCTTAGAACCAATTTTAACTAGAAGTCTAGTTATCATTGCCGGCAAGTCAGTTTAGACAGCAATGCAGGGGTGAAGGTCAAAGCGCCTTGACCCTCTGTATAGGTTGCACACCACTAAATACATCTCCCATAGGGTTACACGTGAAATGCACACTTTTAAAATGGATATTTCTTGACGTTATAAGAAACTGGTAACTTGAAATTTGGTTTCAACTTGAAGATGAAAGCCATGACTACTAACTCAACAACTCATATATGGGGGGTAACCGGCATAATTTTGAGCTAGAGCCTTTTCAAAAAGTACGAGTTGAGTTTTCCTGGTCACACGCAATTGTTGATTAAGATTATTGCGTCAGATACCGGAAATGACCTGAACACAAATGTCTCTGTTAAAATATTAAAAGATCATCATTGCATCAATTTTTTTGGACCTGAAGAACGCTGATGTGTCTGTCAAAATTCACACTATATTAATTTCGCCATAACTTGCAGTAAAAACCCTAATTTTAAACTGTAATTTACAATAGGTCTCCCGTTTCGGCATAGAAACGGGCCGGTTTTGGACTTTTGCCTCAAAGGGGGTAGGGCCAGACGTTATTTAGTGGTGTGAAACCCTAATGTGGCCATTATCTAATTATCGAAATGTGTCATTATCACATTAATCCAATAAACCAAATGGCTACGTATACCAGTCGCGGCATAGTCACCACCATCGTTTCGCTAACCCAAATAATGATATGCCATATACAAAGTAAAATAGGCCTAGCCATTGAGTCACATAACCAAGAGTCCAAACAAATGTTGTATGGTGTTTAACCAACCAAAGAGTTCAATCTGGAGTCCAATAACCAGTGGGTTAGAAACCAATGATAATTACCTAAGGGAGTGTTCAGAAATACTTTGGTGGGGGTGGGGGTGGGAGGTTGGCCAAAACGGGGGGGGGGGTCTAAAAAGTTTGAAGTCTCAAAAAAGGGGGGGGGGAATAAAAAGTTTTCCCTACTCATGAGGGGGGGTCAAAAAAGTTAGGCCAAATAGGTAGTCGTTAACGGTAAAAATACCAAAATTTTCTGCGCTCCGCGCAAGAAAATACTGCACTATTAACATTTCTATAACAAATTATACAGATTTCCGCACGCTCCGCGCAAATCTTTGTAAAAACATTGTGCCGACAGCAGAATTTGTTATACAAAATGTGACTAAACCAGTGTCCACAATTTGTACTTGAGAACTGTTGATAAGGGTGATCGTCAACAGGGTTAAATACACATTTCCGCGCGCTACACATGATTTTGAACGCAGTTTACCAAATTTCTGCGCGCTCCGCGCGCGTGTCTTTGTGACATGACATGAAGACAGCAACATGAAAACAACATGAAGACAGCAGGATTTGTTATACAAAATGTGACTAACCAGTGTCCACAATTTTTACTTCAGAACTGTTACATTTTGTATAGCACCAAATTGACCAAATTTGTCGTGCTCCGCGCAAATATTTGTGAAAGTATTGTGTAGATAGAAGGACTTGTATACAAAGAGTAACTTTCTGGAAGAAAAAAACCCGTTTTTAAAAAGGCTATAACATGATAAATACAAATCACCGAAAAATACAATTCGGAGGCTTGAAAGATATGTTTCAAGTGAATTTAAAATGTTGCAAATTGATTGCCAGCTATACACAGTTCTGACTGTAAGCATCATAGAACTTGAGTCAAATGTCTATCTACATCTGACAATAGTGGGGGGGGGGGGGGGTCAAAAAGGTTTTTCACCCTGTTATGGGGGGGTCAGAAAAGTTTGTCAATTTGTAAAGGGGGGGGTCAAAAAGTTTAGACACCGACAATTTTCTTTTGGCCAACCCCCCCCCCCCCCCCCCCCCCCACCAAAGTATTTCTGAACACTCCCTAATATACCTTGGGTCAGAAGATTTCAAAAACCACTACAATTCATTGCGCCTGCAAAATGCCCTAATTCTGGTCTCTAAATTTGTCTCAGTTCCCATATGCACACAATCATAGCTTCATAGCGCGTTCATCATTGGAGCTCTAGTCTTTATGTGTTTATTAGGTTCTAGTTTTCATCAATGAATATAGGGTTAGCGTTCGCGCAATGCATTGTGGGTAGACCTTAAAATCTTCAATGGGTGGCACAACCTGTAGCCATTTGGGAAATGTCCCTAACAAATCACACCACCTTCCTATCATCCCGCCTATCATTGCCTATATAGTCCGTCAAGAAAGACACTCGCCAGTGCCCTTTGGCGAGTGAAACTGGACGGACTATAATAATTCATCCCCAGCGGAAGTTTGCTGGTGGAAACACAATGTTCTTTACATGTTCCATATGACATCAACATTACCTAGTGGTGTAGATTTGATAATAATTAGCTTGTGCAAACTCAATGTTGGACTTGGGGATTTACCTATCACTGATTAGGCCTACATACAAAAAACGGATGTTTTGATGAGTAAAATCAACAAAGAACCACCTTGAGTATCTTGTCTAGTGTATATATCTTATTTGTTTTACGATAAATATTTCCCCGATATTTCGACATTTTGTGTATGAAAGCGGTTTCGTTTCATTATGATGAAATCAAGTCATGCAATGTGTACAGCAAAAATAAAAGCACTTCGTCGGTCTGGGCCATTGAATGAATGTTGCGTTTGTTGTTTCTAAGGAAATATCAACTTCCGAAGGAGATTGGGTGGGAGTGGCCGTGATACTCCAATGACAAAACAGAACTCTAAGCAGACTTGAAATAAAAGTCCAACAGTTTGTTTTACGGTGATCATGGCAAGAGGTCACTCATCAGTCATGCAGTCAAGCTCAAAGAAAAAGTGTTTCATAGTTTTGGTTTGATGGTGGTGTAATCATTTATATCATAGTGTTTTAACGCATGCGTGCAGTTTGGAATCGCGCTGCATGGAGTCAGTATTTTATAAACCACCACTGCAATAAGTTCACCAGCCGAGCCGTTGAAGGGGTGTAAATGAGCGGCAGCCGCAACGAAAGGATCAGCCGAAGCTCGCCCGCTTTCGCCCGCTAGCCAGGCACTTAGATTTGGCGTTGTGGTTTGCCTCTATGCAAATGCATAGCGACTTTTACAATTTTTGCTGTATTTTGTATATTTTCAATGACGATTGCCGGTTTTAAACATGGCATGCGCTATCGGATTATTACTAGACGAGGCTTCTATGTATCTGGATGAATTAGATGACAAAGCTGATATTGGCGCAAACTACATCCTTGGGTCGAAACACGAGGAAGAAAGTTGGAGCACGGTTATAAATGAGGTGAGAGTGGGCCGGGTTTCTCTGATCAGTGGGATGGAAGGAAATATAGGGCCCTAATCACAGGCTACTTAGTGGCATTCAATAAGGCTTTTATTCTTCACATGGCGCCACCTGATTGGTGTCATATCATTGTCAATGATCTCGCATATCAAGCACCCTCGGCGTAACTATTAGGGGCTCGGCCGGAGTCTGCTAACCGGAGACCATTACAGAGAGCCTACAAGAGAAGCCCCTCATTGGCGGGACAGATCGGCGGTTTTACAATCACACGGCGAAAACGTTTACTTGATCTTGATGTTCTTCAAGCACTCGTTTGCAGCGCCTCCAAGACATGTCTCGAAGTCGTTCGGCGTGTGCTCAGAGTCGTGCACGGGCATCCGAATCCGAAGGGAAGCCTACGATTGCGTTAAAAAATTATCAGGGTGCTTGATCAGGGTTTGGGTGGAGTGGCCGGGGTTGGGGTTCATGAATCATGACTGAGCTCTGAACATGTAAAAGTAAACTCAAGATAAGACGACTGAATGAGACATGACTAGAGCCAAAAATAAGTAAATCCCAGAGTGATCGTGTAGTACTAAAAACCGCGCTATCGATCTTTAAATGAGTGTTAGTCGAAGTCGGACAAGATGCTGAAGCAATTTTACCGTGAGCAAATCACTGGCTATCTTCAGGCTTATGGCCAAAGGCTAAGGTTGGGGCACAAGTTTCGTGGCACGTCCTTATGTCTACTTGCATTCGGGGTCATTTTGTGTACATATCTGCCCGCGGATGACCCCATCCCATTGAGTTGTTGGTTTTTTTCTTCCCAAAAGCCTATAGGTTTTCATCACGTCACAGGTTAATCAAGTACCGCAAATTTTTCAGACCCGACGTGTTGACTAGCGCTAGTGTAAGCTTATGCCTCGAGAGTGCAATCTTATGTATTGATTGACATACAGCTAGCTATGTAGACTTGTGGACCTAGTGGACCGGAGGTCCAACCAGCTTGTTCGGATTCAAGGTCCTGTAAACTTTGAAAGGGTAGGGACGATCTCAACATTTGAGATTCACAGGTCTTGGCTTTGATTCTATTGCCTGTATATCAACAGATGTAAAAGACAGAAATGAGAATGAGAGTATCATGATCAACAATTATGTTTCTTTCCTTTCGTTTCAACTTTCTTATTTTTATACACCTGCGCTCTAAATTTGTGGATGCCTCAAAGGGTGTCAGGCGCGTACACAGGGGGTGTTTACTGTTTAGGGCCCTTGGGTCTGTCAAAAATAAATTAAAAGGGGGAATAAATAAGGAGTGAAGTGAACACCAACCCCTCCCCCACCTTCTTGAGAGCATTGCTATCCCCTCCCCCTTTTTGAGTTGGGGGCATGCCCCCTTTTGGCAACCTTAAATACTTATATTTTATAAAATGGTCCCATGTCACAAGGTGGTGTAATTTGTGTTACATGGGCAAAATTGACAAAAAAGGTATTTTGTTATATGTTATAGATATTGTCACCCTCTAATAATTCACACCACTTTTTTGATAAAAATCCCTTTCGTTAAGGCAAAATCGGCTAATTAAGAGTTAATTAGTCCATTGTTGGCAATGTAAACTTGAATTTTCAAATGCGTTTTTCTCAAATTGAACCTGCTGTACTAAAAGAAGCACACAATTGAAGTAGTTAGTTGTATCTAACTGATACATTCAGAACATATTGAAAACATACTAATTCACAAATTGAGCAGTGAAATTTAGTAAAAAATATTGTAATTTGCATATTAATTACAATTTAATTATAACCTTAATTTAGGCGGTATACCCAGAATGAAATTATTGTTTATCACTATGTAAAATTACCAAAGTAGGTAGTTTCAAGTTTGAGTCCACTGCATATGATAAATAGATACATAAGAAGTAACATTGTGGTGAAAAACACTTTTGTAATTAGTTAATTATGTTAATTAAGCAATCTTACTAAGTGGCTTAAAGCATTTTTACATCCTCTTTTGATATGTATTATTTTTCCAAAGGTAAATGACTTTAAATGCTCTAACATTTCATTAAAGCATTACTAAATAGGTCCTACATGATTGAATGTATCTTTAAAACATTTTAAACCATGATAACACATTATTAATTAATTATACAGCCATTTAATTGATAATTACCATCGCTATAAATCAGAGATAACAGAACTTCAGCATGCCCTAATGGGTTGATAAATGGCAATCATTATTCTTTTTTAGAAGAATTTGTATTTATTACAAATTTATCTTTAAAATGAGATATTGATGAGGTTGATATGACAAGGGGTTACGAAAATACAACAATTTATTCAAATCAACGCTATGAAAATCTTGCATTTCCCTATGCTAATACATTGCGCGCCACCGCCTGAGCCGCCACCGCCTGAGCCGCCACCCCTACTTTTTCAGATTGAAACTGCTGTTACTCTGTTATTTAAATTACTATTTCAATGAGATTTTACACTGTTATAGCCTCATCTCTCAGCTTTAAAATGATGCATCAACCACTTCAATAGGCCAAGGGGTTGTGATGCTACAAGATTTTGATGACGAAACCATTCCGAAAAATGTAACACCGCCACCCTTTTAGCATGCCCACCTTGTGACATGCGACCAAATAAGAATCAATGAGGTCTGAAATGGATTAGAAATGCCCTCAGAGAGTATCAAAATTCAAAATGTTCTCACACCGCAGGTTTACTTGGTACCCAAACACAGTTGGACTACAAGGGGAAACCACCTATTTCTAAGCACAATGCCAGGTAAAAATTTCAAAAACAATCCTGGAATAATGTAAAGGAAAATATAAAGTTTGTGTGCCTTGAAACGGCTTAGAAATGCCCCAATGAGCCAGTGGCGTATCTGGGGTCTTTGTCAGGGGGGGGCAAAGGGTATTTTTTCCCGGTGAACACCAGTTCGACCCTTTATGTAAAAATGGTGTTAGGGACCATTCATTATTTATGCTGGAGGGGGGGGGGGGGTAGAATATAGGGGGGGGGGGGTAGAATATAGGGGGGTCATGTAACTTTCATATGTTGAAATAGGGGGAGCTATGTAACTTTTTATTCTTAAACAGGGGGTTGTGTAACTTTTTTTTTAAATGTAAAGATGGTGGTGTTTGGGGTGATTTTAGAGGATATTTTGGAGTGTAAATGCCATTTTTTCTGCGCTTCACGCACATTTTCTTACGACCTATCAACTTCAAAACATGTACTTATACTTATGATGAGACGACTTTCGGACAGCAAATTTTTTTTGTGCACGCCCTGCTCGGACGATCTGTTGAAAAAACGCCTATATAATCATCAACGGTTGAAAACACTAGAGCCATTGGGGGGTATAAAAACATGTTAATTAGCCTATGTTCCAAAATCCAAAAATATATGATTAAAAACGGTAATTTCTTGAATGCTTTTCACCTCGTCTCACTCTCAGCTCTGCACCTAAGCTCACAAAAGTAGAATGTTGCATACGTTTTTGTCAGGATGTTCTAACTTTTTTTCGGGAATATAAAGACTCACAAAACCACCCAAAATGTATAAATATATGACAAATTTTCCGCCTCGCTACGCTTGCAATGTAGTTAGTATAATTTCACACAATCAAAAGATCAAGAGGGGTATCATTAAATTATTGGCCATTCAGAGGGCACAAACAGAACTACCAACGAATCCATGGACAAAAGAAAAAGACAGCCCCTAAGATGTGGTTGTGACAAGTTGATTTTTTTTTTTTGGGGGGGGGGTTGTGTAAAAAGCTACTGGTTAGCAGGGGGGTCATGTAATTTTCAGTTTCAGGTGTAGGGGGGGTTAAGTAATTTTGACATACGAGTCTCGAATTTGTCCCAACCCCCCTCCACCATAAATAATGAACGGTCCCTTATAGCTTGGTAATTTAATCCAGCGAATAACGTCGCATCTTAAACTTGATTCGGGGTACGTTTTTCTTTTAAACGGGCTACT
Source organism: Ophiura sarsii (assembly GCA_035610835.1). Classification (NCBI taxonomy): domain Eukaryota; kingdom Metazoa; phylum Echinodermata; class Ophiuroidea; order Amphilepidida; family Ophiuridae; genus Ophiura; species Ophiura sarsii. The sequence goes on along the minus strand of CM069450.1, from coordinate 36,984,900 downwards.
ATAGTGATATTCCTGGACAAATGCGTGCATAGCGCGCGAAAATTTGCCATTTTGATACTAAATCAAACCGGGCAAGGGGCAAATGTTCCTTTCCCTCTCCTTTCCCTTTTCTCTTCCTCTTTTTCCTTTTCTTTTCTTTCTCTTTTCCCTTCCCTCTTTTCTCTTCCCCTTCTCCCTTTCTTTTCCTTTCCTTTCCTTTCCTTTACTTTCCCTTTCCTTTCCCTTTCCTTTCCCTTTCCTTTCCCTTTCCTTTCCCTCTTTCTTTTCCTCTTCTCCCTTTCTTTACCTCCCTCCCTCCCCTTTTCCCCCTCCCTTCTTTTTTTTTAGCCCGGTAACTTAGGCTGGCCTTCCCGGTCAAAGGCGTCTGGGGGGGGGGGGGGGGGGCACTCTGCCCCCCTGACCCCTGGGAGATACGCTACTGCAATGAGCACCTAAATTCAATTTTAGCAGGCCCCACACCCCACTCCACATTAGGTGTACTCACCCCCACTTGTAAATACCTCCGAACGAGGACCAAACGTGGTACTATCCAAATGAGGACCCACCAACCTGGACACACACCGACACAACAAGGACCAAAATGGCGGTTGAAAAGAAAAATTGCCAACTAGACTGTGTGCTATCCAACAGAGGCCTAAAGGGTGTATGGGGGAGAGCATCACCAAAGAGGACCTCATTAAGATAGCGTTTCTTATGTTGTTGGCAATACTTTGCATGATCAAGAAACCGAGGACGTCCTCGTTTGCAGGTGTGTCCTCGGTTGGAATGTAAAAAATGGGTGTGCGTCCTTGTTCGGAGGTATTTATCAGCGCATATCAACACCAGGCACTAGAGGTGGAAACCCACCTTTGACACCCATCTATATTTAAGCACTATATTAAAGGAAACGGCTTAGAAATGCCCGCGAGCATCCCAACAAAATTCTGCGGGGGCCCTTAGGTGGGAACACCCCACAGCACCTCTTGACACCCGCCAGAATGCAATTTCATGCGGTCATAGCAACAACAACAGCAAAAAATGCCAGAAATGTAAAGAAAAATATATAATAATTAAGCCTGAAAGGGATTAAAAATGTTGTTTCAAGCGCAAAAAGGTCCACATTTTGGTAAAAGGGTCCATCATTGCCAAATCCCCCCCCCCCCCCTAGTAAAAAGGTCCACTTTTGACATAAAGTCCATGTTACAGGCTTGGTTATGCGGTCGGTATTTTAAAGGGGCACTGAGTACGCCCTCAATTTTTCTGGAAATTGTTTTTTTGCACCTACGTAATACTTTGGCATTTTACTAACTACCATCTGAAATCGTTTACCTGCATTCGCCGTCTGTCATGTAAAATATCACTCACCACCAGGGCTTGAATTAATAGAAGGCATCGAATGCAATTGCCTTCGATGCCCGGCCACCTAGTTGCCTATACGTGCCCTCAAATTATGGATGTTTTCACTCCATTCAAAAGTACCTAATGGCCTTAGATAAAGTTGGTGCCCCTTTCAATTTGCCTTAAATTGCCTGCCCTTTTCATATTTTATTTCAAGGCCTGCTCACCACAAAACTTGCTTCAACTGAATGTCAATTAATCATTCAACCGTTTCCCCATAAATTCATTACATTTCAGGGTTCCTTTTCTATGGAAACAGTTCCTTTTTTCCACAGCGAAGCGCATCATTAGCCATGTAAATGTTATCTGTTACTTTTTTTCCCCTTTTTTATTGTCACACTATACTAAAGGCATAGACCAATGAATCTAAAGAAATGCTGATAAGCCGGCGCCAACAAGTTTTATTTCACCTAGTTCCGGGAACAGGACCACTTATTTCAATATTATTCAAATGTCGTATTGAGAAAAATAAGCATTTATGGTAACTTTGTAAGGCCTTTATACAGCATTATCATACTCCTCCAAACAGCTCATATAAAAAGTCATAGTTGGCGAAGAAAAAAACGACCCTGTTTTACGAGCGGGCGGACAATTTTTTGTTGTTGATTTTTCTTCTTCTTAAATTTGTGATTTTTTTCTTCTTCTTGACATATTCACATGCTGTGTTATGCTATGTGTACTATATCCGGGGGTGGGGGGGGGGGGGGATACTCAGTGGATCTGAGGTTATGGGAATAATGGGATGTGCCGTAAAATAGGGTCACCTTTTCACTTGTCTGATAACTGGATAACCCCTTATTTTCTGTTAACTTTATGGGTTATTCTTAATGGGATTTTATGGGTTTTTTTTGTTTTTGTGTGTTCTATTAACCCTAACCCCCCTGAGTGCTAAAAAATGCTAATCCAAAGTCCCTCTCCAAACGCATGCGCCGTCGGTTTTCGATGACGTAGTCAACCGAGCCTATATAATGAGTGCAGTATACTGCACGAATGTGTAGCTGAGGGCCTTGGCTTAGTGGTAGGAAGGTGGGGCTTGAGAACGGAGGGTCCCCGGATCGAATCCCGGCAGGTTCCCGGAGATTTAGTTGGTGTTTTTTCCTCGAAAATTGTGATCCCGGTCAAAAATCCTAAACCGGGGTTAGGGTTATAAGGGCGTTAGTGGTAAAAAAAGGTAATTAGTGGTAAATATATGGTTTGCAAAATGTTAATTAAGTGGTAAATGTTTCAGTCATAGTTCAAAAATTCTTGGCAGCACACCTTTACCCCAAAAATTAATAACCACACCACCACACTTCCCGGGTACTATACAGGTGCGCTCATTGTAGTTAGCGGGGTACTAGAATAGGAAATGGGCAAAATTCTTGTGACCTTGTACTTCTAAATTAGAACCATTGGAGTTATGCAACTCAAACTTTGGAATGTGACAATTTTAAGGATGACCTTTCATGTAAAATAGAAAACATTTAGTTGAAAATCTTGCCAGTAATCAGAACATCTACCTTTAATATTATCAGTGCAATGTTCATGGCTTTTAGATGAAAAACAAGAGAGCCTTTTATGGATGCATAGATATTCACTTAAATACAACATTGCGTGTGAATTATAAGATGTTATTATGAAATAGGACTCAGGACAGTTGCATTGGTGTAGATCAATTTCAACAGTATTGAGGTTCAGGTTAGCATAAGGGCCAAAGTTTTCGCGGAATTGAGGATAAACGCGGAAAACGACAATTTGATGAAAAGAAGGGGAAAAAAATGCACAAAAAATGTCCAAAACACAACATTTATAAATAGTCTTGAATAAAACAATAAATATTAAAAAACGATACGTAATAAAATCTAAAAATGATGTGTTTTTTTGTAAAGTATGTTTATTTTGTTTTTATAGCTCGTAAATTTTAAGCTTTCTTGGGGAAAATTACATCACAGAAAAATGGCAAAATTTACGAAGCGGAAAAACACGGAATTCGACAATTACAAAGCGGTAAACTTTGGCCCTTAGGTTAGCACAAACATTGAAGTAATGCTTCAAAAGATATGTACTATATATATAGATTTCACTACACAGTCAATCAATTAAATGTCAGAAGTACTTGTATAACCAGTACCCTGTGACACCAATTGAATAGCATTTATATTTTATAAATAAATGATGGTGTGGGAGTTAGCATTACTCATGTTAAAGGCAGGTGTTCCGATGTCTGGACCCAATTTCAACTTGATGTTTTCTATTCTATATATGAGGTTCATCCTTAAAATAGTCTTATTCCAAAGTTTGAGTTGCTTAACTCCAATGGTTCTTATTTTAGAAGCACAAGGTGACATGAAATTTGCCCATTGAGTAGTATACAAACTGGATGGGTGATTAACCACCTTTGGCAATAATTCACTCCATTTTGGCCAATAACGTCTAAATAGAACATATCTCTGCGCCAAATATTTTAAAGAATAATGAGAAATATATGGTGTTTTTTTCTAATATCAAAATATTTTAAAAATTCACATACTTTTTCAGGAAAGTAAAATTGAAAAACAAAGAAACTCCTTCCCGACTGACCCTACCTTTATAGAGGTCAGTTCCTCGGTAGAACTGTTTTTATTTTTTTAATAACATGATTTTTATGATACTACTTTTGGGCAAATCAAGTAATTTGTGCCTCTTTAAGTAATTGCATCAATGACCTGCTAAAAATGTCTGCCGCAATAAATTGCAATAATGATGCGTGTGAAGTTTAAATGCTTCATAGATTCCATTCATGATAAATCTATTTAATCGAAGGGATAACTAAGTTCTATAGCTCATTTTATGGTGAAGGTGTTAATTAAATGTCATCAATTGAGTATGAAATCTAAACAAATAGATATGTTTCAATGTTGTTTGTACATTCTCTATAATAATACGCTACTCTCTGTCTGTTTGTTTGTCGGTCTGTCTGTCTGTCTGCGCTTTTTCGTCGCCTTCCCGGGGTCGGGCGGCGTTCAAACTCGGTGGGTGGGTGCAGCTCGGTCCCCGCAAGAGCAAGTTTGCATTCGCTAGAGCATACGAGGTCAAAGGTCATCTAGGGGTCAACTTTTTGAAGTTGGTCGGATCATGCTTAAACTCGGTGATCACAATGCTCGATGCGAGGCGAGCGTGGCAAAAATAAAACAGGTTAGCGTTTGTCGGGTCTTCCGGGGTCAAAGGTCGTCTAGGATTTAGAATTTTCAAAGTTTGTCCGATAGGGCTTAAACTCGGTGACGGGAAGCCCGAATACGAGTCGAGCGTGGAAAAAATAAAACGGCTTTGCTTTTCTTGGGTCGTCCGGGGTCAAAGGTCGTCTAAGGGTCAAATTTTCAAAGTTTGTCCGATCGGGCTTTATGCATGCATTCTACAAACCACCAAACCCGGGTGACCACCTAGTTGTTATGAATGATTGAACATTGGTTGTATACAGGCTGTCCCAAAATGATTAGTACCCATCGATGCCCAAAGTTCAATAAATTGTTTCATCATCAAAGTCAATGAGATTAGATCCATTATTTTTCTATCATATTTGCTATACCGTACCCTTTCATTAGAATTTTAGATCATGAATATCGAACTTATTTTAATGATGTTACACTCCATTGTGTAAGACATGGTGATTTCACCTTTTTGGCAAATTGCAAAAAAATGTTTTTTTAAACAGCTTGTTTGAAAGAAACTAATACATTCTCTTAATCTCTCGTCAGCTAATACCTTTGGTTCCTTTCTATTTTAAACTGCTGTTGTATCATATTGTTGTTCAAACTTCTTCATTTTGATTCAATTTGAAGAGCAAAAATGATGGAAATGTTGCCAAATTTGAAAAAAATAAAATCAGAAAAAAATGGTTTCGATAATCACTGAACCTTTAATAAGTTTGTATTTTAGGGAAAAAATGTAGGTAGAAGACAACTACCCTTGATGGACTAACGATGACATAACATAGCGCCCGGCTAGTGATCGGGAGACCGGGGTTCAATTCCCCGCCGGGAATGTCCTTGCTTGGGGGGGGGGGGACATTCTCCGGTGGTTGTTAATATTTGTTGTTATATTGTCTATTGTAAAACACCTTAGTACTTGGTAAACTGCTTTATATTATATTATTTATATATTATATTATATTATATATAATATAGAATTATATATGACATAACGTGTGTGAATTTGACCATGAAATCAAACCGAATTTGACCATGAAATCAAACAGACCGAAGCGGCGGCGGCGGTGGGTGGTGGCTGGAGTTGTGACTGGACACCACAATGAATTTCTTTGAATCCAATAGAGGGTTGGTGTCATCAGGGCCTCTCTATCATAGTGGTACGTTTCAATTCTCTTTTAACAATTTCGGTTTGCATTTTTTAGATGCCAGCAAACCAAAACGCCGACAAAAATGTAGTAGATTTGTGACCAGTCGCGTCAAAAAGGACATGTTGTCGGCAAACACAGTTTTGAGTTACAGGCCAATATATTTGGTGAAATATAAAGGAAATAATAGAAGAAAAAAAAATGCTTCTTCAAATCATATCTTGTGATTAAAAAGTCTGATCACCTTCAACATGGTATCATTTTCAAGCTTAAAATGTGTTCTTCCAATTCATGACAATAACACAAAATTGACTCATGCCACCAACATGTCCATTTTGATGTGACGGGTCACATTTAAGGTTAGACTCTAGTCTAGTACTAGTTAGGTTTGGAGGGGGGGGGGGGGAATACTTTTGCAGAGTTAAGGGGCCTTATATATACACATAACATTGTATTTTGCCATGGAGTATCAGTTGTAATACAGGCAAGCCTTTTGTTAACCGAGTCTTGACCAGGAGCTACTTTTTACTATTTAGACAAAAAATGGCTCCTGGTCCTATACTTTACTGTGCAAAGTTTGATAAACACCAGGAGCCAAAACTTGGCGACCAGGGGGTAAAAAACTCCTGGGTGCCCGCTTAACAAAACAGGGTTAGTAAAAAATGTCAATTTGGAACTGATTATACATTTCCTCTGATTTGAAGCCATGCACCACTTCTCGTGTGCATGTGTGCCAATGTGCCACAAGTGGCCGCACACACTCCAATAGTTGATAATCCCTGGCATAGACCATTGATATGGTCTCGTTTAAAGGGATTTTTAATCAACCCTATTTCTTAAAAATGTTCAATGTTCTGGGTCCTGTCGTGCACAAGGCTCAAGATAACAGTTCTGATACCGGGAGCTACTTTTTTTTTATAGTAGCGCCTGGATCATGGGATTTATTGAGAACCAGGAGCTACTTGCAGTCTACCGGGAGCTAACTTTTTATTAAATCAATAAGCTTTAAGGGCATACATGTTTTGTTAGGTAAAATGAGTATTTTTGTGCTAAAACTCGGCTGTTATCATGGTTATGAGTTGTGGAGACTTTCAAATAACATATTCTACTCAGATTTTAAACAAAATATCCAGCGTGACAGCATTGGCAATTCAAAATTCAATGTCTTAGGCAAGCTTCCCGATCGTCAACAGGCGCTGGTTTGGACAAAATATCAGCGCTCTGTATTTTTCAGCATTACCGGGCGCTATGGCAGGAGGACCGAGGGGTAAAAATCGCCCAGCGCCCGCTTATCTTGAGCCTTGCCCGTGCAACATGTGCCGCTGACTGAAACACCTAGTCATGCTTGGGTATACTTTTGATAGCAGCAGGCTTCTATAGCCTAAGGCGCATTTTATAACAAAATAGAATAGAATGTTTTGGTTCGGTGGATTTCTATACAGATTTTTCAACACTTCTGCCTCATAGAGTTCTAGACTATAGTCTATATAGCCAAATTAGCCAAATGTGAGAAGTACTTCACTTCGTGATCAACCGATCGGATTGCTGCTTTCTGATAGTAAATAATACTAGGTACCAGGTACCGTTTGTATTTGGCAATAAACTTGGATTAGTAAAAAGTAGAGCCACAACAAGGATGGAAGTGTTTAAAAGATTACTTGGATACATTGGATTTTTGATGTCATACAGCAATTAGAAAATGGCGAAAGTGAGTGTTTACAATGTTCTATTCTCTCTCTTACACAATACATGGCTACATAATGCTGGTTTAGTGCTCCACTTACATGTCGCTCATTTCATGAAAATACCAAATTTACCATATCGTACCATAAAAAGTGGTTATATTTATAGCAGACATTATGCCAGCATGTTCATTCATATTGATGAGTTTGACTTGAGATTTGTATTCTGCACTCGTACTAACCTTTCATCAAGGCTTTGTGGCGGTAAAACAGTGTGAGCACCCTCTATCAAATTTGTTGAATACAAAGCCTTTCAGCAAATATTCTCTGGGTTATGTTTCGTATTGTTTTACGGACGATTTTGGCCGGAAAAATTGCGCTTGCTGCTTGGTTGATAATGATGTCATGCTATATCGGGAGACGTCATCGGTACCAAGTGCTACCTTTATAATGTTGTCGTCAATTGAATTAGGTGGAGCTAATCGTGTGCTACGATGACGATGGTGTTTGATCGACACATACTGCTTACACGGTAGAATAGCTATTTGCGTAAAGACGGCCTCGCTGCGCTCGACATTCGAGAGGCGTCTTTGACAAAGACTACACTCGTACTTACTTAGACCATGCTTAGACTATATTTAATTTTAAAGCGATGTATTTCCAGATTTAGCTTAGCGCATGTTATGGTAAGATGTTACTTAGGTGCCATATATACCTGTTAGACTGTTAATATTATTATTATTATTGAAGTAGCATTGGGATGCTGCGGGATTTGGGAGAGGAGCAATGTCAGGAGATTCAACCCCCCCCCTCCCCTCCCCCCTCCCCCACCCCACCCTCCTCCCTTTTGGATCTGTCTAATGGGGTGAACAGGCGGTGATATGTCTGAAGAAAAAAACATTAATCTTTAAAGGCAAAGTAAAAGCCAACAGTCAAACAATCAAGCGCTGTATTGAACTATTAATTTAATGTGATGTATATAAAAGTATACATTTTGGATTATTTCCCCACTGACTTTTTAAACTACAAATTAGCTGCAAACGTAGCAAAATCATTTACTGGTAAAAAATGCTGAAATTGCACCAAGATCATCTAAAGACACTTCTCTAGGGATTTTTTTTTAGTTTTTATTTTTTTGACCAAAAGGTGCCAAAAAATGATCTTTTGAGGTAAAAAAAAATCACTTTTTGGCACTTTTTGGTCAATGGGTTCACAGACTCATTTCCTTTCCAGAAATGTATACTTTTATATGGATTAAATGAATGATGAAGAAGTTACGGCAGTTTTACAGAGGCTATTCCTGAGACTTAACCGAAAAGAAAAGAAAAGATACAATGATAACATTTTACTCCAGTGAAATACTGGCAATATGATGTGATCTTTTTCAATTGTTTACACATATTTTTGTTCTCTTTTATAATCAAGTTTGACTTATTAAAAACGACTTTCCTGGACTCATAAATCTATCTTGACTGTATTTACAGTGAAAAACCATCACAGAACTTTACTAAATCATATGGAAATCTGCTTCCAAAAAGGATTTTTAAACATATTTGTTTTGATTTTCAACATAGCTGATTTTGATTGTTTTGATTTTCATCATTCCATTCTATTGTGTTTACTTGTGTACATACAGTTGAGATCGTATAGCTGAAAACACTGAAAAATAAGTTGTCGGCGCAGACCCCGACAGTTTATTTTGACCTATTCAAACCATAATTTTGAAGTAATAAGAAATCATATCACTTTGTATAACAGCTTTATGATTCATGATCAAAAATGCAAATCTTGAAGAAAATCTGCTTTCAAAGTAAAGATCAAGTATAGATCAAAAAGATAACATTTATATGACCTTCAACAAGTCCGCCTATTGTATTAGCATTAGCGAGGTATCAGTTTATTATGGGTGTAGCCTACCCTAGCAGCGTCACGCTTACCAGACCTGAACAAGGCACCATAATGGGACGCTTCTCACCCTTTATCTCATACAGAAAGACATGCCAGACCTGCCATTTAGGTGATTAAAGGGATACTAAGATATATGTTTAAGATTTTTTTTTTTACAAAATTTACTTCAATATTAAAGATAATCATTATAATTGGCCATTATTGTTGTTTCTTCTCACAAAAAAGCAGCAACACTGAAATGATTAAAACAATGTTGAAATATGTTGAAATATCATCGCTATTTATTGAACCTTTTTTTAAAAAATGCTCTCTATGTAATATCGTATGTAATTTGAATCGAAAAGATAAATAGCGTAACGCTGTTAACCATATAATGCTGTCCGAGCCGGGGATGGAATATTTTGAAAACGACGTTTTATTGCACAAAGACAGCTGATTTTTCTTAAATCCGTACAGCACATCTCTTAGTACCCTTTAAATGATATTTTTGGGGCAAATCCTAGTTCTGATCCAGCTCAAATACACCACAAATCTGCATGGCTCAAATGTTTGGAAGCTTTTACCATGTGAATTTTCCGAGTTTATTGATAGCCAGTTCAAGTACGGTACACAATATTTATATTCCTTTTCAGATTCCTTTTCTAAAAGTCTGAAAAGTTCTGAAAGGTTGTTGTGTTATTATTGTTATTCTTTTTTTCTTCAATTTACAATGGGAGCAATACTTTTAAATTAATTTTTTTATTGCCTTAAAGCAATATTATATGATCTTTTTTTCAATTGTGTACACTTATTTATTTTCTCCCTTATAATAAAGTTTGATTTGTCAGGCAAGACTAAATTTCCAGGATTCCTCAATCTACCTTGACCATATTTTCCAGAAAAACCATCACAGAACTGTACAAAATCATAAAACAAAATCTGCTTCTAGTCCAGGTTTTTAAACAGACCTTAGCGGACATTTCCAGAACAAACTGTTCGAGAAGTACTGTCGAGAACATCTTGAGAACAAGCTGTTCCCTTTTATCAACACATGAGCAAGTGATCCTGTGTTAATAGCAATTAGCACTACTGTATTGTTGCCTGGAAATGGTGTTTCTGGATGTTTTAACAATTTCCACGCGGCAGGCGTCTGCAGATGACAGTTCCAAAATGTTTCAAAATTTCAACATTATTGAATTTCATTACCATATTTGGAACCACCGTGAGAAATGCATTAAAATAAGTACAAACATGACTAGTATTGGTTCAATAATTCTTGAGATAGCCTTAGAGATTTGGGAAGGCTTTTCAAACAACTGTTTTGTATAGTAAAACTAATAGCTGCATGGAAATTGTTAACAACCAGAATATGGCTGTATACATGACTTGTAACATGTTTAACTGCCCCCTTGTCTCAATTAAAAGGAGACCATAGAAAACAATGCACCGCCATTAATAATAGAGATGAGGGATTAAAATGTCTTTATTTTTTTGTGCTTATCCTTTCAGACACAACTAGAGCTGGAAAACTACCTCAGTAGCATGCCAGAGATCAATCAACACAACCTAGACAGACGAAGCAGTGCTTCGCTGCTTGACGAACTTTTACAAGGCGAAGGCTTTCAGAAGATCAAAAACATCAACGGCAACTTTAGCGTCAATGTCTTTCCAAGTGGCGCCACAGGAGAATGCTTGGACAATAGGAATGTAAGAGGTCTTCTTGGGAATTTTCCAATCCATTCATCTCAGCAAGGACTAACTTCTTCTAATAGATATGCGAACAAAGATTGTTGCTTGGGGACAAATGATATGGCGCATATTCCGTTGCATCATGCGCCCTCTACGAACAATATCAATAATACCACCCCATCATGCATGAGGAACTGTACAAATGGGGTTGTGATCAAATCGGAACCTTCGGATGAATGTAGTTCAATGCAAAATTGCAATGGTACGACAACTGTGCCGACGTTGGGAGGGGGATTGTCCGTAGAATGCTCTATGACAATCAAACATGAACCCTACGGGCGGCCATGTTCCCTGCCAGTGACCGGGCATAGTGGAAATCTGCATCTACCCACAAATCAATACAAATTCTCTTTCAACTATTTGCCATCATCGCCTCAGGAGAATAGCCAAGGAGAACAACCATATATGAACTCTGATGGTGGTGACTATTACCATGACTACCGCCAAATGCCTCCGACACCGCCAAATTCTCACCCGGGTTCTCCTGCCGACCCACAACATCATCAGACATTAGTTGCTATGATGAACCCCAGTCAGCTGAGAGGGCCTCCCCCTCCCTACGAGATGGCGGTTGCCACAAACTCGCCTGCCCAGAGACGGAGAGAAACAATCAGATATAATCGAAAGAACAATCCAGATTTAGAAAGAAGAAGAGTACATTTTTGCCATTATCCAGGTTAGTAAAACTACTGTAAAAGTGGAATTGTTCACGCTACATTTATTTTCGCGCTTTTAGCGCTTAGATCAGCAAGCGGGAAAATAAAAACGCACAAATATATTCCTTTTGTATGTAGGTCTATGTAAGGAAGCTCAAAATCGCGAAAATAAAAACAAGCAAATTGTGCGAAGCGCGAAAATGTCCACGCGCGAAAATCTTCACTTTTACTGTATAGTAGACATGAAAGTTTTCGCATCACATTCACAGTTTTCGCACTTCAAGCAGCTACTGCGAAATTAAAAACAAGCAAATATATTTCTTTTGTGTAAGTCTATGTAACGAACTTTCAGAATTATGAATTTATGAACAAGCAAAAGGGTTCCAAAATCAGTAAAGTGCGACAAATTAATCATGCAAAATTTTCTCCTTTAAAGGTAACCTTGTATTATCATATTCTTGTTGCTAACTGTATGTATCGTCAAAGACGGTGCCATCTATGGTATCATGCTATTGTGGGTATTATTAGGCCAACAAAACCAAACAAGTTTGGTTCCAGTAGCAAGCCTGAAAAGTCAAATGCGAAATGCATTTTTTGTTTGTTGCTCAAATTCATAGTGGAGATTCACTTGAAATGGTTTTATTTAGTCAAATCTGTGCGCTTTTGTTACTCTTATGCTCACTTAAATGTGATATTCTCTGCGGATTTTCACTTTTGTGTTTGCTGTATGTGGCCAATCGCCATCTTGAAACATGTTGGACACAATTTCGACAAAAGATGGTACCATAACAATATTTGTTTGTTTCCGTTTTCTCTATTAAAAAAAAAATCAAATGCGCAAGAATCAAGCGTCTCAGTTAAATGCGCGCGCACTATACTACTGGAAAAAAACTTGTTTGGCCTTATTGGTGGTAGAATATGCCATCGTGGCTTTCAGGGCTTAGAATTAATGACCAGGAGCTACTTTTTACACAAATTTGCCCCTGGTTCACAGATTTTCCTTCAGGACCAGGGGAAATTTGTCACATATTACCAGGGGCTAATAACCCTTACCCTTCTACGTCTCACAGTAACATCACAGCCAGCACCACTTGGCTTGCGCGCGCGCACAAGTTCTATCTCATGTAGCACTAAACTACGGGTATATATGGTCTCCGATTTTTTTAGCCTGTGAAGCCCTCCCCCCGTGGCTGAGTGGTAGTATATCTCGCCTGTCACGCGGCCGACCCGGGTTCAATTTCCGGGTCGACCATAATTTTTCCCATTTTTTATTTAACCCCCTCCCCCTGTTCTTCGTTCCATCCCCACTGCCACGTTCTAGGGTTAGGGTTAATACGACACCATACAGTGCATTTCTATAACCCTAACCCTACTACGTCTCACAGTAACATCACAGCCAGCACCACTTGGCTTGCGCGCGCACAAGTTCTATCTCATGTAGCACTAAACTACAGGTATATATGGTCTCCGATTTTTTAGCCTGTGAAGCCCTCCCCCCGTGGCTGAGTGGTAGTATATCTCGCCTGTCACGCGGCCGACCCGGGTTCAATTCCCGGGGCAGGCGGACATAATTTTTCCCATTTTTTATTTAACCCCCTCCCCCTGTTCTTGTTCTTCCATCCCCACTGCCACGTTCTAGGGTTAGGGTTAAAAGTGTAAACCCACAGAATTATGTTATCCTAAAGATGAGTGCAACGAAAAACCTGGGGCAATTTTCAATGTAAAAGTTGCTCCTGATGACACAAGTTACCTAAAGAACCAGGGGCATTTCGAGCTTTAGTGTTGGGTAAATTTGCTCCTGGTTCCTGCTTATTTCAAGCCCTGGTGGCTTTCCAACTGAAGATCTGGCTGGGCCCCTGGTTTGTTTGTTTTTCTTCATGGACTTGAAACAAAAAGTTAAAGTACAATAACAATTCGAATTGATTTTAGCGTGAAAGTTCATCTGTGTTGGTAGACAATAATTTGAAAATTAAGCTTATGATCTCAACACAACGGTTTGACATACCTCAAATTTTCGACAGATCACATCGATCTTCATCTGGAGACTGGCAACCCAGATTTGGGGTCAGTGACCTTTCGGACATGTGATCCCAAAATCGAGTCGAACACTCTTGGAAGCTTGTATCGGCCCCCGTCCCTGTTGAGTGACGGCTGGTTTACTCGGATGTAGATGGCCTCCTTAACACCCCTCTCAAAGTATTTTGGTTCACGGTCCAATATTTTGACTTGTTCCAAGTCTACGTGATGGCCCGGTGACTCGATGTGGATGTGTTGGGAGACCTCTGACGAGGTCGAGCTTGGCGGCGGTGCTCAAGAAATCTAGCTTTTAGAGATCTTTCGAATTGATTTGTTTATAATCAACATTTGGCAACAGGCACATTACGTGAAAGACCAGTTTATCAGGGATGGGTCATTAATTAATAACACTGCCTGTGTGTGTTATATGTGATCGGGTATAATAGGCCTATAGGCCCAACATTATTCATCAAAAATGTCTATCTTCAGAAGATAGCAATTAATGATGTAATGTCTTGTTGTACATATGCATTTGGGATGCTTGTACTTAATATTTTCAAAGGCCATCATATAAATGTAGATGGAGTCTGATTTAATGTCTAAAGTTGTCAAGCCATGCTTAAACCGTAACATTACGCCTATACCTTTCAAAGAGTGAGTAAATCTACACTTTTTGAATTAACATGATGTATAGCAATTTACCAAAATCAAGAACGTTATGATCATCCATCAAATATAGAAGCCATACTAGTGGTGGTGATCAAAAAAACAAAAAAAATTATTGAAATTATGATCATTAGAAATCATAAAAAAAAGGAAAAAGAAAAGAAGATTGATAAACAAATAGAAGTTTGGACAAGGAATCGAACCCGGGCCAGCCGCGTGACAGGCGAACCTTTTAGCCGCTTGACCAAACGGTCTGTATGCATGCTGTATCAACGTACATGTATTGTCATTGCAATGGTGAACCATTGCCAACCCTTTTCCCCTTGATTGTAGGTCTTATCAAGGCCTCTACTCTTATCATGGTACCCAATGAACCCATAACATGACTTCCTTTTTCCACTTTGTCAGATAAACAGATGATAAATCTTAAAGTGTTCTGTGTCAAAAGAAAACAAAAACATGTTTCTCCCCTGGAAGGTAATAACTAATATTTAGGATGTAGTACATGAGTACATGCTGGCAAAATGAATAATGACCCAAAGATTTATAACACATTTTGGGTCTAGCACTACTAGTACTAGTTCCATGCTGCGAATCCAGACTCAAGCATTGTTTGTAGTACATGACTATCTGTGAGTACATGAGTACATGCTGGCAAAATGAATAATGACCCAAAGATTTATAATACATTTTGGGTCTAGCACTACTAGTACTAGTTCCATGCTGCGAATCCACACTCAAGCATTGGGAGAAATGCGGAGAGGTTTATAGATCAGTTTTATTGACATTAAAAGTATGTGTATACTTCTGGGTCATGAGAACTTATCCTTAATGGCGGTGATTACCGTTTCCAAACCTGGTTTTTACAGGGTTTTGCCGTTAGAAAACTTAGCATTACTTGGCATAATTTGACTGTTTCTACCAGGCGAAAAGGCCGGTTGACACCATTCATTAATATAACATAAACTTGGGCAATAGAACCGCTACAATGACATGTAGTTGAAAAGCTCATTATACCAGCTGGGTGAATTGATTTGCTCTGATTTGTGACAATAAATCTTGTAACACTGCAAAGTCAGTCAGCTTGATTTTTTTTTTTTTAAAGACACTTTTTTGTAAGGATTTCCAAAAATTGTCAAGGTTACTTTAATCAATTTGTCTTCTTCATATTTGTCACGTAGACCATTTGATTTTGCGACAGTTAGTGATTTGCTTTTGCTTCAAGGTTTGTTGAATTTGTACAAAATGTTGCAATCAACCGTAAGACTGGTTATTTAACCATACAACTGGTTATTTGATTCCAAACTATGAAAATATATTGACCTAAATACCATTATTTACCTGGATTTTGTCCAAACATGAGGGGAGGGTAAAATCCAGGGGGAGGGAAAAATGCATTTCAAAGCAAATAAAAAAGGTCATAAAGTAATAATGAAGGGTGGGAGTACCTCTAGGATGACACCTCTGTATATAAACCTACTCTCTAAATGTAAAAGAGTGGTTTTCCACTCTTTCAAGGAGTTAAACGCAGGACAACACGTTTTTGAGTGGAAAAACACTCTAAAAGGAGTGAAAGGGGATTTTATATGACAATGTTCCATTCTACTGAGAGTGAAAAATTAACTTTCACACTCATTTTAGAGTGGAAATTTTCCACTCTATAACGTGTTGTCCTGCGTTTCACCCCCTTCACTCCTTTTCGAGTGAATTTCCACTCTTTCCACTCGTTTTACATTTAGAGAGTAGGGTTGACTCATCATTTCTGTATACTCACTCTGGCCTAAAACACCATTGAGCACTTGTTGGCGAGAGTTTTGCCAAATCTATAAACATGGTAAACATTATAAACTGTAAATGTAATGTTATCATATTTTTGTAATGTTATCATATTTTTGGCCTCCAATTGAGCTTATTTATATGGTTTTTGAATTGTTTGAAAATGTAAATGTGTCCTCAGAGGTTACCCTTCAACTTCCGAAATGATGCCTCACGGATTAATAACATGTAGGCCAATTTATAGGCCAATTCATCTACAGTGACCTAAAGCTTAACTGTTGCTGCCTAAAGTAAATCATGATAATAATGTTTTTAAAAAAAGGTAGTATTAAAAAGTTTTCAATTTGTCCTGATTTACCTTTGTATCGCATTTTAGTACGGTACATCAATCAATATGCGACAATTCCTAACATATTTGAACTCATATTCAGGCTGACCTATGATCAACCTTTTTGGGAGGTTCAACCACAGATCCATCCTGTGGTTCAACTTTTAATAGCTGAAAGTACAGTACAGGCTGTCCCGATAAAAATTGATCATTCACCGTGTTCACTGGTTTGTCTTGATTTTGGCAAATACATACAGCTGATTCCCCGGTGGTTTCAGTCAACATTGACTTTGGGTACGCATGATGGTTCCAAAAATCGCGGAAAGGTGTTTTTTTATACCGCGATTTTCCAAAATAAGGGGTGGTTTTGGAAGCTATGTCCGCGATATCAAAAAAAGTATGTATTTTTGGAGGCTATGTCAGCAAAAAAGAAAACAAATTAGAATGCCTGTTGCGTCATATATCAAATTGTCCAGTCAATAGGAAAAGGAGTATTTTGAACCAAATGTCCTCGTTTTTGCATAAAAAGAGACTTCTTTAGGAAGTGTCCTTAAAATGGTGAAAAAGGGGGTTAATTTCAGACAAAATGTCTGCACTCTTGGGCGAAAAAGGGGATCAAATTGTCTGTGAAACGCCGTCAAATAGTGGGGGAATTTCAAGATCCTAGAACGATCATGTGTTACCCCTCTGAATACGAAGAGAGAACACCGTTGCTGATTCTTAGAGATATTGGTGACAAAAAGGCTACATGTATGTGAGCTTAAATAGGGTAAGCGGAGTTTATGATTGTCACCTCATTGTTTTGCGCGCAAATAATTTTGGTTTGTTACGTGTACACATAAAAGTGTATGTGAAACTATGTTTCTCTGTAGGGGCGCATTGCGTTGTTGCATAGGCATATACAGGTTTAAATTGTGAGATAGGCTTTTACGACGGGTATTCATAATTTAAGTTAAAAGTTTAACGGGTTCGCCGTCGGACGAGTTTTAATCTGTCAAGCTTTCGTCAGGATTAGCTCTGACTTCTTCAGGACCAAATTATTATAATATTAAACAAAACATAGAGATTGCCACTTCTCTTGTTATCATCATTTGGGCTGCCCCTTGCCCGATGATTTGAGAGTAGGTGTAGTACAACTCTATACCCGCGCATAGCTCTGGTAGAGAGCTGCGAGTGTATCGAGATGCAACCAACACTAGAGCCGGGTCTTTGCTACCACGGTGGTGTACAGTGGCACAGTTTTGGGCTATTGAGGAGGCCCAAGTTTGGTCTAGTGGAACAGCGCAGGTTTCACGATACAAAGGTTGTGAGTTCTAGCCCCGCTACGGCCAACGTGTTTGTATCCTTGGGCAAGGTACTTAGTCTCAATTGCCTCGTTGACCCAAGCGAGATCGGGAAGCTGTTAGGGGAAATTACAATCTAAGTGCTGATACATTTGTGTGCGCCACCCGGGGGGGTACTCGGATTTGGTTTGGTCGGGGGTGTGCCGCTGGAGATTCAAAACCCATACCCATTTTTAGGGGTGATTTTGGAAAAATCGGTACCCATTTTTAGGGGTTTTGCTTCATTTTAGACCAAATTTTCGGGAAAATAGACCTATTTTTTGCGAAAAAAGACCCATTTGTAAAAAGTGACCCCATTATTAGGGATTTCCAGCACAAAATCATACCCCATGTTTAGGGATTTTGTGCCCAAAAAGCTACCCATTAGAGCGGCACATCCCCGTATACCGTCTTAGGCGAGTACCCCCCCGGGTGGGCGCCTCGGCTGCCCGTGTAAGTGAAGCGAAGTGATTCTGACGATTTCCTAATGGCAGTAAAAAATACTGTGGTTCGGAAGTCACGTAGAAATGGTGGTCCCGTGCATCGGAAGAGCAATACCCGAGCACGTTAAAAAGGTTACAGACTCGTTCGCAAAGAGTAGGGGATCAACCCAGTCTGTATCTGTTCACACATCTTTCGGATGAGCGCTACGATCTCGATGTAGCAGCGCTATATAAATGCTTCTATGTATGTGTGTACATTGTAAAAAGAAACGTTTATATTTCTGATAACACTTAATAAACGTTTATTTTTGTGTTTTACGTGTAAAGGTATAGGAGGTATTGCATACGATAAACGTTTGCATAAACACTACAACGCGTTTATAGAGGTATTTGTTGTATAATTATTAACACCCCAACATGTTTCTTATTGCTGATATAAACATGTTGGTGTGTTAATAAATATTCTTAAACAGCTAAGAAAGTTTAAGCAATCTCATTGGTTCTCAGAGAAATCGGCGACATCTAGATGAGACAATAGAACACGGGGAGGTGGGGCTTAGGTTTAAAAGTGCGTCCGACCTTCACAATGCGTGGTTTGCTCCATAACGCGCACTTCTGCAGTGCGTCTTTAGCGCTTTTCCTGCGTTAGTGCCGGCGCCGCGACGCTTACGCATGGTTTACTCATCGCATGTGATTGGATGGAATGTTTGTGGGTTATTCGATCCTAGCAGGGGTAAAAGTTGTCAAATGTGGACAATAAAATGTACTTATTTCTTTGATAAATGTCTAAAAGTATGATTGTTTAAGAATGAGAATAAAGGTATTGTTTTTAGACTTTACCCGTGCTATATTGTCTGACATAAATGCGTTCGATAGTATTATTTTTTGCGTAGAACAACTCCGCATCTCTAATTACACAATTACCTCTATAAACGTGTTGTAGTGTTTATGCAAACGTTTATCGTATGCAATGCCTCCTATACCTTTACACGTAAAACACAAAACTAAAAGTGTTGAAGTGTTTATTAAGTGTTATCAGAAATATAAACGTTTCTTTTTACAGTGTATGTAGGAAGAGTATGTAGGTATGTATGTGGTATCGTTGCATTGTGCTTCCTCCTGTGTTTTCAAACAATATAACAAAAAACTGCGATTTAAAAACAATGCTTGTACTTGTAGTCTACTGTGTTTGGAAAATGTCATCCGATTCTGTTGATTTGTCATGGGGAACAAGTTTATTGAAATACGAGCCCGGTTAAATGTTGCATTCCAACTCAAACGCATGAACAGGAAATAGTTATGTTAGAAATTCTATTCTTATTTCCAATTGTTATATCTCTTCTGAAAGGAACCAAACTTCTGATAGGTATAAGGTTGAAATAAGTATATAGCAATAATAGCGTTGGCGTGTAAGTGAATTGTTGCAATAATGGTGCGTCACAGGAGTTGATTTGATGTAACATAGTGCAGATCTTTTGATGCTTACAAATGTGCCAGAGCCATCGTTACAATTTAATATTTAGATTACATATCATCGAGGAATATTACCAGTCAAATCACGATATTCAAATAGCAACTTTGGAGTGATTACATGCATATTTGGCAATGTTCTCTTACTTATTTCTTTGTATTTCCTATAATTTTAAACACACATTACTGTAAAACAAGTTAATTTCTAATTGCTAATCATCACTAGTATCTTAATTTGGCGAATCTAAAATTTCTACCACTAGTGTCATCTTCACACGCATTAATTCGCGGCAATATAATTTCGCGAATTTGAGCCTCTCGCGAAATTCACGAAATTAAATTGCTCGCTAAATTAACTTGTTTTACAGTATTAGACTTCAACATCTGGTCATTGTTACTGTACTTCCTTAAATTGCTAATTTTACATTCTGCTCACATCTTCACAAGGGTTTTTATTTATATATTCAGTAAGAAAAAGATGACTAGCTGACACCTTGCCTATACCACTCAAGATGTGTGCCAAATTGAAAGTGAGATATCAATATTATCAATTATTCAATGACAACACAAGCACCAATGTTGTCAAAACATTGAAGATGGTCCCTGTGAGAAAAAAACCATTGCCTCCTGGGAGGCTTTTGCATGACCTTATGAGGTCAAATTGTTACCATGGTAAAGAGACTAATTTGTGACCTCTCAAATCCCCATAGTGCTTTGGGGGGTTTACCCATGGTGAAGAGACTAATTTGTGCCCTTGCAAATCCCCATTGCTTTGGGGGGTTTACCAGTGGTAAAGAGACTAATTGCCCTTGCAAATCCCCATTGCTTTGGGGGACAAAAGGATCTATGAACCCTAGATCCTCCCTATCAGTCAGGGTGACAGTGGTGGTCTGTGGTTGTTGTCTCCGAAGCATATTAGATTCATTCAAATCATTTTGGGTCAGTATTTTGTACCTTATTATATTATCTTGACAATGGTTCAACCTTGGTTCAACCATGCAAGTGGTTCAATTTTTGGTCAAATAATTCTCCAGACTGCGGTTAACAACTGTTGCGGTTTAACTAGGCTGTGATGCTAAAAATAAAATTAGTCCTGATATACAACACATTTTAGTAACACTTTTCACTTTTTCATGTAGGCCAACTTAAAATACTAACAACTTCCGTTATTTTATTTCAGAGCTACAGTAATTATTTATTTTATTGACCCTTCTAGTCCTACCATGATAAAGGACTACCCTATCTTACGACGACGCATATATTTCAGTCAGTCGTTAGCACACACAAAAAGCGTTCACTGTGAAATGAAATATGCACGATTTCTTGCGGAAGACACGCACTCCGATTGGATGTGCATACTAATTAGTTTAGGAGCGGCTTATTTCAAACCCTTCTCATTTCGTCATGGTATTGTCTAATGAGCTCAAATTTGAACTGTGGTTTAGAAAACCCAGGAACTCCAGGTAATAAAAAGGATAATGGATATAACAATATATTTCTTATATAATAACAGTATTTTCTGCCTTTCGATAAACCGGCACAATTACCACATATTATCATCGTGTTTGATAGCAAATTTCTCCCAAAGAAAGAATAACACATTTGTAAAATGTAAACTCGTCAAAGGTTATAAGGTTCCCGACATTAAAATGTGAAACATCTTGGAAATAATGCAGTAATATACTCTGGAGGTAGACGATTACATCCATGAATGAAAATTTGCGGAGTAAAAATATACTCAATTTTCCAATACACAGACCAAATCGCTTATTGTAACTTCGTCAGGCAGGATTCGAACCGGCGCGGGGAGAATCCAATAGATTTATAGTCTATAGCCTTAACGGCTCGGCCATGACTACTCATTGAAACGACCGTCGTGTTCAATAGATAATGAGCCAGTGGTGAACTATCGATTTATTCGACCAAAAATGAGTTATTTGGGGGAATTTTGGGGACTCATATGTTATTTGAAATAAAAATAACACATACACTGAAAGCTAACAATCAAATTAATATTGTCTAAACCTGTCAAAACTGTTGGAACCTTTGCCCCATATACAGTAAGATGGGCTAGAGGTAGACAACTATTAAGTCAAGCGTTCTGGGTTCTATCATTTCGATCATCATTCACTAACGTCAGCACACCTAAATATTTCGAATCTCCGAATGATCGAGCATCTAATGTAACAGAATGAACTACGAGAATCTACGGGATCCTCATAACAGAAAGAGCTCATCTCTCTCATTAGTGATCGCGCTAACGACTGACTGATTTGTTCTCAAAAAAAGGTATTAAAGGGGCATTGAGAGATACGTATGGGAGTGCGCCCTCAATTATCCTCGAAACCAGTTTTTTGGAATCAAAGTAATACTTATATATGGGCATATACTAACTACCATCTGAAACAGTCTTCCAACATTCGCCGTTTATCACATAAAATTTCATGATTTTCTTAGTTTCGATATGATCATATCGAAACTAAGGTGCTGAATTCGGAAGTTGTGCTATCGTTTACTCATGGACTTTCGCGGCAAATCTCAACCCGGAAGTGCCGTTATTTGCTTAGTTTGGCATGAAGGCGATGTCGGAATTGTATGACATTTTGGATTTTGGCGATGTTGATGATTATCTTTACGTTATTTGCTCATTTAGTATATCGATACATCTCTCAATGCCCCTTTAAGGACTACCTTATCGTATATATTTTGTTCTTACAAAAATGATATTAGTGCCTTTTTCTTCATTATTTTCCCCATATTCTCAAGCACATGGTTGTGCCCAGGGACATGTTCATATTGTGTTGCATATCAATTGAAAGCTTATGTGTTCATCTTTCCAGCGATTCCAAATTTGTAGCAATTACTTGTTTCAGAGCTCAGCCACTTGCTTGAGAATATTAGGAGGTCTCAATCTGAATGCCAAAATCATCATGGGGCCTGGGCCTTCGTGGTACAAGCTCCAGCACTATGGAACAATCTACCAGAAACAATCCGAAGCATCAAGTTGATCAATCGTTTTAAGACATCTGTGAAAACTTATTTGTTTAACCAATACTACAACTGATTTTTAGAACTTTATTAACTGAATTGTATTTTTGAGTGTATATTTCTTCTGTATTTTAATGCATTTTTTATGTTTTATACTGTGCATTTTAACTTTGTAAATTCTTAATGTTGCTCTCTTTTTATCATATTTTGTTTGTTGTACGGCGCTCAGAGGCTTTTTGTATTAAGCGCCTAAGACACGTCTTGTTATTATTATGATCAGTATTTGTCCTCAAAAGTCAATAGAGCATCTTTCTACAACACAGCAAAAATGTTGTTTAACACTTTTAAACAAAGGGGTTCTTCAAGTACCCTACTTAAACAAGTTTTGCATATTTAAACATTCGTCTAAGCAGGGTACTTTGAACAATGCCAGTTGTTTAAAGGTAGTTTTTAAACAGCGTTTCACAGTGTAGCTGTCAATGTAACACAACATTGATGATGAATTTAGCACATTTTGAATGAGACCTACCCATATTCACAAGCAGGTGGCTAAGCACTGAAACAAAGGATTGCTACGAATGAGGTATCGTTGGAAAGAGAAACACATCAGCATTTCATTGGTATGAAACACAATATGAATATATCACGAAATATTTGATAAATTGATGATTGAAAACAAATATCCGAACTTTTTTAAGCAGTTTAGTTAAAACCATTTATCATGTAAGCTAACGTATTCATTTCAAGAAGAAATGGTAATATTTTGACAATTTGGGTAAAATTTTTGTTGGCCTTATAATGTAAGCATAATGGCATAAGCTAACGTATTTTGTCAATGATTGTCCCCACCTACTAATTACTATACACCTAGCACAAAAAGTCCGGTGACCAGGTGCTTTGATGTTGGCTAATTCAAAATAGATGATCGGTACCAAAATCTGAGATATACATTAAATGAGCAAAATCGAATGGATACTTTTAAGTTATGGCGATTTCAATGACCGCGCATAACAACAGCAAAGTTGCACTAGAAATGGTTTTCTATACCATTCTCCTTCCTGATCACGGTCTGCCACTATATTATGATATGTGACGTGATCAAGTGAAATGAGTCACATGTCAGCAGTTTTGAATTTTGATATTTAAAGCAGGTGAAAAATGTTATAGATGGTCCAAACCCCACTAAAATCGAACTTCCAGATTTTTAAGTTTACCAACTGAGAAAACAAAGTAAAACATAAGAATTTGTCACTTCTTTTTTACCTGTAACTCAAACAAAATATTCCCGACATACGACTCATTCCACTTGATCGCGTCACATATGTCAGGCTTTTCAAATATGCTAGTCATCAGGTGTGAGTAAGACCCACATATATCAGTTCTACACAACATTTCAATAGAATTCCAATAGAGACGGTCACACCTGCCTTGAAAAAGATCTACGGTTCTATGCAATAATACATGTACTACATTACCATTAAAGGCATATTATGTGATCTTTTCCAGAGAGCGCCCTCTATTCATGATTTTTTTTAGAAAGTAGATTTTCTTGCAGATTTACATTTCTGATCATAAATCGTACATACATTCCAAATTACAGAGCGATACGATTCCTAATTACCTCAAAATCATGGTTTTAGAGTGAATTTAGAGTGAAAATATAAACTGTCGTGTTAACACGGCAGTTTATTTTCACTCTAAAACCATGATTTTGAAGTAATTAAGAATCGTATCGCCCTGTAACTTGGAATGTATGTACGAAATATAATCAGAAATGTAAATCCGCAAAAAAAATCTGCTTTCAATTTTTTTTTCGATGTTGAGGGCGTTCCCTGGAAAGATCACATAATATACCTTTAACTATTAAACTGGGAAGAACTATTTCAGGCCAAAAAAAAAGTTTGTCTCAGAAACTCGCACGGATTGTGTGAAATAGGCTTTAGCGTGTACGCTCTACACGGTGGCGATGCATTTTTCTTTTATTTTTTTCCTGTTGTTTTCTCTTAGGCCCCCACAAAAATTGTTTGCTGGCCTTAAGCTAAGTTAGGGTTAAATTTAGGGTTAGGGTTTAAGGATAGGGTTTATTCAAAAGGGTGAATGAGAAACTGGAAAACTCTAGTGAGTCTCTAGTACAACCACATTAGTGACGGGTTGTCTGACGACTTGACTTGACTTGACGTAGGCGTCTGCATGCTTAGATGAGCTTGTTTTATCACACCTCCCACACTTTATTCAATCCAATTGTGAATTGTACACAAAAAACCTTAAAAAATAAACAACTGCTCCACAAAGACAAAACAAACTCTATTGATGCAAAATAATCGCTTCATTGATGCAAAAACAATTCCACCTAAACTAGAGTTTTGTCACACCTTCAACAAAAACTAAACAAAAAAACAAACCACCCGCAAATACAAAACAAACACTCTACTACGTAAACGTAAACGCCCTGTTGATGTATACAGATTGGAGTCCGCTACCCTTAAAGGCATATGTGACACGATCAAGAGGAACGAGTCGGATGTCGACCCTGGTCGAAAATGGTTTTTTTATCCCGTCTTAAAGAGGACACTCAGAGCTTTCAGAAACTGAAAACCCCATGTTTATACGACTTTTTGTTATAAAGTTATGTCAAATGAAGTTCACAAATTTCCATCAAAACTTAAAACACTAAATTGGCCATATCTCAATTTGGGATTCCCCGACATCCGACTCATTCCTCTTGATCGCGTCACATATTATGTGATCTTTGCCAGCAGGCCCTCTATTCATGATTTTTTTTAAAGGTAGATTTTCTTGCAGATTTACATTTCTGATCATAAATCATAAATATATTCTGAGTTACAGAGCGATACGATTCCTAATTACTTCAAAATCATGGTTTAAAGAGTGAAAATAAACTGTCAGGTCTGCGCGACAACTTATTTTTCAATCTAAATTCACTCTAAAACCATGATTTTGAAGTAATTAGGAATCGTATCGCTCTGTAACTCAGAATATATTTATGATTTATGATCAGAAATGTAAATCTTCAAGATAATCTACTTTCTAAAAAAAATCATGAATAGAGGGCGCTCCCTGGAAAAGATCACATAATATGCCTTTAACCCTAACCCTAACCGAACCCTAATTCTATTGTATGTCATCAACCTGAAGGGAAGTTATGTACAGAATTACAGATGTAGACTAATCATTTGAAAATTCTGTGGTAATGTCAAATATTTTTGTCCCTCCATGGCCCTAAAGCCAAAGTTATTGAAAACCCTTCTTGAAATGTTGGAAAACACCCCCTATGCAAACACGAAACAGATCGCATATAGCCAGAAATATCCTGGATAAGGGCTGGAATTGTTTTCAATTTGTTTTCAATTTTTTCTTTATTCTGTTTCTATTCTATTCTATTCTGTTCTGTTCTGTTCTGTTCTGTTCTGTTCTGTTCTGTTCTGTTCTGTTCTGTTCTGTTCTGTTCTGTTCTGTTCTGTTCTGTTCTGTTCTGTTCTGTTCTGTTCTGTTCTGTTCTGCTAATGAATGACTTTTTAATCCCAAATATATGTTAAATATAATAGATCACATTTTAGCTGCTCCAAAATATTGTGTCTAATAGTATACTGTAAAAGTGGTAATTTCCGCGCTTCACTGACTTTCGGCCATTTCGCTTGTTTTTAAATTTCAAGATTTGAAAGTTCATTACATAGACTTATACACAAAATAAATATGTTTGTGTGTTTTTATTGTCGTGGTAGCTGCTAGGAGATTTTGTCGCGGTATCTCAACATTGTTGATTCGTCAACAAAACCTGATTTTGATGAAAGACCCCCTGAGTAGTGAATAGTAATGGTAGTTATGTAATTCATAATATTTACTCAGAATGTATTCAAGTATTTCTAATTGAATCATTTGGTTTACCTGTTTATCCATTAGGATTTCAAATTTGTTATGGGAATCACGGCACATGTGCAATGTATTGGCAGTATGCCTATTTTTCATTATCATTTGCAACCTGATCTCGGGGGAAGGGGGGTGCAGTTAACTATATTTCTGTTAGCAAAAAAACCCTGACATAGGGCCAAAAAAAAGAAGGTCTGTCTCATATTTAGATTGTCCGCAAGAGAAGACCGTTTTGCCGCATCCTTTGCCCAAGAAGTGACGGTTGATTGGGTCGAGATATTTAGATTGTCCGCAAGAGAAGACCATTTTGCCGCATCCTTTGCCCAAGAAGTGACGGTTGATTGGGTCGAGATATTTAGATTGTCCGCAAGAGAAGACCATTTTGTCGCATCCTTTGCCCAAGAAGTGATGGTTGATTGGGTCAAGGTATTTAGATTGTCGGCAAGAGAAGACCATTTTGCCGAATCCTTTGCCCAAGAAGTGACGGTTGATTGGGTCAAGGTATTTAGATTGTCCGCAAGAGAAGACCATTTTGCCGCATCCTTTGCCCAAGAAGTGACGGTTGATTGGGTCGAGATATTTAGATTGTCCGCAAGAGAAGACCATTTTGCCGCATCCTTTGCCCAAGAAGTGACGGTTGATTGGGTCGAGATATTTAGATTGTCCGCAAGAGAAGACCATTTTGTCGCATCCTTTGCCCAAGAAGTGATGGTTGATTGGGTCAAGGTATTTAGATTGTCGGCAAGAGAAGACCATTTTGCCGAATCCTTTGCCCAAGAAGTGATGGTTGATTGGGTCGAGATATTTAGATTGTCCGCAAGAGAAGACCATTTTGTCGCATCCTTTGCCCAAGAAGTGAGGGTTGATTGGGTTGAGATATTTAGATTGTCCGGAAGAGAAGACAATTTTGCTGAATCATTTGCTCAAGAGGTGATGGTTGATTGGGTCAAGGTATTTAAATTGTCCGCAAGAGAAGACCATTTTGCCGCATCCTTTGCCCAAGAAGTGAGGGTTGATTGGGTCGAGATATTTAGATTGTCCGCAAGAGAAGACCATTTTGCCACATCCTTTGCCCAAGAAGTGAGGGTTGATTGGGTCGAGATATTTAGATTGTCCGCAAGAGAAGACCATTTTGCCACATCCTTTGCCCAAGAAGTGACGGGTTGATTGGTCGAGATATTTAGATTGTCCGCAAGAGAAAACCATTTTGCCACATCCTTTGCCCAAGAAATGAGGGTTGATTGGGTCGAGATATTTAGATTGTCCGCAAGAGAAGTCCATTTTGCCGAATCCTTTGCCCAAGAAGTGAGGGTTGATTGGTTGAGATATTTAAATTGTTCGCAAGGAATAGACCATTTTGTCGCATCCTTTGAGTGTTGGAGTGTCGGGATGTCAATCATTCAGCAAACATACATATTTACTTTTGTTTTGTTCGGTTTTTTTCCCCACACAATTACCAATTTCTAACAAAACTTGGACCTGTGCCTATTACTACAGTAATTAAATACAACATGTAAACCATCATCAGTTAAATGAGGTTAAAGGTCACATGCCAGGGTCAAACGTCACCTCAATTCTTTTACTGGGGGGGGGGGGGGGGGGGGGAATATGGTAAAATATTACAAAAACCATTCAAATAATTGTTTCCTTCAAGTTCAATGAATATTGATACGATTCATTTGGTTAAAAATGTTAACTTGTCTACCTGCCTTTATTAATGGATGACCAATTTGGGATATTGTACTGGTTTTAAGGCGTAGTCTGGTTATTTTCATTCTCATTTTTCTTCCTTTTTTGTGCCTAACTATTGGGCCATCCAATGGGTTTATTTACACACTTCTATCATAATACACATCCCATTACCCATGAATGTGTGCATCAAAACATTCCTAATAGAGTAATGGTATTCTCTTGTTGTTCACAAGCCACCTGTAAGCTTACTAAACACAATTGACAAAGTGCATCCGAGCACGCTGGTGCGAAAATTACGATAGTATAGATGGTGACCTTGAATGGAAAGCGTCAGTAATTGTACAATAGACAAGGGTGTTCATAGTATGAGCCTTTTTGAGGAGGTGGGATTTCTTTGTAAATATTTCAAATGTCTGAGATTGAGTCGAGAATCATAATAATTCAAATGATTATTTCGCTAATAACAACTTCTAATATCTTATCTTCTCTTCTTGAGGGCTCAGAATACGTCACTCAAACTGTTTGACCATTGTACATGTACACATGTCATAATGAGACAGCAGGCTATTGATGGTCAAGAAAAATGGGTATTTGAGAGCGCAATCGACATGGTTGAGTGACATGGGACTTATGTTTCTTACTACAGTGACCTGGTCCCAGCAAGATCCCCTTTTAGTGGTCATTGTTGGCCCATCCCCCCCCCCCCCCTTGCCCCCTCATGATATCGTTTATTTTCAAAAGGAAAAAACACCCTACCCAACAAAGATTAATTTGTTCTATTCAATTCCTTCTTCCTTTACTCAGGTTGCTGTAAGTCTTACACCAAGAGCTCTCATCTGAAAGCTCATCAGCGGATTCACACAGGAGAAAAACCGTATCACTGTCAGTGGAACGGTTGCAAGTGGAGGTTCGCTAGATCGGACGAGTTGACGAGACACACGCGGAAACATACAGGAGCTAAACCGTTTAAATGTCAAGTCTGTGAGAGGTCTTTTTCTCGGTCGGATCACCTGTCGTTGCACATGAAGAGGCATGAAAAAGGACGCCACTAATGTGCATAACGCTAATTGGTTAGATTCATCAGGTGTGTTGAATTTTGTAGAAATAAACAAAAAGGCCAATTGAAATGTTTACTCCCTGTGTGGAAGATTAAGGGTAATGTAATGTCTTCCATAGAGGGTGTATGGATTTCAACTGGAATACCCATTTTCATTATAATTATAATGAATTTAGATTATTAAGTTAACAAGACAAGGATGATGATTTGTCCAGCAAATCAAATATGTCAACATAAATGTTTCCCCTATTTAACACCAAACTCCTCCCCCAGCCTAACCCTACCCCACCCAGCCCAACCCTACCCCGCCCCCAGCCCAACCCTATCCCTATCCCACTCACCCAGCACACCCCTCCTCCCCCATTATCCTCCCTACTCAAACCCATCCCTCCTCATAATGACTATGAGCATATCAGCTCAAATACGTATGCCTAAACTAGTGTAAGGCAATACTCTTCATATAACGGCAGCTAGATTTTAGTTGAATCCATCTTTTTTT
The DNA here is from genome assembly GCA_035610835.1 of Ophiura sarsii. Classification (NCBI taxonomy): domain Eukaryota; kingdom Metazoa; phylum Echinodermata; class Ophiuroidea; order Amphilepidida; family Ophiuridae; genus Ophiura; species Ophiura sarsii. The sequence goes on along the minus strand of CM069450.1, from coordinate 36,955,092 downwards.
ATATAAATGTTTACATAATAGATGACAAAAATTGTTGTCTAGTTATGTATGACTGACTACCCATAATTTGCCAATTTGAATTTTTAATAACAACAATAATTCCATACTTTTGAATGAAAAAGCATACACCTTGAATAAAGAAAATCCAGTGGATTAATGTATTTTTGTAAGTCATCATTAATGATTTTACATCATTATTTGTTATACAAAAGACAAACTTTGGAAAAGCGATTAAAGATTTTATGTTGGTAAAACTGAATTGGAGGGATTACACGGTTTGGGATCAAAGTGTGACCGGGTTTTTTTCCCAGTTTTAGACAAGGTCATTTTATCATTCAATTTGACAGATAAGAATGGCTTTACAATGGATCAATTCATGCATGCTATAACCGATCAATCATAATTCATATTTCCATTGTAATTATGATGTTTACCAGTCGCCTGTCTCGCCAACAAATTAGCAGCCCCGGCAACACCTGTATTATGTCATTGCCAAGGCCATGAAATACCATAAAAGTTCACGCTTCGCAGATTTTGAACAATTTGTCTTGTTTTTATTTTTCGCAAATTTGAGCTTCCTGACATAGACTATGTATACAGAATGAATATATTAAGTTTTTATTTTCGGGCTTGCGAAAATAAATGTAGCGCGAAAATTTCCACTTTTACAGTAACAAGTCCTGTTTTAATCAGCCTGATCAAATTTTAGATTTTTTTCTTTTTCTTTTTTCCTTTCTTCAAGAATTAAAGAATATTTAAATTTATATAATTTTTTTTTTGGGGGGAAGGGGGGCAGGGTCAATATAACTTTTTAATGAACTTTTTTTTCTTCTTCAAATTCTGATTTTCACAGTTCACAAAATTATTCTTTGATCGTGCGTATGCAAATGCTAATTTGCAGCCATTTGGCTTGTTCTTAAATTCGCGATTTGAAAGTTTATTACATGAACTTATGCACAAAATAAATATATTCATGTGCTTTTATTTTCGCGGTACCTCATGAAGCGCGGAAAGCGCGAAAATTAATGCAGTGCGAAAATGTCCACGTTTACAATACCCACTGACCATGACGTCAAATTGATGTGACATGAAATATTATTTGAAAGAAATAAGGACACCTACATTCTTTTTGTAATTGTTTATACTACACATGTTGTGTATCCTTGGCAATCCATGTAGCAGTAATACTAATAGATTCATAGTGAAAATGAGAACCAATTTTATCCCATGTTATTTTATTCAATCTTTTCATTTGCTATTGTATTGTTTTTATTTGTATTTATTTGTATAATAATTATGATGATGTTTGTTTTGATATATTTGTACACTCTAAAAATACTGTGTCAGAACTCTCTAGCTTTCAAGAAGAAAGTAAGATGATGTATTGTGTCACAAAACAAATAAATAACTAAACCCTTTGTTTCCGTTTCATGTGGAAATAGTACATTTGATATTTTTAATATGTACGTAATGTTAAAATTGTTGAAATCTCTAAAGTATTTTAAGAGTGTATACATAGTATTGAGTGACAAGGCCTTGTCTGGCAGCAATTATTTATGTTTTTTGTTTTGCTTTGTTACATTTAAAAAAAAAGATATTTGTGTTTAGATTCTTTTCCCTTTCTGTTATAAACTTGACCAATTGATGTTTTTCTGTAATTGGTACAAAATGCAATTGTACTTAACCTTGTTAAAAGTGTTTGTAAATGTTTATGTTGATTTCAAAATTCCTGTGAATTATAACTTTTCACTAATTTATCATAGCTAACTCACATCCTTTTTTGTACGAGGGTCATTCAATAAGTTCTACCTCCTTGCTCATAACATCGCTAATATGAATGTCAGAACAGTTACGTTATAATTGACCGATAGGTACATTTGTCTCTTCAAGTAGGTCAAATGAATAGCACTTCGGTTATATTTTGCTGTTTTTTCATACGTTTCAGTCACACTAAAAGGAAGTTTGGTTTTCACAACATCTCCAGAAAAGTACAACCATTACTCAGATCAATTTACAATGAATTTGTAGCTGAGGTTCAAGGCTACAATTGGGTAATATTTCAAGACTGGCTTATATATTAACAAAGTTATGAGGTAGGATAGGAGGTAGAACTTATTGAATGACCCTGCTATTGAAAGATCAGATCCAGGCCCCCTTCCCCCTCAATGTAAAAAATACTAAAAATTCACTTTAAGATTGCTCTGAAATTTTAGACCCAACTCAGTTCAGGCAGCCTATACATTGAATGCCAACAAATTTTATCTTCTCCCTTCCCCTGTTTCCACAACCAATTTATAGCCACATTTTAAAGGCTATTTTTGTTTTCTACTTTCCGCTTATGAAGTGCAATCATTAGTCAGTCAGATATCTGAGTTGATTGGCCTAACAATGAACGGCAAGTATGACAAGGACAAAGTCTACAAAATTTCTGCTAATTAGCATGAGACACGTTTTCATCAAGATTGTTTCGTATCTCGGGATTGATAGCTTATCGGTTTTCTTTGAATGTTATCATAATTCTACGAAGCTTACACAACCTTGTGGGTTATTTCAACAGTACTCTCTTTCTCTATAGGCCCCAGGCCTATTCAGAACGGGGGGGGGGGGGGGGGCAGTTCTAGTGGGTCACTCTTTTGCATAAATTCCCTAAAAATGGGGTATGATTTGTGCTGGAAAATTCAAACATGGATCTCAAATTGCAAAAATTGCAAAAAAAACATGTCAAATCAGCCATTTTTTAAAGGTAAAAACACCTCTAAAAGGGGGTAAATATTTCAAACCTTCAGCAGCACTCCCCTATCAAAAACTAATTTGAGTACCCCTGCTCCCCTCTGGATCTGTAGGCCCAGAGCTATTCACCCTGTGTGTGTAGGAGTATAACTTATAGAGATATAACTTTATCCATGAATTCTCAAATATTTTTGCTTGTGGCCATGGAGAGCCAAGTATACTTACAAACAAAAAAACATTTTCAAGAGGAAAATGACCCCTTTTTGATAATGTTTTACTTTGTTTTGGAAATATGTTCATCTTGCTTGGTGGGTTTTTTTTGGAAGAGGAAGATGTGGTTCATAGGCTGCCAATTGAGAACCCTTTACTGTAAAAATTATTCCTTATAAATTTACGGAACTGTCTGGCAACTGAGTTGCCGGATGCCATACATAATTAATATTAAACCAAAACCCATGTTTACTTCCAAATGAACAAAGACAACAATTCCTTTGTCAATTAATGGTACATTTAGGGTAACTTGTTCCCCCTGTAAAATAAAATGAGAACCTTTTTTTTTTACAGTGTTGACGTAATTGCAATGGGATATCTATTTTTGTCAATATTGGAAAATTGTCAAACAATTATACTTGTGTATGTATTGTATTTATTGTACGAAAATGTGCTTTTTAAGGATATATTTTATAATAGGGAATAAAAACTTGTTGGTTCATGCAATTAATAGCCACATACCAGGCATACCAGTGGGTTTAATCAACAGTACAAAATGTGTTAGACCATAAAAGTACAACGGGTTCTAAAAATGGAAAATAAGGTCATTCATGATCGGTAAGAAGATATAGGCCTATAATATATGATCCACTTTCGATTCAGCTTTTTCATGCGGCTTCTTTTGAACAATTATCTGATTATAAAAGGGTCCAAAAATACCAAATAGTTCATGGGTTATCAGGTTCTTTCTAATCAATATATTCCTATTTATCTATACATCAGCTTCCTGTATGTTGCACCTGTGTTTAAAAAAGGTTAAGTAAAGAGTCGCGCCGAGCTAGAAGCGGAGTGCCCATCTCTCTTTCCATAGCGTTTGGGCCAGACTCCTCCACGTGATTTTTGCTGTGGGGGGTTCGGGACTCCTCCCGCACAACAAGTCTGTTTACCTTCCCAACATTAATTAATGCATTTATACACCTGGGTGAAGAGAGGTAAGCACAGTTAAAGTGGCATTGAGAGATGTATTGATATACTAAATGAGCAAATAACGTAAAGATGAGCAAATAACGTAAAGATAATCATCAACATAGCCCAAATCCAAAATGTCATACAATTCCTACATCGCCTTCATGCCAAATAAGCAAATAACGGCACTTCCGGGTTGAGGTTTGCCGCGAAAGTCCGCAAATAAAACAATAGCATAACTTCCTAATTCAGCACCTAGATTCGATATGCTTAAATATTTGAAAACAAATCTTATGATTTGAAAATTGTCTGCAAATTATGGGACATTCAGGCACAACATGCAGGATTGTGTGTGTATATTTGTGTTCACCTGAAAATGAAACTCTAAACAAGTAATGAGTTCTCCTGTGTTAATTTAACCGCAGGTGGGGGGGGGGGGGGGGGGGCTGCATGATAGAAGTGGACCAAATTGATTGAGGGTCCCACCTTTATCTCAGATCCACATGGCTTCTTTCAGTCTTTCAGTCTTTCAGTCATCTGGTGGTTGTGTCCAATTGTCTGTCCCACTATCCACTAATCAATGCAAAGCTTGTTCACTGTCAGCAAGGACAAGGAAGTCTATAGATTACTGTAAATGTGGCAATTTTCGCGCTCCAAGCAGCTACCGTGAAAATTAAAACACAAGAATATATTTATTTTGTGTAATGAGCTTTTGAATCGCGAATTTAAAAACAAGCGAAATGGCTGAAAATCAGCAAAGCGCGAAAATTTAATTGCTTGAAAATTACCACTTTTACAGTATATCAAATCTATGATCAACTTTTACTTCTGCCAACAGCTATAAAAGACCTGTGAGCATTGGATGGAGTTATGCACTTAATTGCAACCCAGGCCCTGGGGGACCCGAAACATGGCGGGGACCCTGCGGGACTGTACGCGGATGTACAGAAAACCGTTACCCAGCTATACGGGGGCATGTACGGGGACGTACAAAGTGTGCCCCCGCTAGCTGGGGCGTGTAGCCAGGACGTAGCGGGGTCGCACATATCACTGAAAAATGAGCCGGGGAAGTTATAACCTGCCGACTATTGTGAGTTAGCACTAGTGGATTTATATGAGTACAAACGTGATAACACTGGTTAATCTAAAGATATTACACTTGGTTGGTTCATTCCGATTTCAAAACTGTTCTTCACTTAGTAATGGCTGTAGTCGGACATGGTCCCGGCTGTTGGGGGCCGGGGGCATACACTTTGTCCCAGCTAAGGGGGCCGGGACTGTAGCAGGGACGTACAAAAATGGTTCCCCCGCCCTGCGGGGACCATACACGACTGTACCGGGGACGTCACATTGGCAATGTGTACGTCCCAGCCCAAATCCCCGCTAGACGGGGCCAGGGTTACAATTGATAAATGCATAAGTCTGAAGAATCTACCAGTATGGTATTGAAACTAAACACAAGGAAGCTCTCTGAATTAATGTTTAGTAACAATCCAGATGAAATCTAAAAAATATTTTAGGTCCCAATTATTCCCCAGTATACCCATTTATTTGAATACATGACCAATCTCATGATCTGGTTTACAACAAAATATAATCAATCATTCATTAATGTGTGTCATTGTATGGAAAGCTAAGAAGCTTTGCTTCTTATACAATGTTATACGATGTTATACAGGCCGGCCTCATTAATTATAATACTATTGTTGCAAGTGAATGTCATTGTTATGTTATCTATATAAACTGGTAATGAATAAGTTTAAAAAGTTACCGACATTTTGATTTATCTTGCGAAGAATGCCCATAGAACTCAGGTTTTGGATGACATGCAAAACAAAAATTACTGTAAAATTGATTTCTGTGCGATAAATTGTTCACGCATTGAACGATTTTGAGGGTTTTTTAATTCGCGATTTGTAGCTTCATCACATATACCTATATGCTAAAGAAATACATTTGTGTGTTATTCTTTTCATGGTAGCTGATGAGTGCGAGGGGGGGGGGACGACACAAAATCCTGTTTTACTAGAAGACGAACCTTTCGAGTAGGGTTGGTTGGGCAGAAATATTTAGTTTTGTTTGTTTTTTGTAACGTTCCGTGGAAGATGTTGTCAATCTTTATAAATTGTCAAACATTTCAAACATCTTGAGAAATTAATATTAAAACAAAACAATAAAGCTTTTGTTTTCCTTTGCCTAAGATAAAATATTTATGTATCAATAATACCTAAATATGAATACACCTCAGGTGATATAAGTTAATAAGGCCAAAAAAAGGTTTGTCTCAGAAAACATTTTGTAAAAAAGGTAAGTGCTGTGCGATTCAATTTTAGAGAATTGGCTATGAGGTATGCTATTTAAAATTTTGATTTATCAGCCATGTTTTCCAACTTAATGCATTTCATTTTCGTGTTGATTCAAGCTTACAGAGAACCACAGGGGGACAAATGCATCGCCGCTGCGGAGAGCTACGCGCTAAACCCTATTTCACATACTAATGCGCACAGGTTTCTGAGACAAACCACTTTTTTTTGGCCATAGATTTTACTAAAGATATAGTTATTTATAGTTATTAATATTGACATGAAGCCTTATGCCGCTTTCAATTATGTTATTTTTACTTTCATTTTCTCAATTGACTTTTTGATGTGGTGTGATACACTGATCTAAATAACAGCAATTCCATTTGGGCATCTTGTCTAATAATGCATCAGCATACCATGTCCATTAATTGGTTTCTTTCATATAGAATTGAGAGTTGCTCAAATGGAATTTTAATAAATTGTTAACTTATTATTGCTTGAAATAAACTTCTCAAAAGAAATTTTGGAATTTCTTTTTTCAATCGCCAAGTTGTTCTAATATTATTTCATGATATCTTCATTAATCATTATGCGTTATATATCATCAATGGAAGCTGATGTGTTCTTCTTTCCAACGATATCATATTTGTAACGATCACTTGTTTCAGTGCTCAGCTCAGCCACTTGCTTGAGAATGTGGGAAGGTCTAAATCGAAGTGTGCCAAATCAAGGATCTATGGCTAAATTCACCGCTACAGGGTGTCCCAGAATTATATATACCGGGAAAGGTGCATTTATTAAGCTATAAATACCATTGTTAGGCAAAATATAAATGTGTTTGTTTGTCCATAGACCCCTCCAGGGTAGGGTCGGTAGGTCGGATTTATTATTTTTATAAATCACATTCAAAAGATGTATAACAGTTGCTTAATAAGATTTGAATGGGGATATTTTACTATTAAATCACTTCAGGCATGTTTTAAAAACAATTTAGAAGTGTAATTTTAGTGTTTCCAGTAAGCGGAATTCTGGAGAAGAAAAAAATCTGGAATTTCCAAAATTAGGGTCGGTATTCATTTGTACAGTCAATTATTGTTCGCAATTTTCAAAATTAGGGTAGGTCGGAAATAGGCAAACAAACACAATTTTGTTGGCCTGATTGGTCAAAGTAGGCTACTTATAATTCTACAGGTTCAGGTTGAGACCTCCCTATATTCTGAAGTAAATAAGCTGAGCACTGAAACGTCTGATTGCTACACATCGGAAAGATGAACACATCGGCTTTCCATAAATGTGCAAAACACTATGAACATATCATGACAAAATATAATAATATAGAGGCGATTGAAAAATATTTCGGAACTTTTTTGAGGGGTTTTAATTTGAATCCTGTTTTCGGCAGCCTGGTGCTAAGCATTGGTTTCAGTTTCCAATACGATTTATTCCGTTAAAATATACTACTGGGTTCCAAATTGTTGGTTCCTTTCATCTCCAGGCTGCTGTAAACGAGAGATTTTCGTTTAATTTGTACACTTTATACATAATGTAGTGCTATAACATATTTTGTAGTAGTTCTAGAAACAAGGGTATTCTGTTTATATATTAAGTGTCTTTTCCAATTTTAAGAAAAAAGTAGTATCATTGTTTTAACCGGTGTGCTTTAAAACTATTTAAAAAAGGTAAATTGGTGCATTCTGTCTTACAACTCGCTGCCTTTTTATCAATTTCCATTCCAACTCATTGTACAAATTTGTAAAGACAAAAGCTTTCAGTAAGAGTCAGTACTTGAATAACAAAAGGGAAATATTTTTACTTGTATAAAAAAATAAACAGTAATACCTGCTTAATTGTATTTTTTAATTACTGTTAATTTTTAAATTTATCCTGTGTATATATTAATGTCGACAGCTGTTTTGTCTAGCAGCTTCTAGTTCTTAATGAATAGTGTCTTTCGTTTATTTATGAATTAAAATGTTTGTAATTTGTTATTTTAAATTTGTTGTCGAATTTTGATACAATCAAACCGGTTTTACATATTCTCTTATAAAGGAGTGTGGGTTCCTTTTCTACACAGTGATTTCACTAATGCGTAGAATCCTACAGTCTCTGTCATAATACCTTGGACATAATTTCACTAATACGTGCGTGCGTACGTACATGCCTATTAGCGTGCATACGTACATGCGTACTTACATGAGTGTACATGCGTAAACCCGGTAGTGTGTACCGGGCGCTTTTAAAATGATCGCGCGTCCTCATTGGTCAATCATGAAATCGACACACGCATGTATGCATACTTGTTCGCGCATGTCATGCATTTGGATGTAGCTCCGCGAACAACAACAAAAATACGCTCGCGTGAAATAGCTTGAATATTGTCCAAGGAATTATGACAGGGACTATAAACAGTGCACATTGTATAGAGCGCTACATTTGTTAAGCTATGATGCTTGACACCTCAAGTTGATAAAAAAAAATTCTAAAAGTAGAAATAAATAATGGGATTTAAAAAATTAATAAAGCTTTAAGATGTTCAAAGCAGCTCAGCCAGTACATGTTATATCATGTATATAGTGGGTTTTTTTAATTAGACCTTTTTTAAAAACCTTGATTTTAATACTTGTATTTTTCTATACGATAACTTGAAATATTTTTCTAAACATTTTGTAATCACTTGGCTTTGGGCATTTTGTATCAAAAGTGATCTAGCAATGATGCTATAGATGTATGATGGCAATAAATATGTGAATTAATGATATAAGACAATTTGTTTGTTTGGTTGGTTTTATTTGTTGTTGTAACTTGTTTTTAATTCATGTAAACTGCTCAAAAAAAAGTTTGGAATATTTTTTCAAGCACAAGATTTTCAAATATCGCGGGATATGTTCATTAAGTGTTATATATCCATGTAAAGCTGATGTGTTCATCTTTTCAATGATATCCAATTTGAAGCAATCCCTTCATCCAGAGCTCAGCCACATGCTTGAAAGTGCCGAAAATCAACACTATTTTGTGCTTAAAATCAATAGATCATCACATACACTGTAGTGGTCAATGTAACACTTCATTGAACAGACGACAAAGATGTTCTTTTGAGCACGAAATATTGTTGATTTTGGCACATACAGATTGTCACCTCCCCATGTTCTCAAGCAAGTAGCTGAGCACTGGAGCAAGGGAATGTTTCAAATTTGGTATCATTGTAAAGATGAACACATCAGCTTTACATGGATATATAGCACTTATTGAACATATCCCGCGATATTTGAAAATCTTGTGCTTGAAAAAAGATTCCAAACTTTTTTGAGCAGTTTATTTAAATATAAAAGCTGAATGTAAACTGCTTATCCACAAAAATAGCCTCTGTAAGTAAATGTAATGAATATGATAGAACCTGAGATTTCTATCCTAGTAGAATCGGATCGAAACGTCAGGCCTTCTCATATTATTAATTGCATTCAATCATTTTATGTATATTTTTGGTTAGAGCAAAATTGGGTCTTTGGCAAAAATGTTTGGGGAAAATTAAGAGTAATTCTATAAAATAAAAGTGGTTATTTCATTGTAAGATGTGTTGTTTTTGTTTTTTAACAAGGTAATAATGTCAGAGGTAATAAATAAGTTTGGCTGTTGAGATCCCCCTCCCCTTTTCAGAATTGTGCTCATTCAAAGACAAAAATGATATAACAACAGTCAGGTATACAGAGAAAATTTAATTAAGTTAATTTACTGGACATGTGACTCCTGTTGACCTGGTTTGGTGAACGTTACAGAGAAAGATTCCGGGATGTGAACCCCTCACTGTACAACAGTATAGAAATATTATGAGGGGAACACAAGTAATGGAAAGAAAACGGGTTATGGCAAAATTATTTCCAATCCAGATGGCCTATACGCTATTTGACTCGGAACTAGAACATATTGGACAGATTTTTACCAACGGAAATAAATATTCGCTGACAGAAAGCAAAGCAAATTTATATTGATTTTAAGACCCCATTTTAGGTTTATCCTGATCTTACACCAAGGATACACCCAATTTTAGACTCATTTCAGCGATGTTTAGTGGAAGGTAGAGCGATTATGATCGCAAGGATTACATCGACGCTATATCCAAAGTCCCTCAATAGCATGAATAGAACACTGCTGGTCACTTTAAAAAGTTATTCGATTCTGGTAGCCCTCCCTCCTCACTTTCTGGGATAAGTCCAATTTATTTCTTCTTTCAATTTTCAAAAAATTTTGAGTTTTTAATACTGAACTTTTAATGGTTGATAGACCTATGCAAACTGCTCAAAAAAAGTTTGGAAATTTATTTCAATCACAAATTGATCAAATATCTGGGGATATGTTTATTTAATTGTAATATGTGACCAGTCGCGTCAAAAAGGACATGTTGTCGGCAAACATAGTTTTGAGATAGAGGCCAATATATTTGGTGAATTATAAAGAAAATAATAGACAAAAGAATGCTTCTTCAAATCATATCTTGTGATTACAAAGTCTGATTACCTTCAACATGGTGTCCTTTCAAAGCTTAAAATGTGCTCTTCCAAGCCATACCAATAACTCAGATTTGACTCAGGCCTCCAACATGTCCATTTTGATGTGACGGGTCACATATATCATTTAAAAGCTGATGTGTTCATCTTTACAATGATATCCGATTTGAAGCAATCCCTTGTTCCAGTGCTCAGCCACGTGCTTGAGAACATGGGGAGGTCGCAATCTGAAAGTGCCAAAATCAACACTATTTTGTGCTTAAAAATAAATAGATCATCACACTACACTGTATGTACGGTAGTAGTCAATGAAACACTTCATTGAACAGACGGCATAGATGTTCTTTTTTTAAGCAGTTTATTTATCCACTACAGTCACTTTCAAGTATTATTATAGAATTCTAGGGGTCTAACCCTCATAAACTTACACATGAAAAAGAGTATCACCGTTTTCCTGATGCTACTGAAAGATGCTGGCAATAATATGTTTTGCATGAAAACAGCCATATTTATGTGTCAATTCCGTAAAAGATATAAAATTGAAACGGCCCTCTCTCTTCACTTTTCAAAGGCCAGTGCTGTGAGAAATCGAATAATTAATCTTAAGTGGCCTAATCTCGATTGACATATAATACTCTTTCAATTGACTGACAATGATGTAATGCATTCAGTGCTCAATATTGACGGCCTCCTCACACATCCAGTAAATTTACTTGGATTACATTTGCCTGTAACTTTTGCGTTGGGCAGGTCAAGATGCAAAAGTACCAGTATTTACCATATCATTTCGGACTATCAGGTAAATTTGTCAAACGTAAGAGTGTGAGTTACACTTACGGGTGGAATTTCTGTGGGGCAGGTATTTTTGTGAGTTACCTGCCCGACTTGGCTGGTTGAAAAAACTCTGTTTTCCAGCCCTGGGTAAGCATGGTGTATAACCCAAGTGACAGCCTTATAAATCCAGTACCTTATACATCCTGTGTTAATGTTTCCAGTGTTGGCAAGGTTTTCCTTCACTACCATTATAATTAAAGCCACTTCAAATGAATTATTCGTTTCTCGTAGCACTGGTCTTCAGAAAGTGAAGAGGGAGGGTGGTTATCAGTTTTTCATTTTGTACTAAATTGACATTTAGATATGGCTGTTCTTCAGCAGTATCAGAAAACTGTGAGACTTTTGTTTATATCAGTTTAAAGAAGGTTATACCCTAAGTTCTACACACACAAGTTTGATAAATTTAAAAAAAGTTGGCCTATAAAACGTGATTATTTCAGTATAAGAAAGCCAATAGTTCTTTGAAAATTGAAACATTAAAAAAAAGTTGACCTTAATTATCCTAGAACGTAAAAAGGGAGAGCTACATATGAAACATAACTAATTTTTAAGTGGCCAAAAGACAAACCATAGCCTTAGCAACCAAGCGTAAACTTCGGGTTACACCCATGTTACTTCCTGATCGTTGCCACGGTAGCCGGTACAACGATGCCGCCATTGAAGCAATAGATAGGCTCTATTTGTTTAATGGTTTTGATTTGTAACGTTATAATAATAGGCAGGTTACTATGGTTGGACAAGCAAATATTAAACATGTGCATCAAGGGTTAAAGGCATGTTATGCAGGGTGATATTGTGCGATTTTTTTTCATGGGATGCCCTCTATCTTTGATTTTTTTTTTTGAAAGCAGATTTTCTTGCAGATTTACATTTCTGATCATAAATCATAAAATATTCGGAGTTACAGAGCGATGCAATTCCTAATTACTTCAAAATCATGGGTTTTAGAGTGAAAATAGAGTGAAAATAGATTGTTCGCTAGCGAACAATCTATTTTCAACCCTTATAAAACATGATTTTGAAGTAATTAGGAATCGTATCGCTCTGTAACTCGGAGTATATATATGATTTATAATCAGAAATGTAAATCTGCAAGCAAATCTACTTTAAAAAAAATCATATGTAGAGGGTGCCCCCTGGAAAAGATCACATAATATGCCTTTATATGGAATAGGACCAAATCAATAACCGATCAGTCAATGTTTATTAATCTACTATAAGCTGGTGTGAAAAATAGTGACCCAACTTTTCTTCACTTGGTTGAAAAAGGCTGATACCTGTTTAGATATTATCAATATCAATGACACAATCAAGGTAACTTGTATCTGATCATATCTTATATAAAATTAACGTGTGTCAGATTTGTTTTCATTCCAAAATCAACCAATCAAATCGAATGAAAAACATGGTTTTTGAAAACGGGACTAACATGTACAAAGAGAATCTTTATCTTAAATCTGTAATGAACAATAAAAACCGACATAATTACAGGGTGTCCCAGAATGATTTATACCGGGAAAGGTGCATTTATTTAGCTATGATTACCATTGTTATTTGTCACAGTGCTTGTGATTCTTACATCTACATAATATATTCAGCTTTCTTAGGAATTTTGGATTTTAAAAATTGGACGTTTAATGAAGAAATTATGGACTAACAACGGTAGATTACAAGTTTGACCAAAAGTGGCAGTTTTGCCGTTGGGTGTGAGTTTTATCAATTGGAACACGCTGAAAGTGAAAAAAACGATTTTCACAGATTTTCATTAATGTCATGCCATATCGGAATGGGTAAAGATATCTTGATGAGGTTGCATGTTCCCTTGTATATTTCAGATATTAGATTTGGAATATAATATTAATAATAGTAATAATAATACACAGCATTTATTAAAGGCATATTATGTGATCTTTTCCAGGGAGCACCCTCTATTCATGATTTATTTTAGAAAGTAGATTTTCTTGCAGATTTACGTTTCGGATCATAAGTCATTAATATATTCAAAGTTACAGCGCGATACGATTCCTAATTACCTCAAAATCATGGTTTTAGAGTGAATTTAGAGTAAAAATAAGTTGTCGGCGCAGACTCTGAAAGTTTATTTTCACTCTAAAACCATGATTTTGAAGTAATTAAGGATCATATCGCCCTGTAACTTGGAATGTATGTACGATTTATGATCAGATATGTAAATCTGCAAGAAAATCTGCTTTCAATTTTCTTTTGAGGATTGAGGGCGTTCCCTGGAAAAGATCACATAATATGCCTTTAAAGTGCTTAATACGTAAGATCGCCAAGTGCTATACAAGATAAAACAAAATAGATAAATACAATAAAATATACACAATTGCCCACAAAATATTTTACCAAGCTTAAAACTACAAACATAGAACCAAAACTCATTTTATGAAAGAAACCAGTAAAAGACCAGTGAACCAGCATCTGGTCATAAGATAAAAACCCGGCAATGAATCCGGTAGAGTACAGATAAAAATTACACCTAAACACTGAAATCTAAGAAATGGCACAGCATATTTAAAGTCATAACAATCTGCTCTTGTCTAGCTGATCTAGTGCTCATGAAGAAAGTTAATTGCACTAATCTGTAGGATGTTTAAACATGTATGTTTTTAACAAGCGTTTGAATTCGGCAAGAGACTGTTTTTATTATTCATTTGAATTTTTCAAACACTGTATAAATCATTCTGGGACACCTGTATCACAATGCCTTATAAATATCCAATCACGTTATCTGATCACTTTTTATAAATTAATAACTATGGTTCGTCAACAGCTTTTATTCATTCTCACTCGATCAATCAAAATCAAATAAAAAGCGTGATTTCTGAATAGGCCACTAGCATATAAACTGAGTATATTCAATCGCGTGCTGGATATGGTCAGCTAGGCGCGGGTCATTAAGGATGTCATGCGCTACTAATGACCCTCTATAAACTATTCACCTATTTCTATGACAACAGTACACTACCCCAGAACTTGCCTGGATCTAGTTATAACTTAAGTCATATGGAACAGTGCACCCAGATTCAGATTTGTTTACTAAATAGAGAATTTAACAGGTTTTTCCTTAAAGGGGCACAGGGAGATAGGCGATAAAAAGAAATTTGAAGAAGACAAAAATAGTTTCAATAGATAGAAATGTAAGATTTCATGGGAAAAGGGTTGAAGTGATGGCGCTAGATAGACATTCTGGTGAAGCAATATGTGCCAAATTCTGCTGATAATTTCGATGTGATCTACAGGGTGTCTCAAAAAAAATTACAACGCACCATTAGGCGATCATAACTTCCTAATTAAGTATCTGAATTTAACAATTCAAACGATAAATGAGGCCAAATTAGTTTTCTACAATTGGAAGAAAACAGCGTTTAATTTTGTGAAGTAATTATGGAGATATCTGTGATTACGTAAGAGTAGTCACGGAACACTTCCATCCAAGTTTGCATATTTTGACAGATTTTCAATTGCGCGGCTGGTTACTTAATCATTAATGTTCAATTAGCCAGCACTGTTTAATGCTATGATAAAAAAGTTCAATTTGTGATTTAAGAATACTGAATAATCGATCATAACACTCATAACACCCAGAAAACCAAAAACAATACAACTCATTGTAAGGAGAGAGATATGACCATACTCTTTTAATGTAAACAAAACATTTCTTTTGTTTTTAATTGCGATACTAATAATTTGACCATCATGCGCAAAATTGGCGATAATTTTATAATATACATGATTTCAGCCTTCAAGTTACAAATGTCAAGACAAGAAGCTTGATAAGTTGTATGCGCGATGTTATTAGATCTTGGTTTAATAACGACAATGTTCATATTTACTAAAATTACTATAATTTGGTTTCCAATTGTTATAAAAAGATTGAACTTATCCTACAAATTTTAAAATTTACTGTTCTTAAGTATAAAATGTGATGAAAATAATCTAGACAACTTTTATTTTATATTTTGTGTTAAACTTTGGTCTCATCTGGCATATTATTTGGTGTAAAATAAAATCTAGAACCATAAAAACATGTTAATACATGTCATTTTGTAGAGAAGTATTGATTTCATGTATGTGCTGTCTGAATCACTCAATATGAGCAAACTTGGATGGAAGTGTTCCCAGACTAATGTTACGTAATTGCTCATTTCTCTGGAATTACTGAACCGAATCACATCCGGTTTTCTTTAAAGTATAGCGAACTATTTTGCCTTTATTTTGTTGTTTGATTGGTTCTATTTTGACACTTATTCAGAAAGTTACAATCCTCTAAAGGTGCGTTGTAATATTTTCTGAGACACCCTGTACATCGAAATTACCAAATTGTAAAATATAACTTGATATACTGCAAATTAAGGGGTGTGGACTCTCAGGTACAGCCGCCGTAAAACTGTCGTAACCTCTTCATTATTCATTTAATCTTATAAAAGTATACAGTTTCTTAAGGAAAGGGTTCAATGAATCCAACCATGATCATGAAATTGACTATTTTGGAAAAAATTATAAAAATACGTTTTTTGCCCCATTTTAGGTTCTGCAAAGATAACTCAAAATATATTTTGTCAAATTTTGTCATACTAGTTTCATTATATTCCTAATAAAATTCCCTAGGAATGTTTTTTATAAATTTTTTAATATCTGATTTATTTTTTGAATTATAGACCAAAAAGTGCCAAAAAACTTTTTGGTCTATAATTCAAAAAATAAATCAGATATTGGAGAAAAAAAAACCCAAAACAGGTAACAAAATCCTGAAAGTGGGTCAGTATTTCAAACCTATAGCGGTACAACCACCCCCCCCCCCCCCATCAAAAATAATTTGAGTACCCCTCCCCTTAGGTAGTCAACTAGGGGTCAGCTGTGTAGGTTGACCTATAGGGCTATAGTGATATAAAAACAGTTCAATGGACTCAAAAACTGAATCCAAAAATAATTGCATCTGTTAATTTTCTGGTTTTACCATGAGTTCATGGCCAAGTTCATCGTCATTATTATATTAACTAATCCTTACTACAAAGATAATGTTCTGGCCTTGGATGGCATTGACGATTTTGAACAAATCACCCATCATGTGTTGTTTAGCTTTGAAGTTCTGGGGAGGGGGTGGGGTGGAAGTACTCATGTTTTTTTATTTAAATAATACTAAATATCACTGAAATATGTTAACATTTGGAAAGAACCCAGTTTTACCAATTTGGGTCAGTCAGTGGCGTAGCCAGAAAAAGGGGGGGGGGGGCGATCTCCCCCTCCAATATTCAAGTTATGTTGGTTTATCGAGCTCAACAGTGGCGTACCCAGAGGGGGGCCCAGGGGGGCCAGGGCCCCCCTGGAATAAGACCATCGGTAAATTCGAGCCTTCGTCGGTAGATTTGTGTATTTGACCATGCGGTTTTTTTAGCCGGTTTTGTGGACAACCTATCGCATCCCCCCCACTTATCAAAATTTCAGCTGCTGACGGGAAAAAAATTGGCATGTTTTACAATTTTTTGGGGAGTCTGTAATAAAAATTGTCGGTAAATCATGCCTTTTGTCGGTACAACTATGGGTCGGGCCCCCCCTGTTTCCAAAAGCTGGGTACGCCACTGGAGCTCAATAATTGTCACACAGTTTGAAGGACCACATCACAACCCCCGATCCTCCTGCCCTCAAGTTTCTGACTCGGCGGTAATTTTCAAAAATTGAGAATCTGGTCCTTGTCTGTTCACTTTTATTTTTTGCCCATCCCCCACGTATGAAAAACTTAGCCATGCCACTGGGGTATGAAAAACGTTTGAAAAACTTAGCTATGCCACTGGGGTAATTTATTCATTTGTACAGAGAAAAAAAATGTTGTCCCCAGTTTTAAAAAAATATGGGTTAATCATACACATATAACGTGGGTTTTGTATCAATCATTGCCTTCATCACAGATTGGGCTATTCCAGTTAAAATCCATACACCCTCTATATAGAAGCCAACCTTAATCTCCCACACAGGGAGTGTAGAATTCAAATGGAGTCTCCCATTCAGGTAACCCCATTTGAACTTTAACATCCCTGTGTGGAAGATTTCTGGGGGGGGGGGGGATACTTGCCTAATATGGTATTCGAAACAGACAATTTCGAAAGACTCTTTTTCTGAAATTAGTGATTTTGAATCCCTAAAGCACTGGCCTGCAATTTAGTTGAAAAAAACACCATTTCAAATACCATGCTGTAAGTATGCATGATCAAATATTTTCCAGACACCCCGTAAATGCATATTTCCTCTGAAGCCAAAATTCACCATAAAATGAAGATTTTGCCTGTTTTTCTACCTCTTTTCTTTCAAATGGTCTATTTATGATGTTTTTAGACCCTTTAATGTGTTAGACCTGTATTGCACACATTCTTCAAATCAGTACATGTAGCGTAGCCAGGGTCACTTGTCGGGGGGGGGGGGGGGGTATTTTCACCTGTAGACCCCGGTGTTAAAACTGCAATATTCCAATTAAATTGCCTGGCTTCCTTACTACTTTCTGTCCCTTTCCTTTCCCTTTTCCATTTATTTCCCTTTGTTTCTCCTCTTCTCCCTTTTGTTCCCTTCCTTTGCCTTCCCAATTTTCCTTTTGCTGTCCCAATTTTCCTGGTCAATTTTTTTTCAGGGGGGGGGGGCACTGGGGCTCTCTGCCCACCCTTACCCCTGGCTACGCTACTGCTTCAAATACATTTCCCTTATTACGTTTCTTGGTCACACATGCTTGCAGTGCAGTGTTATACAAGTGGACTGCCGGGACAATAATGCCCAATACTTCATGGTAATTGGACCATGAATTTACACTTCTGTGGCAATGACCTTCAGATTGAGACAAAAACAATCTTCCCCTCCCACCCCTTATAACTTTCTATCTCTACCCAACCTTGACTTCTATTCTATATGTGCACTTCTGGTGATAGACCTATGACATTTTAATAAAACTACCATGTTCAGTCACTAACAAATATCTTTCGTTTTTATCTAGTTGTTTATTTAACCCACATGCCCCCTTTTCCATTTATCAGGATTTGGTAACAAAACCTGTCAACCCATATGTTTCAATTGGGCAGATACGGACTAAAACTATGACATGAAATTTTCATATACAAGTCTCCATGGCTTTTTCTTTTAATATAGTGAATAATTATCATGTTGTAGTCACTAACGTTTTGATTGATGCCTTTTTTCTCCAAAACTATAACATTTGCTAGAAAAAAATATCCAGTGGAGCCTGTTAACTACTGTATAATACTGCAAGCATGTGTGACCAACAAAAAATATGTAATAGTTGTCTAAAATTGTGTGTAATAGTTGTCAAAAAATGTGTAATAGTTGTCTAAAATTGTGTAATAGTTGTCAAAAAGTGTGTAATAGTTGTGAAGGGAATTTGTTAAGGGAAGTTTCTTGCATCTTTCCTCACACTGTCTTCAATGTACTATACTACAAATGTTGATACTTATTTAAATATTATGGATCCTCACACGACCAACATCCCCCCAAATCATCAGAACTATAGATGATGTGACCGTTGCTTAGCAGTAGTGTTTACAAATTGATTAGTGCCTGGTCTGAAGACATGCTAGAGCAGACTTTCTCAACTGGCGGCATGCGCGCCACTTGTGGCGCATCAAGGCATCCTAAGTGGCATGACTATATGGCTTTATAAAATTCTGACTAAAAATAAAAAATTGACAAGATATTGGTGAAATTAGTTTGTAAATGTTGATATTGGTATGAAAAATATAAATATAATGAAAAAAGTGAATTATAATGCTATATAATATAATTTAAAGGAAGACCGACGTTCAAATAATGTTAATATACAGAGAGTCGTAAAATAACGGGGTTTTACAATTTTTTATGTAAATATTGTTTTAAAACGGTAGAAACTATATATTTTTCCTGTAAATTAACGTCAATGTTTACATTTGCTGTAAAATACGGAATATAAATAAAGTTAAAATAACGTTAATGTATAGGGAATCGTAAAATTACGGGTTTTTACAATTTTTTGATGTAAATATTGTTTTAAAACGGTAAAAAATGTATATATTTTTCCTGTAAATTAACATCAATTTTAACATGGGTGACTACATTTGAATTGTACACTCCCTGTGTGAAAGATTAAGGTAGTGTCTTTCACAGAGGGTGTATGGATTTCATCCGGAATAGCCACATCTTACACATGACAAGATGATAGATTACTTTTATCTTAAAACATCAATTACAGAATCTTTGTTATTATTTCCATATCAAACATGGTTAGAAACTTAGTCCTGGATTTCAAAATAGCGTTAAATTTACCACTATTATAAATTCCTTATGGGAAGTTCTATACAGAAAAGGGTTGAAGTACAGGGCACTGCTATTTTAACATCAATCTTTTTGGTTTCAGCTTGTTTGTATGGATAAAGGGGCAGGGGTCTCAGACTTATCTTGGCATATTGGATCTCATCTTCCATGTGTAGGCTCTATACCTATCTCGTTGCACTTTTTAAACTAAAATATATATTCGCTCTTAAGGTGTAGACGAGCGTTTTAGGGTTATGAACAGTCTGGACTAGATTTATTTCTCTAAAAGTGTTCATGTGTATAATAAGGGGTCGTCCATAATTTTCGCCATTTTCAGTTACGTACAAAGCGTACGTAAGAGGGGGGAGGGGTCGAAATATACCCCAACCATACGTAACTTAAATGGCGATCTTGAGAGGCGGGATTTTTTTTTAAAAGTACAAAATAAAATAAAATTTCGCCATTTATTGCGTACGTAACTCGAGGGGGGGAGGGGGGTAAAAAGTTACGTACGTAAAGTGAAAATGGCGATAATTTTGGACGACCCCTAAGTAAATTGTGTATTAACATTTTTGACCAATCAGTCAGGGGTTGACTCAGGCTGTCTATGAGAGTGAAAGCGGGTGATACATGGTAATTACATACCGCCAACACCAGTGCCCCTAGGCTGAGTGCCCCCTCTCTCAATCCAGAAAAGGCAAAAAATTGTTGCTGGTCCCTGTTCTATAAGCATTGATGACTGACATGCAACAACAATATTGAATACACACACCACTTGTGTCAAATCTAAACTTTTGGTGTTGTTTTGATCTCTATGTTTTGATCAAGTATTGCATGCTTACAGATAAACACAGCGTTCAAGTGCAACTGAAGTAGATTAATCATCACGTTAACACCCTGACGATGAGTTAACACGCAGAAACAAAACAGTTTGCAGCTGTGGGTCGGTCAGCACTTGGACTAATTTTGAACTTTATACTTTCGATAGCTTATTGGCGAGTAATGAGTTGGTGAGTTATAGAAAAACATAACACCCTGGTGACGAGTTAACAAACAAACAATACAATCAGCAGATTTGGTCAGGGTTCATACTTATTATGAACCTTAACCTTTCAGGGGCTAATAGGTGCGTAATGAAATGGTGAGTTACATGGAGTGAGTAATTGATGAATGATATAAACACGCAAACTGCATATGAATTTCTGGTGTCCACTTTTCAGTGTACTAAGCTTGAACGAACACAATGAGGGCTCAAACCTCCTGTTTTTTACACTTTTTTATCATATATTTTCCAACCATACAATCTTTTTCAAAACAGATTTCAAAATATTACCATTTATCCATGTTGCTGTTATATGATACATTTCTGACAATTTTAGAGTGTAGGCCTACCAAAGTTCCAACAATTACTATTTTGAAAATGCGCACTTTTAATATGAGGCCAAGTAAAAAAATAAAGTAGTTTCTCGTCTCGTCCCCTCGCGCATCATTATTCGGGAATTCTATAATTTCTTTTTTTTTCTGTATTTTTTGTATTTAAAAAGCTGACATTTTGGTAATAGATTCTTCAAGTTATGCAATCAATCATACAATACCACGCTGGTAATGGTGATTTTGCATTGTTTACTAAAAAAAAATTTAACAAAATTACCGTCATCCTCCTTTTTTTCAAAAGTTGGGACGAGAAACTAGTTTTTATTTTTATTTGGCCTGATAAATCAAAAAAAGGCACAATGAGTTACAACTAGATGACAGTAAGTTACAGTACAGTACATGTAGGACACATACAGCCGCTGCAAAGGGTGCAGTTGTCTCTCAAAGAAAAAGATGAGATCTTAATACCAACAAAAAGAGCTTTTTTCATTCTTCAAAATGACACCTTTGTGGTTAAGGTTTGGATACAGCTTTCTTCTTTTATTAAGAACTGTAAAATTGTCTTTGTTTTCTTTGTTTTTACATGCCTAATTCCCTTTTATATCTCAAAATGCATTTTACCGATAACTGCACCCTTTCGCCTTTGCCACGACAATACACCCGTGGATATGGTAACTGATGCCCCCGGGGTGCTCAGTGATCATTACAAGAGGGGTATCATGCGTGTCCAAGAAATCACGTAATTAGGGTAGTTTTTCAAGCTGGGGCACGTTACGTACGTAACGTGAATAGGGTATCAAAACAAGCCAAATTAAGAAAAAGGGTATACCTTTTACATCATTGGCTTTTGTATTTAGGGTCCTTATTTGCTCCATGATATGAGGGTTATAAATTGATAGCATGCATGATACATGGGCGAGATATATTTCTCAAATTGTATCCTTCGCAATATTTAAGTACTTGTTTAGGGTATCAAAATATTTTGAGTAATTGTTTAGGGTATCGGAAATACTGATATTACTTGCTTAGGGTATGTAAAATACTTTGCCATACTTGTTCAGGGGGCGCTTTTTCACATTAACACGATTACGTATTTAGGGTACTTTTTGAATGTCCTTGGACGCGCATGATACCCCCTTGTAATGACCACTGAGCACCCCGGGCTGACGCCACATTCAGTGACAACTATCACTATCTGATTTTCATAAGGCTATAGCTTATCTTCACAGAAATATCTACTTATGTTACTGGATATGTAGCACTTTAATATACAAGACAAAAGGTTTCTGTTTTTCAATAGAATTTTATTGGGCTAAATGTTGTTAATGCTAAGAAAGATGGCCCCATTTGTAATCCTGCCCTGTTCATCCTAATACCGATTATTACATACCCTTTAGTTCTAATGCAACAAGCATGTAACACCCCAATGCGTATCATCCATGTCATAAATGAACCTAAAAAAACTAGCCCTGTTCATGTTATTACCGATTATTACATACCCTTAGTTCTAATGCAACAAGCATGTAATACCTAATGCGTATAATCCATGTCATAAAAATAACCGCATGTAATACAAGAAAAACTTGCCATTTATTTTGGGGTAGCACATCGAGCATGAAGCACCCTAATCCTTATGATGCATAAACAAAACCTTAAAAAAACTATCAGCAGTGGTGTGCACATGATTTTTTGACTGGGGGGGGGGGGGGGGGGGGGGGTTGTGGCTGTGGCGTGGCGTTCACAAACCTGTGCCTTTGAGGGGCAAAATGGTCAAACTTATTCTAAGAGCGTGTTTCTACTGGGGCACTGCAAAGTTAACAGTAAGATTTAACGGTAAGTTTTTAATCCCCCTGTTTCTACTCGCAAAAAAGTTACCGCTAAGTTTATCGATCCTAGTCGATGGGCCGTACGACATTTGACCTTTTGTTATACCAAACAATGCCGCCCCACCTGAAAAAGACTCGCAATGCGTATAATCCAGCGTGACACACAGTGGCGTAGCGTCATAGGGGCACGGGGGGGGCACGGGCCCCCCCAATGATTTTCGGAGAGAAAAAAAAGGAAGGGAAGGGGAAAGAAAGGGAAAAGGAAAGGGGAAAAGAAAGGGAAGGAAGAAAAGAGAGAGGAAGAGGAGGGTAGAAAATAAAAAGGAAGGGGAAAGAAAGGAAGAAAGTTAAACGAAGGAATCGTTTATCGTCAGGACGGTGTTTAATTCTGATCGGGAACCATTAAGAGGGGGTACTCAAGGCTGCATCCAGACGATGGCACGGCGCGCGAAATCACTTTGCAAGACCGTGCCCTGGTATCTTTCGAACACATCGGCAACACGAAAATCCCGGGATCCGCCGCGGTGTTTCTTAAAAAATACGTATTATTTGCAATTAGGCCTATATTTCAGTGCCATATTTCAACCGGAGAAAGAGAGAAAAGGGAGAGGGGAGAGAGCCAGTGGCATATCCAGGGGATGGGCCAGCAGGCCATGCCCACCCCCTCCCCCACCCCCATTGACGAAAGAGTAAACAAGGAGGAAGAGGGGAAGAGAAGGAGGTAGGGAAGGAGTAGGAAGAGTAGGGGAATAGTGCGGTGCAAAGGGGGGGGGGGGAGTACGGGTTCACGTTCCCCTAATTTTAATGTGGGGGTCGTTAAAGCATTATACTGGACCTATTTAGTGTTAAAAATGCAAATTTTTGCGTGCTTCGCGCATATATGAGTTTCAATGTTTCATTTAATATTCAAGGTGGCTTCCGGAACGTTTTTTTCTGGACCATTTTAGTTCAAAACTAATTTTCTTTTTTTGCTCGCCTCGCGCACACTTTTTCAAATGGTTTCAACATTATCATAATGGGTCTGGAATCATCGTAAATATTCTAAATATTACTGGACATTTTTAGTGTTAAAAATGCCAGGTTTCAAGTATTAAAATGGGTCTCGAACCACAATATTCTAAATATTATGTGGAGGGCGTTATAAAAACGTCTTGCTGAACCTTTTTAGTGTTCAAAATGCAATTTTTTTGCGCGCTTCGCGCGTATTAGTTTCAATGTTACAATATATAAGCTTAAAAAGGTGGCTTCAGGCAAGTTTTCTAGACATTTTAGTTTAGAAACTGAAAATTGTTGCGTTTTTCAGTTTTTCTACACTTGGGTTTCAACAATATATTGGGTCTCGAAGTGGTGGTTTTTCAATAAAATAATGATCAAAAGTATGTACCAGATCGCACCAAATGAGTTCGAAAATTGAACCCCTGTCCGAGCTTTTAAACCATCTATACTTAAATCAAAAATATATCCGTGATAATATGCTCAAATCGTTCGTGCGTTGATTAAAATACAAAATATTTATTGGAAATGAAGAGGTGGCTTTTCGATAACATTTTGGTCAAAAGTATACACCAGATCGCACCAAATGAGTTCGAAAATTGAATTTTTTTCTACTTCTGAGGGGGGCACATCACCCCTCAGACACCCCCCTGTCCGAGCATAGCTCGGAGGGCGGTGCTGCGCACCGCGTGGATGGTACCAGCAAAATTATATTTTTGGGACACCAAAAAATGTCATGTTGGTGCCCCCCCATTCAAAACTACCACGCTACGCCCCTGGTGACACAGGTCACTGAACTTAACGTTAAGATTAAACGGCTGGCTCTTTTCTACTGGGAAAGTTACCGTTAAATACCGGTAACAAACCTGGTTTGTGAAGGTTTTTGCGGTTACAAAACTTACCGTTAATTAACGTTATCGGTTACTTTTTTACTGGGCAAACTTGTCGGTAATTAACGTTAAGTTCCCCAGTAGAAATATGCTCTACGTGACCACTCCAGCTCCTGGACTGACCATTCTCCCCCAAAGAAGATTTTAACGTCCCACCACAATGCATCCGATACTCGTATTAATACATTCCATAAATCAGTGAATCCAAAAATCCAAAAATCTATAACACCTTTTCTGTAACAGTTTGGGAACACCAATATGTTCTAGAACGCCCGGACGCATTCTAGAACACATTGGTGTTCCCAAACTGTTACAGAAAAGGTGTTACGAAAGGTGTTTATTTGTTTAACACGGTGTTTAGAATAGAACACATTCAATTTTCAGACTAAATCCAGTAATGATATCATAGATTTGGATGTTTTTCAAATATTTGTGGATACTAGCCTATAGGATACTGCTAAAACAAGAAAAAACAGAAAATGTGTGTAAAAATAGTAAATATTTCCAATACAAAAGTTTAAAATTATAGAACATCTTTTGTGTTAATAACCAGAACACCTTTTGAGGCATCCAACAATTTTAGAGTGTACACACCACTGACTATCAGGTTTTATCCTTAATTATTGGATGTGTTTTTATTAACCTCACTTTACAGAAAAAACTGCAATTTATATATACCCATATGCCTACAATCCTGGAAAAAAGTATTGGAACACTTGCGTGTGATTAACGGAAAAGTGTCACCCCACTCCCCCGTACAATGTTGACCAAGGCCAGTGGCTCCTGCAGCTTGCCAGAGTGTCCCAACATTGATCGATGGGGGGTGGGGAAGGAAAAATCTCATTTGAACAATTTCCGTTTATAACAGAAGACACTAAGTATCAATACATGCACACAATACCCAGCATGTGTGCTCAGCTCAGCGTTCTCATTCCAAGGATGTCCGTACGAACCGACCGTGTAAACAAACAAACAAATAAATGCAACAAGCATGTACGCAGCACCCTAATCCTTATAATCCATGTCATAAAGATACCTAAATAATTAACCAGGAAACCTCATGTTACCAGGGTTGCAATGTATCCAAGAAAAATCAGCATTTCAACACAATAACCATGATAACACTTACCCATCCATAGTTCTAGAATGCATTGAGCATGTAACACACCCTTATCCTTACAATCCATGTCACAAAAGACCTAAAAATCCAAGAAAAACCTGGAGTAGAACATACCCCTTAGTTATAATGCAACGAGCATGTAATTAACACCCTATAATCCTTATAATCCATGTCATAAAAATACCAAAAAAACTAACCTCATGTTACCATGGTTATGTATCCAAGAAAAACCTGCAATGTATTTTGGAGTAGCATGTACCCTGGAGTTCTAATGCAACGAGCATAGCCCTGGCCCGATCCTTCACATCCATGTCATAAACAAAACCTTAAAAAGATATCCGGTTTTATCCTACACTATAGTATGAAAGAGATTTAGTGCCAGGCGTTTAGGGTTATGAACGCACAAACTCGTGCCAACAATCCCGAGTTCGTGAGTTTGTGACTTGTACACTTTGAAAATAAAGAAATAGTAATGAAATTTTGACGAACTCATGAAACTCCTAATTTTTTCACTTCTAGCGAGTTGGTTAGTTTTATCAAACAAACCAAACCCCATCTTTTCCTGGAAATATCCTGAGTTTGTGTGTTCGTATGCTGCAAACACAATCGCCTGATTTTGTGGATATCGCGTGTACGCGAGTTCTTACAAGAGCTACATTGTGTTCGTGTGTTCATAATGCTGCAAACACAACCGCCTGATTTTTGGCACGAGTTTGTGACTTCGTAAGTTCGTGTGTTGTCAACAAAAGCCGCCGGATTTTCAGCACGAGTTCGTGACTTCGTGCGTTGCAAACACAACCTGTGTGGAAGATTATTGGTTGTGTCTCCCAAGACACAAGACACAAACTTAAAGGGGCACTAAGAGATGTGTTGGAGGATGCGCCCTCAATTATGATAAAAACTGGGATTAGTATATTTTTATAATTGAATTACATGTATGAACTTACACCTATAAGGATTAAGAAAAATCAGCCCTCTATGTACAAGAAAACGTCGATTCAAAAAATGCTCGTCCGGGACGAGCATTTTACGTCCGACAGTATCCCCCTGCAGTACGCGTGATACATAACGCGAACCATATTTGCATAGAGGGCGTTTTACAATAAATAGCGATGATATTGTTTTAATCAAGTTTTGCTGTGTTTTTGCTAGTAGAAACAACAGTAATGGCCATTTTTAATGTTCATCTTGAATTCTGAAGTAAATTTTTAAACATTTAAAATTTTCAACACCACTTAATGTGCCTTTAATCTTTCCCATAGGGAATGTGAATTTCAAATGGGGTTACCTGCAAATGGGTGACTCCATTTAAGATCCATTACACAATCTTCATTGGGCTATTCCATTAGAAATCTATCCACCCCCTATGGAAGACATGTGAATTTCAAATGGGGGTTACCTGCATGGGTGACTCCATTTGAAATCTACACTCCCTGTGTGGAAGATTGATGCCATGTCTTTCATAGGGTGTATACAGAACAATAAGTAACTGACCAGGTAATAAATGTGCTGATAACTCTAAAAGTATAACTACTACATAAACATATTCAATTATTAAGTTGTTGAGAAATGTCCCCTCTTTAATGCGAGATATTGTACGCTAGGAATGGTTGATTATTGAGACAGTTACAATCCCAAATGCAAGGTTAAGTCTGATTTACATGTTCACATTTTTCTTTTCAACACAGGTAAAGCGTGTGTGCCGCATTGATCAACCGTAACAATGCGACATTACAATTACTTGACATTACAATTACATTTGGGATTGTAACTTGCTCAATAATCAACCATTCTTAGCGTGCAATACAGGGGCGTAGCAAGGTACCAAAAAGTGGGGCGGCCATTTATGTTGAAAACTGTAAAGGTATTTGAGCTGGTACCATCTAAGCGGTGCGCAGCACGGCCCTCCGAGCTATGCTTGGACAGGGGTGTCTGAGGGGGGATGTGCCCCCCTCAGAAGTAGAAAATGTTTCATTTCACTAACTCATTTGGTGCGATCTGGTGTATACTTTTGACCAAAATGTTATCGAAAAGCCACCTCTTCATTTCCAATAAATATTTTGTTTTATCAATGCACAAAAGAAGTTGAGCATAACTGATATATTCTTGATTTATGTATACATGGTTTAAAAGCTCGAACAGGGGGGAGTCTGAGGGGGGTGTGCCCCCCTCAAAATCGGATACTTTTGACCAATATTTTATTGAAAAGCAATCCCTTTCCCCTGTTTTTTCTCCTTTTTTTTCCCTTCTTCTTTTTTTTCTTCTTTCTTTACAAAAAAGTGGGGCGGCCATGGCCGCCCCTGTTGCGACGCGCCTATATATCAACTTAAAAAAGAAAAATTTCTCAAACATTATATAATTGAATATGTTTGTGTAGGAGTTATACTTTAAGAGTTATCAGCACATTTATTACCTGGTCAGTTACTTATTGTGTTGACTGTAGATTTCAACTGGAATAGACTATTATGGGATACCCATTCATGCCACATATTTATCAGTTTTGATAACCAGTTACTCACCTTTCCTAACCCAAGCTGTCATAATACAAGATCATCAATCAGTACAAATTTACAAATATTATATCAAAATGCCCTCTATTTGACTGATTTTATATCTTTCTAAAGATAATAATAAGTCCATTCGGTGAAGAGGAAAAACACTTCTTTTAACCCTAACCCTGCCATATACCAAGACTGGGCACGTTGGTACCACCCGGCGTGGAAGTTTTTCGATGAAAAAATGGACCCAGCCCATATAGTTTGCGCAGTTATGCTTGGGAGCCGTGGTGTAGTGGGGAATTGTAAGCTCCACATGCTGGAGGTCCCTGGATCAAATGCCGGGGGGATTGGGGGTATATTTTGGTCAATTTTCCACATCGAAGAAAAAATTGTGAAAAAAGTGGGGTAGAGTTAGGGTTAAATAAATGGAAACTTAAAAAACCTTGAAGGATCTTTCAAGTAGTGTCAGTCTGTTGGGCATTTGAAAAAACCTGTATTTCTACAAGTTATACTTTTCATAACAAAAATAGAGGAATGTAACTATGTATGCTGCAACGGTGACTTTTATCAAAGTTTTCCATTTGTATAGAACATGTACATAATTATAGAAGATGTGGACAAATTCAGTAATTCACTTTAGTAGCATATCTAAAGTAAGTAATAATAATGAGTAAAGTGTCATGCCGAGCTGTAACCTCGCGTGGAGTGCCCAACTTTCTTTTCCTTGGAATTTGGGCCAGACTCCTTGTAATGTGTGCTGTGGGGGGTTCGCCACTCTTCCCGCACAACGAGCCTGTTTGATTAAGCCTTAATAAAGGGAGGTTTTCCGAACCACTGAACACTGTAAAAATATGTTAGTCGTGTCTACCTGATTACTTCTATAAGACATTATTCTGACTTATATTATAGTCAAAATGGTGTATTATACTATAGGACCAATTAAAGGCATATTATGTGATCTTTTCCAGGGAGCGCCCTCTATTCATGATTTTGTTTAGAAAGTAGATTTTCTTGCAGATTTAGATTTTTTTATCATAAATCATAAAGATCTTCTAAGTTACAGATCGATACGATTCCTAATTGCTTCAAAATCATGGTTTTAAGAGGTTGAAAAATAGATTGTCCCGGTACTGGGACAATCTATTTTTCAAATTTAACTCTAAATTCACTCTAAAACCATGATTTTGAGGTAATTAGGAATCATAACGCTCTGTAAATTGGAATGTATTTATGATTTATGATCAGAAATGTATATCTGCAAGAAAATCTGCCTCCAATTTTTTTTTTGAGGATTGAGGGCGTCCCCTGGAAAAGATCACATAATATACCTTTAAGAGGAAAATGACTTACTGATTTTGAAACGGGTCAGAAATGTTAAGGTGGCTCTATTGGCTGAGTCAAACATTTAGATTTCCTTTCAAATCAAACATGTTTTGGCCCTTGGTCTGAGATACTGGAACTGACATATTTTTATTTCCCTCGGACATTCGGCTGCCGAGATATGTTGGGTCAAAGGGGCATAAAACCAACAGCTTTGGCAACAACTTTATTTTTATTTTCTTTATTTTTTTCAATTCCAGTTGCCAGGTAATTTCCTAATTACGTCTAATTATGTATGCCAAAAATATGCAAAGTAAAGTTTGTGGATAGATGAGATGACCTATGATGATGTGACTTGGTATATGGGTATAGATCGGCTCGGAGTGACGTCACATGCTATTGACCACAAACAAAAGAGGTCAATAAAGGCCTCTTACACAGCGTGACACGATCTCTTGGGTTGATCTACTGTATGGTCGAGCGTAAAAATGATAAAACCTGTTGAAACGTCTGGTTTGTTGTCCACGGCAAAAGGTAAAAAGTACCCGTATGACCGGGGCGACCTATAGTACACTTGAAGAGCTTCATACATACATTGGCTTTGGTCTAATTTCCATTTGCATAATTAATGAGGCCCACAATTAAAATATTTAAACAGCAGAGCTTTATCCTATCCTGGCTGTGAGTAACTTCAACAGAAAACATGATAAAATACAAAAAATAAAGAAATAAAAAAAAAAAAAAAATAGTGCTTGTTAAAGGTGTAATGTTCCGATCACTTTTTTTTTGGCTTTGATTTTTTTCTTCACATCATGATATTTTGATATCAGGAGAATCCCCATATTTGTCTCATTATGTCTGTAAAATCTTAGGGGCCAGAAATGTTCCATTTAGAAATTATAGGCTAAAATGTGGTGAATTACTGCCAAAGGTGGTTAACCACCAGCCAGTTTGTGTACTACTCAATAAGCAAAATTAATGTGACATTGTGCTTCTAAAATTAGAACCATTGGAGTTATGCAACTCAAACTTTGGAATGTGGCAATTTTAAGGATGACCTTTCATGTAAAATAGAAAACATCAAGTTGAAAATCGGGCCAGCAATCAGAACATCTACCTGCCAGAATACCTTTAATATGATCGTGTTAGCTTATACAGTGTGGGAGTATGCCTGCTAAGGACACTGTCCTCAAAAAAGATAATAGGTCTATCATGCAAATGGTATTTATAGAACTTACAATTGGAATTATATAATAAATAGACCTTTTCGTGTGCCAAGTTCAACAAATCTATCACACCAAACTGTTCTTGCATCATTGATTCTATACAGTTCTTTATACATAACATCACATCAACCAAGTTATTGGGGCCGGTTTTTTACTATAAAGCCTATAGGTAGAGAACATAGGTATACATATATTGTATTACGACCGTACCCATTATCTGAGGTAAGAGCTCTTATCTGACGTATTAACGTGGGTGTTAGTATTATCATGTTTAAGTGTGGAATGATGGCTACCAAAAATGTTGCCAACTACTGCCCAGTGCCCGCAGCATTTATGTAGCACAAAATGACATGAAGCGGTAAAAAACAATGTCTTTGACAATGCATTGTGCTGTGTTAGCTACAGGAGAAGTCCAGATGCACTTTTTTGGTTAGAAGCGTGTGTAATAAATCAAAACAACTGTTTTTAAATTGCAGCGTCATGGGGAATGGTGGATGACATGATAATTCAGCTCTTGGCCATTGGCGTAACTAGGGGGGGGGGGGGGGGGGGGGGGGGGGGGGGGGGGCATTTCCCTCCTGATGCCCCACAAATGAAATGAGAGTCAGTTATGCCCCCCCCCCCTGATCACAGGCCTTTCCCCCCTCATGCCCCCTCCCCAAATTGAAGACCCTAGTTACGCCACAGGATCTGGCTACCAGTGTTATATACTCATTTAATTTGCAGTGTCCGATTGGTTTTTTAATCTTTTGGACTGTAATCAGGTATGGGCAAATTAGTTAAAAAATTGAATATTCAAATGAGTTAAAAATTGAATATACAAATTAGTTAAAAAATTGAATATTCAAATGTTTTCTTTGATTGCAGCATCACATGGGTGGACGGATGGCATGACAATTTAGCTCTACCTGCCTGTGTTGTCACTCGCTTAATTTGCCTGTTTCTTTCAATCTTTTGAACTGTAATTAGGGACAAATCTGTAAAAAAAGTGTGAATATTCAATCGAATACAATCAAATATTCAATCGAATACAATCAAATATTCAATCGAATACAATCAAATATTCAATCGAATACAATCAAATATTCAATCATTTATGATTGAATATTCAAACTTGTTAAGATTAAACGTGGATATAACACAGGTATAGGCAGGCTCTGAATTTCCATGCCGTCCACCCCCCCCCCACCCCGCCCCATACCGCTGCAATTGAATGTTCAATAATTTACCAATGACTATTCAAACTTTTTACCAATTTGTCTGAAAGATTGAAAAAACAATTGGACAATTTAAGAGATTGTCTTGAAAACTGTCACCAATTCATGTACATTGCTCAAACATTCTTTTCAAAAATTTAACAACAAATCTTAAAAATATGGATCAGTCATGCAAGAACAAGACATTTTTCCTGTCCAGATGTATACAATTAAAACACATTCCCTTCATTCAATGATGTCTTGCAATTTATTTACAATCTGGCAAAGGAGGTGTCCTGCAAGCAAAACATTGTCCATTATATGTTAGAAAAACAATTATCGAGCCCAAATTTCGTAATTATATAGAACAAAACATAATATTTATGACAAAAACAAATACACCGTCCATCTCTATATGCAATTTTTAACATTCACGGCGATCAAGTCCCGGTGTCGATGACGTTATGGTTATTGGTGCTCAAATTTGCGCAAGTGAAATGTATAGCTATGACTTCATCGACACTGGGACTATCAATTTTCCGCGAAATTGCATGTTTGAGAGATGGCAGTTTATATTCTTTTTTGTCATAAGTATGATGTTTTGTTCTATATAATCAAGCAATTTAGGCTTGATAATTATTTTTCTAACATATAATGCACAATGTTGTGCTTGCGGAACTCCTCCTTAAGTTGTGGACAAAATGGATTTGTAGCCAAATAAAATTGTTTTAATCTTTTATTACGCTTTAGCAGCTCAATATGCCACCTGTACTTTTGTATTTATTTTGCATGGGCAAATTTCAAAGTCACATCATATGTATCATGCAGCATATAAAAAAACGGGGGAGGGGGGGGGGGTATGAGGTCATGGGGATGTGCCACCAAATAGGGTTCCATTTTTTACTCCTCTGGTAAATAAATGACCCCCCCCCCCGGATAAAAACAGGTACAGTATAGAATTTCATCAACCATATCTCAGAATGACAAAGTACAGTTCATTCTATTTCATTATTTTGATGTAAGGACTATATTATTTTTCGTTATCGCAACGCTCATATCCGGCGGCGTGTCTGTGCACTCTCTGGTTACGATAAATTATGTCAATAAATCTTTATTTGATGAATAAATGCATATCTTAAATACACAGACTAGATAAATATCAAAACGTTTCTTCAATAGGTGACAGATAAGCAGTGAATATGATTAGTTCAAATTGAGCATTGGTGATTTTCCAAAAAAGTTCAGTTCAAAATGGATGTGCTCCACAACTTTGTACAGTCTATAAAACACCACACATTTGATTTACTGCAGCAATAATAGGTTATGGATTTAGGGGTTGCTTAGAATTTCATCTGAAACATATATTTTGGATCATTTTATAAAGATAATACATTTACACTTGTAATGATATGAGGTTGCAGAGCTCTGTACAATTTGTAAATACTTTTAGAATTTTGAATGGAATCATCAGACATTTGGAGCTTTCAGGTGTTTGTTAAAGGTATATTATGTCATCTTCTCCCTCAATCCTCGAAAAAAAATTGAAAGCAGATTTTCTTGCAGATTTACATTTCTGATCATAAATCGTACATACATTTCAAGTTACAGGGCGATAAGATTCTTAATTACTTCAAAATCATGGTTTTCGAGTGAAAATAAACTGTCTGAGTCTGCGCCAACAACTTATTTTTACCCTAAATTCACTCTAGAACCATGATTTTGAAGTAATTAAGAATCTTATCTTATATTCATGAGTTATGATCCGAAATGTAAATCTGCAAGAAAATCTACTTTCTAAAAAAATCATGAATAGAGGGCGCTCCCTGGAAAAGATCACATAATATGCCTATAATGAACCTGGCGAGGTGGTACTTTTATGATAAGAAGTTGTTAAGGAGTGAACCATTACTGTGAAAACTTGCTGTGTTTTTGTCCATAGCTCAAAAATTGTCAGTCAGTTGTATTTTTGGTGGTTTTTTAAAAATTCATGACAATTAGGTAAATGAACCTCATAACAATTTGACAGAAAACCCATTTCAACCCAATGTATATTTTTGAAAATATAAGGGAAACCCTAAAGGGGAACTTACTTCTTTTGAAGTGTTTAGTATCATCAAGCAATTTTGGGAATTTTTTACTCAAAAATAAGTTTGTTAGCTTGTCCCAAACAAATTAGGTCAAAAAAGTGATTTTTTTGTGTGTGATTTTCTCAAAAAATCAACATTTTTGTTCAAAATTGATGCCAATAATAGATTCTCTGACCCAAATCCCTTCTAAAAATGTATACTTTTATATGAATTTGATTAATAGTTTAATAAGTTCAGCAAAACAAAACAAAACAAACAAAAACAACCACTAAATACCAACAACAGCAACCAGATGTTCTGGTCCATTTATTACAGACTTTAGATGGGTCAAAAAGCAATTCACTAATCATTAATCAAGGGTAAAACTATTGTCTGATTTCTACCGGATAGCGGTTTGCGTGTGAAGTTTATATTTTTGAATTTAGCAAAGAAAACAAAAAACACAACAACAGGAAACTGGGTTATGCACAACAAAATCTCAGTGTTTATGTGTAATTGCCCTCGGTGACCGTGACCGACCCACATATATATATTAAATTCTTTACCCAAAGGGTCCAAATATTACTCTTTTCTGCTTAGAATGAATGCGATTGGTTGAATAAATAGTTTAACTTGTCCGCTCCTCTGTGCATAAATTGTAAAAGGCAGTATTTTGAACTAAATGTGTCCTCGTTTTGGCGCAAAAAGAGAGCCTATTTAGAAAGTGTCCTTGAAGTGGTAAAATAAGGGGTGTTTTTTGAATTTTGAACTAAATGTGTCCTCGTTTTGGCGCAAAAAGGGAGCCTATTTAGAAAGTGTCCTTGAAGTGGTAAAATAAGGGGTGTTTTTTGAATTTTGAACTAAATGTGTCCTCGTTTTGGCGCAAAAAGGGAGCCTATTTAGAAAGTGTCCTTGAAGTGGTAAAATAAGGGGTGTTTTTTGAATTTTGAACTAAATGTGTCCTCGTTTTGGCGCAAAAAGAGAGCCTATTTAGAAAGTGTCCTTGAAGTGGTAAAATAAGGGGTGTTTTTTGAATTTTGAACTAAATGTGTCCTCGTTTTGGCGCAAAAAGGGAGCCTATTTAGAAAGTGTCCTTGAAGTGGTAAAATAAGGGGTGTTTTTTGAATTTTGAACTAAATGTGTCCTCGTTTTGGCGCAAAATGGGAGCCTATTTAGAAAGTGTCCTTGAAATGGTAAAATAAGGGGTGTTTTTCCACGCAAGATGTCCTCGTTTTTGAATGAGAGAAGGGGTAAAATGTGCAAAATTGTCTTTGAAACACTGTCAAATAGGGGGGGGGGGATTTCAACTTCCTGGAACGATCATGGATCATGTGTTACCCCTCGACATACGAAGAGAAAACACTGGGCATATATCATCTCAACAATCTTAGCTTTTGGTGAATACACAGATTCGGTTTGGACGTGGGTGTGTGGCTAAAGCGTCCAAACCCATACCCATTGTTAAGAGTCATTTTGGCAGAAAATTGTACCCATTATTACTATTAGGGACTTCCATTCAAAACACAACCCATGTTTAAGGTTTTCAATTATTTTTGTGGGATTTTACATGTGGAATTTTCACTTTAGCGATATTATGGATGAAAAATAGTAACCCATGTTTAAGGCCAAGCCACTTCAAGGGATTTTGAAGCGCGCATATGTCTTCCAAAAATGAAATATTCTTTGGTACAAGCTTGTTTAGAGCCAAAATGTAGCTCAATTGTCCAAAAAATAGCTGTTATAAAGTCGAAAATTTTCGCGCGCTACGCGCACATCTCTTGACTAAAAAAATCTTAGGAGCCCCCCATTTCAAGTCACTACCCCTTCTTGCCCCCCCCCCAAATGAAAAAATCTACTTACGCCACTGGTTACACCACAGTGATATACCCTCAAGAAGGCGTTTATTTTGATTCAAAATCATGGGCATTTGAAATTGTCATATCTTGCCAGAAATGTGCTAGTGATTGTTGTTTGTTATACCTTAATACACACCCTACATTCTAAAACTGCCGATTTTTCACAGGTTTTTGTTGTGGTATAAAGGGAACATTGATCCACATCCCCACAAACAACCTGTCTGTTAGCCTTGCCCTTATATACAATAGTCTATTATAATTCATAAATCCAATAATCTTCTCGTTTTTCAAATTATGAGAAAAGTACCCATTAATCAGTGGCTTAGACATCCTGGTCATGGATGGGGTAGCAAGACATAATTTGAAAGAAAAGAATCCAAAATGTGCTGATTAAGCATAAATATGGTCTGTATTCTTGTCGGCCTAATATGTTCCTTTCAAATTCTGCTCCCCTGGTTATGCCAATGATCACGTTATATAGTTTATACACGCGAAATAGACAAATAAACACACCTTCATGACCATACAGTTATGGCAAGATCGTTATTACTGAACGAAAACAATTAGACTGTTTTGGGTCAATGGTTTGAATCTAATTTCAATGCAAATTGACCAATAGGTGTCAGAAGTATAATTGACCATTTGATGAATGTCTATTAGCAAATTATGAGAAATAGACAAATAAATGCACATTCATGACCATACATCGCCTTTCATCAAGTCTTTGTGGTGACCACTTTTAACCCTAACCCCCCTGAGTGCTAAAAATGCTAATCCTAAGTCCCTCTCCAAGCGCATGAGGCAGTGGCGGATCCATGAAAATTTTAGGTGGGGGGGGCCCAAAAAATGAAATTTTGCCGGTACCATCCAAGCGGTGCGCAGCGGTGCGCAGCACCGCCCTCCGAGCCATGCTCGGACAGGGGGGTGTCTGAGGGTTGATGTGCCCCCCTCATAAGTAGAAAATTTTTCAATTTTCGAACTCATTTGGTGCGATCTGGTGTATACTTTTGACCAACATTTTATCAAAAAGCCACCTCTTCATTTCCAATAAATATTTTGTTTTTTTATCAACGCATGAAAGAAGTTGAGCATATTATATACCAATATATTTTTTATTTAAGTATAGATGATTTGAAAGCTCGAACAGGGGAGAGTCTGAGGGGGGATGTGCCCCCCTGAGAAGTAGATTTTTTTCAATTTTCGAACTCATTTGGTGCGATCTGGTGCGACCATCCAAGCGGTGCGCAGCGGTGCACAGCACCGCCCTCCGAGCTATGCTCTCGGACAGGGGGGTGTCTGAGGGTTGATGTGCCCCCCTCAGAAGTATAATTTTTTTCAATTTTCGAACTCATTTGGTACGATCTGGTGTATACTTTTGACCAACATTTTATCGAAAAGCCACCTCTTCATTTCCAATAAATATTTGGTTTTTTATCAATGCACGGAATAAGTTGAGCATATTTTACTGATATATTTTTGATTTAAGTATAGATGATTTAAAAGCTCGAACAGGGGGAGTCTGAGGGGGGATGTGCCCCCCTGAGAAGTAGATTTTTTTCAATTTTCGAACTCATTTGGTGCGATCTGGTGTATACTTTTGACCAACATTTTATTGAAAAGCCACCTCTTCATTTCCAATAAATATTTTGTTTTTTTATCAATGCAAGAAAGAAGAAGAGCATACTGATTTTTTCTTAATTTAAGTATAGAATGTTTAAAAGCTCGAACAGGGGAGTCTGAGGGGTGATGTGCCCCCCCCCCCACCCTCTCTCTCTCTCTCTCTCTCTTACTAGCTTCTTCCTCTCTTTCTTTTTTTTTCTTCCTTTTTTTTTTGTTGGTAGAGGTGGGGGGTGGGGGGGGGGGCCGGGCCCGTCGTGCCCCCCCTGTATCCGCGCCTGGCATGAGGCGCCGGTTTTGGATGACGTAGACAACCGAGCCTATATAGTGAGCGCAAATGTGTAGCTGAGGGCCATGGCTTAGTGGGTGGGACGAGGGGCTTGAGAACAGAGGGTCCTGGCACGTTCCCGGAGATTTAGTTGGTGTTTTTTCCTCGAAAATTGTGATCCCAAAAACCCTAAACCTGGGTTAGGGTTATAACAGTGTGAGCGCCCTCTGTGCAAATAGTATAATACAAAGCCTTTCCGCAATAATTATTTGTGTTATGTTTTATATTACGGAAGATTTTCCCCGGAAATATTGCGCTTGCCGCACAGGGTCTCAAAAAGGGGGGCAACAAAACTAAACTGAGTGGATTTTATGACGAAAAATAGGGTCATAGGAACTGATTTTTTCAAAAAAGTAGGTCTTGAGAACAGACCTATAGTTCAATTTTGATTAGCAAGAATGCACATTTTTGGTTTTTGGGACTTTGGAACGCAAAATTTCGCGATTTTTGAATTTTCAATAAAATTGGGGGCTTAAGAACTGATGCAGGCACAAAAGGGGGTCATAAGAGCTAGCAGCAGAGGGTGAAAAAGGGGGTCTTCAGCGCGACACATACCTATACCCTTTTCCAATGTCAGTGCCTCCCGGGTCTTCGGCTGTCGACAGGTCGGCATACGCCTCGCTTCGCCCACCGCTCGACGGGTAATTTTCCCGGGGGGGGGGGGGGGGCACTGACATTTGAAAAGGGTATAGGTATGTGCCGCGCTGAAGACCCCCTTTTCACCCTCTGCTGCTAGTTCTTATGACCCCCCTTTTGAGCCTACATCAGTTCTTAAGACCCCAATTTTATTGAAAATTCAAAAATTGCGACATTTTGAGTTCCAAAGCCCCAATTTTGTGTTCCAAAGCTCCAATTCTTCGAAAATTTTGCGTTCTTAAACTAAAATAAATCAAAAATTGAACTATAGGCCAGTTCTCAAGACCTTTTTTTTGGGAAAAAATCAGTTCCTAAGACCCTATTTTTCGTCATAAAATCCACTCAGTTCAGTTCTGTAGCCCCCCTTTTTGAGACCCTGGGCGGCACACCCCTACCCAAAAGAAAGTTGAGTGCCCCCCCCCCCCCGGGTAATTTTGCAAGGTGTCTATGACAAAGACTAGACCATACAGTTGTGACAAGATCATTATCACTGAAAGCAAACAATTTGGCTGTGTTTGGTCAATGATTTGAATCTAATTTCAATGCAAATTGACCAATAGGTGTCAGAAGTATAATTGACCATTTGATGAATGGCTATTAGCAAATTTATAAATTGCATATGATATATTATGAACAGTCTATAGGCTTGTTCAGATGGCCACTAGACTCGAGAATAGTTATTCTTGAGCTTAAACAAATATAAACTGCTAACCCAGAGTGCCTGTCCAGACGACAAACTTAGCCTCGAGTATAGCGATACCACTGCAGTAGCTTCAAGGTTAACTCAAGGTCGTGCGATTCTTAATTTTGCATGAAGACGTGGGTCACAGGTAAAAATTCTCACTCACGGTTAACATTACGGATAAGGATGGATTCACATGGCGCACACACTCTCGGTTAACGCTTGGTTAGTGCTTTGGGAGTAGTCAACCGTAAAATCTTTTAGGGTTAAAATTCCAGCCTTATACATTGTACTCGAGATTAGTTAACTATGACACGATTCACATGGCCATTAACCGAGAGTTTAACCTTAAGGTTAGCGAATTTGACACTACTTTTTAGGTTAGCGTCCCTCGCCGGAACGCTCCTTTATAATTGTAGTAATTAACAAGCTTGAACAATAGGCCTGTTCAGACGATCACTAAGCTTAAGATCGAATCTCAAGCTTAATTTTTTAAATGCTAACCCAGAGTGCCTGTCAAGACGACAAACTTAACCTGGATCACAGCGATACTACTGCAGTAGCTTCAAGGTTAACTGAAGGTCATGCGACTCTTCATTTTGCAGTAAGACCTGGGTCACAGGTCTTAAATCTCACTCGCGGTTAACATTAGGGATGGATTTACACGGCGCACTCTCTCTCGGTTAGCTCTCGGTAAGTGCTTCGGGGTTAGTTAACCGTAAGATCTTTTAGGGTTAACATTCCAGCTTTATACTCGGGGTTAGTTAATCATGATCGATTCACACGGCCATTAACCAAGAGTTTAACCTCTAGGTTACAGAATTTGATGCTAACCTAAAGTTTAGTGTCCCTCGTGGGAACGCTCCTACGACACCAGAACCAGAGCAGGTGTAAGACTAAAATAATAATAATTAAATAGCCAGAAGCATATTATGCAATCATTACTGAACAAAAACAATTTGACTGTTTTGGGTCAATGGTTTGAATCTAATTTCAATGCAAATTGACCAATAGGTGTCAGATGTATAATTGACCATTTGATGAATGGCTATTAGCAAATTATATAAATTGCATATGATATTATGAATAGTTTATATGTAGTGATTAACAAGCTTGAACAACAATGACACCAGCACCAGAGCAGGTGTAAGACTAATATTAATACAATAATTAATAAATAGCCAGGAAGAGGATGGGGGTACCAGTGGCGTAGCCAGATTGGGGTGGAGCAATTGGTACAAAGTACAAATATGGCAATTGATCACGCGCTACGTGTGCATTGCCCCACAAAATAGATTTGATTTTTTTAGAAGACTGTTTAAAGGTAGATGTTCTGATTTTCAACTTAAAGTTTTCTATTCGACATTAAAGGTCATCCTCCAAAAAAAAGTCGTATTCCAAAGTTTGAGTTGCATAACTCTAATGGTTCTTATTTTAGACGCACAAGATGCCGTGAAATGTGCCCATTGAGTTGTACACAAACTATATTGGTGGTTAACCACTTTTCGCGGTAATTCGATGTTCTTTCACCGATTTCTTCGTAATCATACTGATTTGGACCGTCAAATTTTAGTATGTTAATCAGAAAAATATGATCTTTTATTTTATATGAAAATCTCCATATGTTTGAGAAAAATCTGTGTTATGAAAATGTGATCGGTCATCTACCTTTAATGTTCAATCAAATGAGTGTAAAATAGAAAATTTTCGCACACTATGCACACATTATTTAGTCGGTAAAGTATTGTCGGCTCACTTAGCTATGCCTCTTTGGGGGGTACTACCGTATATGCTTAGCATTCATATGACCAACGATTTTTGAGACACTGCAACAAGAATTTCTCCTGAACTCAAAATAGTATCCAAAATGAGGATTTTGCATCCCTCTATCACATGATTTTAACTTTTAAAACCAATTTTAAGTTGATAATAATTAATATTAAAGGCATAGTAAGCAATCTTTTTCATGGAACACCCTCTATCTGTGATTTTCCACTCGTAATTACATTAATAACCATAAAACTAAAATATCTTGTATATTAGTTACAGAGCAATATGTTTCCTAATTACTTCAAAATTGGGTTAACCCGACAATTTTCTGAGGTTTTTTTTTCGTTCGTAAATAGAATACCATTATTTGACACTGTGAATATTGTGTTTTCAGTTATGACCGCAACTGTACACAAATGAACACATGCATGGAATGTTTTATGATGAACAAATTATGTTGGAAAAATCCGTAAATTGGAAGCAGATTTCCATTATGATTACATAAAGTTCTGCAGGGGGCGTAAGGAGGGGGCAGGGTGCAGGGAGCATCCCCTGTCAGAAGACTTTCCCCAAATGAAATGACAGACCCTTTTGTATATTAACAAAACATAGTCGGTAATGCGCCCCCTAATCACAGGTCTGTCCTCCTTCATGCCCTCCCCTCCCAAATTGAAGACCCTAGTTATGATACTGAAGTTCTGTGATGTGGTTTTTTTATGGAGCTCGAGTAGTCAAAATAGATATGCCAGTCCAGGAAATTCTTTTCTGATAGTCAAACTTCATTATAAGAGAGAGAAAAATCACATAAAGGCTAAATTGGTATATTTTAAAAAGCCAGGATTCTGAGGGTACCGCACTCTTATTGACATGTGACTTTTTAGTTGATGCAAATATCGGTGATTTATTTATTATTATTTTGGTTTTTTGTTGTTGCTTGGTTTGGTTCACTTGTTTGTTTGTCTGTTTGTAAATTTGGAAGTAATCCAAAAAAAAGTTTCAAGGCCTTATGTAAGGGATTATCTATAGAGTTTGCCCAATTGTTGAGAAACAAATTGCCTTAAAAAAATAAATTCCACCTTAAATTCATGTCCTTCTATAGCTAATATAGAGCATTCACAGCAGCACTCACACTTCAATCATGCTTTATCCTGCATTTGAGGAATTTGTCCCGTGTTCGGATGTTCATTGATAAAAACACATGTCACCATGCAGTTGGGGCTCTCATTACATCACGCTATTCACGCCTTGATTATTCAAACTCTCTTTTATTTGGTACTACCGCAAAAGAAATCAAACGTCTTCAGCGTCTTCAGAATTGCGCTGCCAAACTTATTTTCAAAGCTTCTAAATATGATCATGCTTCTCCATACTTGCAAGAATTTCAAAATGTTGTTATTTGTTTTTAAATGTTTCACTCACTGTGCTCCACCATACATTGAGGAACTCCTTTTCACTTTTCATGCCTGGCAGGAGTGGGCTTCCCTGGAGCTCTGACACTAGACTTCTTTGCCTAAAACACGCCTTGTTTCCGCAAGTAAAGGTATCTCTGCAGCCGCTCCTATGCTTTGGAACAAGCTCCCACATATCAGTCATGCTTCTTCTGTTACCCAGTTCAGAAAACTATTAAAAACACATCTTTTCTTGTGTAATTTGTAATCTGTTTGGTTGTTCTTCTCATTAACTTGTTTTAAATGTGGTTGTGTTTTAAAACTACATTGTGCATGTATTTTCCCCTTTTACCATGTACATGTATGTAATTTTACCTTACGGTGTATGTATTTTACCTTTTACGGTGTATGTATTTTTTCCTTTTACCGTGTATGTATTCAATTCTGTATGTATTTTATTCTGTAAAGCGCTATGGTATATCTCATTGTGTAAGAGAGCTATATAAATGACTTGTATAATAATACAATAATAATGCCTGTAGTAGACTAGAGGAACAATCATAAAATTCATGCATATAACTATCAACTATTCAATCATTCTCAATTTTTTATAAACTTTCAAACTACAACAAACTTTCTGGGGTCACTCAAACAACTACAGGGTGAGTCAGAAAGAACAGGCACTTTTTTTTCTCGCAAAAGTGCCAGAAAAATGTCAGGCCTAGATATTCAAAACCAATGATAGTGCTAAAAAGACCACATTTGTGATGCGATCTGTGAAACCCTGCCACATGGTGGCATTTTTCATATTGGAGATATTTATATCATAAGAAAGCTAAAACTGTGCTGATTACAGAACTGTTTCGATCATTTTTCTACGATCACTACAAAAAAAGTTATGAGTGAATGATGATTGTGATGTCATCAAAAGCTACAAAACAAGAAATCATGAAAACAGGCCAAAAAAGATACATAATTCAATATAATAACATTATAAGGTTAATAATAAAAGTGACTTAAGTAAGTTTTTGAAGGTAAAATTTCATGAAAGATGATGATACAAAGTATTGGAAACTAATTTTCTTTAAAAAAATCTATAAAAAAAAAGTTTTTTTAATTTTTAATTTTTTAATTTTTTAAAAATTACCCATAATCCCTAGTTCACATTTTGCGACATCCGACTGGTTTTCACAGATCGCATCACATATTTGGCTTTCATTTTACCAAACAAATCTGAACATTGCGTTATAATGTTGCGACCATTTTAATAGAACCCTGTATTTTAAAGCCAATCCACGGGATGGCAATAACATG
Source organism: Ophiura sarsii (assembly GCA_035610835.1). Lineage (NCBI taxonomy): Eukaryota > Metazoa > Echinodermata > Ophiuroidea > Amphilepidida > Ophiuridae > Ophiura > Ophiura sarsii. Next base: position 36,911,140 of record CM069450.1, on the reverse strand, counting down.
TAGTATTGTTGGCTGGCTGATTATGAAACTTACAGTGACATGCATGGTCCAGCGGATACATTCTCGCTCCACAATACAAAGGTTGTGGGTTCGAGTCCCGTTGCGGCAAGGGTGTTGTGTCCTTAGGCAAGGCACTTTACCACGCTTGCCACTCTTGACCCACAATCATAGAAAAAAGGTGTTCGAACACTGACCCTTATTGCCATGCTTATTGGACCATAACAGGCACGCTATTTGAGTCACATGAAAATCAAAACTTGTTTCTGGTAGCCTGAAGTATCCCCTTACTCATATCCCTCCCCCTTCCCCACCGATCAATGTTGCGAGGCCCTGGGCTGATGGTGGGCAAATTGTGGGATTCAACATTGATCAGGGGGGAAGGTGGAACACTTTACATTACACCTATACAAAGTGTTCGAACACTTTTTTCTAAACATTGCAGGTGTATCATTGGGTACCGGCATTAATTCACGTTGGGAAGTAAAACAGACTCGCTGTGTAGGAGGAGTGGCGTACCCCCCACAACCATAAATTACATGGGGGAGTCTGGCCAAAACGCTAAGGAAAGAGAGATTGGCACTTTTACTAACAATGACACACCTGAAAAGGCACATGAATATTGGATATAAAATCTTAAAATGACTGGAAATACAATTGTAGAATTATGAGTAGTAAAAAGCCTGATTTCAAAAAAGAAAACTGAAAAGAGGCATCTAAATAGCTGATTCAGAAAGCGAACCTCATTAGAGGAATGGCATGATAACTCGACCATCTCATGGATTGGCTTTAAAATTTGGGGCTTTACTAAAATTAATGTAACATGATAGCGCAATAGTCAATTTTTTAAATTCCTCTTTAAAATGAAAGCCCAATTATAGGTATTTATAGCGCCACCATTGGTTTTGAATATGCATATACCTGCATTCTTTGTGACGCCTTTGCAAGAAAAATTCTTTCTGACTCACCCTGTATAAGGCCAATTTACTGAAATTATGCATTTCTCCTCCCTTCCTGCATCAATTTTTGATGCCATAACTATTTTTTGTGCATTAATCTTGTTATTTCCAAGAATATTGGAAATAATCTGAAAAAATCCACAAAATCATACCTAATTTTGTTTGTGTGCCCGGTTTTAAAGATTTCGCAATGAAAAAGATGCTAGTCAGAAACATTCACAAATAGAGTACATTTTCTGTAGTATGATCCCATTAGGCCAACAACAACAAAAGAGTTGACTTGCCCTTTCCAACCAACCCGAATTTGCGGAAATCTAGGGTCGCTATTTTTTTTTCTTTTTCAAAAAATAAAATAAAAATAAAAATTGGAAAAAAATTGGGGAAAAAAATTGAAAGAAGCACATAACAATAAAGAAAGATGAAAACGTGTTTTTGAGTAGTATCTGCTTGTTTAAAAATCAAAAAAAATCTTTAAAACGTGTTTTTGTGCAGTAAATTTTCAAAAAATTTCAACAACAAAAAGTCCGACCGTCCGACCCTGACTTTGACCCTGAAAGGGCAAGTCAACTTCTTTTTTTTGTTGGCCTTATATTAACTCCTCAAAACAAAACAAAATCAGAATTTTTTCCAATCACCCATTTTTCGAATATTTCATGATAAATTCATATTGCGTTACAACAGGGGCGTGCAACTCAAATTGCCAATCGGAAGCTATTTCATCTGGGAACTTTTAACTTTTGTGTGATCATATCTTGATGGCGCTGTAGCACTGTTTGTTGTTTCCTTAGGTATATAGACTTGCACCAAGTCTGTCAGACACAAACAACCACGGAATGGGTATGTATATTTAAAGGGAAGTGACAAAAACTGAGCTACAAGTGTAAAAAACAAACATGATTTAATCATATTCAGGGTGGTAAAAGCCCTGCAAGCACATAAGGTTTCTATGATAAATTTTCAAAACTGCACATTTTTGTTCAGGATTTTTTCCAGCAACTTCGTATAAACTTAAATTAAGTCTATTCCTAAGCAGACGAAAAACAGCTCTACAGCGCCACCAAGATATGATCACACAAAAGTTTAAGTTCCCAGACATGGGGTGAGCTCTTTAACCCCCTGTGAACTACCGGCTGATTGAAATTTAGAATGCGTCAAATATTGTGCCAATCAGAACCATCGTTAGAATAATTACAATTTTCAAAAATGTTAGCATAAAATATTTATAAGCAAAACTGCAATTGCTCATCAAAATGATCATATCATATAATTGACCAATGGGAATTATTGTACGAAAGACAGGTAGTGCCCAGGGGGTTAAAATAGCCTAGAAAACGTGACCTGTTATTTATGGTATGTACAGTATAAGAGTTTCCTATCCCTAAATGAATAGTATCCTTGGTTACATACTGATGGAAAGCTATTGTGCTCTACTTTCTAGTGATACCATATTTGTAGCAATCACTTGTGTCAGTGCTCAGCCACTCATTGCTTGAGAATGGTGGGGGGGGGGGGGGGGGGGGGTTCTAGATCAAAATGTGTCAAATTCACCAATGCACTCAAAAGAACAAGTCGTCTCTGTGAACATGAAATAGTGATGATTTTGCCACATTCAGAAAGAGACCTCCCCATTTGTCACAAGCAAGTTGCTTAACACCGAACCCAGTAATTTCAACAAATTTGGCTTTCAATAAATGTTCAAAACACTCTGAACACAAAACAAAATATATGAAATATAGGCGATTTCAAAAAGGAAAAAATTAACTTTTTGAGGGGTTTATATACATGGCAGCCATCTTGAAAAAATAAGAATAATAAGGGCTTCCCTAATTGATTTTAAGGGCTTCCCTCATCAATTTTTTAGATGTGTGGAAGAGCAATATATATTTTTTTTACTTAATACTTTCCACACGGCTATTGGTTTTAATATATAAACAGATTTTTCAGGAAAAAGTCTCAACTTTCAAGGTCTATTTCAAGGATTACTGAAAATGTTTGTACTTATTTGAAAATTGAATGCATTTCTCATGGTAATTCCAAAGATGATGATGAAATTCAATAACTTTGACATCATTATTTGAAACGTTTTGGAATGTCACGTGCAGACACCTGCTGCCCGGCCTGCCGCCATGCCTACCGCAATGCCTGCCGCCATGCCTGATGCTGGAAAGTGCCCGAGAAAGTGTTAATGGCTTACCGCTTAACCTTGCTTAGATTTAATAGCCATGTTTCTATAATTGATGGTACACATAGCTGTGGAGTCATGGGTATCTTTTACACAATGAACTTCGTGGAATCCCGTGTTAGGGAAATCCCTGTTTGTAAGCACTATTGACCTCTTTTTTTTACAATATATTGTAAAACTGTTATTGGCGTTCTTTTGGAGCTTTTTTGTTATGTTTATGAACTGTTGTTTGTTTATGCTTTATTTTGGCAACAGTTACCATGTCCTTTTTTCAGTTAAAAAACCCTTCACAGATGGTGTACCACCACACTGTGGTGGTATAATCGATCACTGCTAATTATAGGCCTATCCAGCTGTCCCTAAAGAACGCCTAAGGGGCGCGCATTGACTAAGGGTACCGATATGTACCTGTTACGACTTTAACGATCGAGGGCTACAGACCAGAACCTAGGTCTTGTGGCATTTTTTTAGTTAAAAAAATAAATAAAATGCTTCAGAAAAGTTACAAAATCGGCCGTTAGGCTAATGAAAGTGAATTGTTAGTTTCCCGTTACCCGACCGACTCACATTTTGGTCCCCGCGTGAATATTTCATTATTTGGTAAATATTTCATTATTTGTTTGTTTAGAAAAAATGAGCCAAGTTTGACTATAATTATATCGTATTTCATCAATAAATAAGTACAAATACGATGTAATTTCATGTAAATCGAATAGGCCTACTCGACATACCAACCCGTCCATATGACAATCTTTTTTCATTTTTAGCGATTTCGAGGCACTTTTCGAAGCCATAATCGTATCATTATGATTTGAACTTCTGAGTTTGTTAAGATGGGTGGTGGGTATGTGTGTGTTATGAAAAATCTTCTGAAAAGCATTAAGGGGGCTGTGCACCTTCAGGTACAGCCTCCGTAAAACTGCCGTAACTTCTTCATTATTTATTTAATCTATATAAAAGTATACATTTTTTTGCAGGAAAGGGTTCAATGAATCCAACCATGATCATGAAATTGACCATTTTGTAAAATAATTATAAAAAACACGTTTTTTGACCCATTTTAGGTTTGGAAAAGATAACTCAAAATATATTTTGTTACATTTTGTCATACTAGTTTTATTATATTCCTCATACAATTCCCTAGGAATCGTTTTTTTTTTTTTTTTAAATATTTATTATTTTTTGAATTAGAGACCAAAAAGTGCCAAAAAATGTGATTTTTTACCAAAAATGGTGATTTTCACAATTTTGGAGGTAAAAAATCACGTTTTTTAGCACTTTTTGGTCTCTAATTCAAAAAATAATAAATATTTTCCAAAAAAAAAAAAACGATTCCTAGGGAATTGTATGAGGAATATAATAAAACTAGTATGACAAAATTTAACAAAATATATTTTGAGTTATCTTTTCCAAACCTAAAATGGGTCAAAAAACGTGTTTTTTATAATTTTCTCCAAAATGGTCAATTTCATGATCATAGTTGGATTCATTGAACCCTTTCCTTCAAAAGAATGTATACTTTTATCTAGATTAAATGAATAATGAAGAAGTTACGGCAGTTTTACGGAGGCTATACGAAGGTGCACATCCCCCTTAAGAGGAAGACCGTTTTAAAATAAACAAGACTTTGTATGCAAAATGGTCTGGAATTCATTTATTTATTGTAGTAAGGACATATTTTGCCCCTATTCACAATTATACACTCTTGGTTCTATACTACCTGTATTTGGGCACATATTATAAAAATAATGAATGTTTTAAAAATAATGAATAATGAATAATGAAATAGTCGCCTACTCACTGACCCAAAAAAATGTAACGGGAAACTAACAATCCACTTTCATTACGTTACGTTAACACGGTTAATGCATCAGTACAAAAATGGCAATATATGACTGTTCGCCTCAAAACCTGCACAGTTGGCAGGATAGTGTTTAGGGGAGCAATATGGAGTAACCACTTGAAAGTCCATAGGGGGGTTTGAATTGCTTAACAACAGTTCCAAGTTCACAAACAGTTTCAAAAATTTCAAAATTATTGAATTTCATCACCAGATTTGGAATCACAATGAGAAATGCATTAATATAAGTACAAACATGCCTTTTTTGGTTCAGTAATTCCCTGGATAGAGTTTGAAAGTTGGGAAAAGTTTCTGGAAAATCTGTTTTGTATAATATGATATAACTAATTAAATAGCTGTGTGGAAAGTGTTAAGACCCGCTTTTCCCCGCCTCTTTTTCAGTTCTCTAGGGTATACTTTTAACACCTCGGTTCCCCATTTTTATTGTTGAAAGTATCAAATTGTCGCACTTTTGTCTATTATTGTGACATATCACCAATCACAGTGACATATTGACGATAAACATATAAGTAAAGGCTCCCACTTATGGCCTGATCATACGAAGTGTAAAAACAAATACAGGGTATCTCCAGGAAGAGACAAAATGGCCATTGTTGATTCGGTACAATTTTGTTTTGTTTTGCAAGAAATCATTCAAATTTAAATGCTAATATTATGATAACTATCTTAAAATATCTCCTTTTCTTCAAAGAAAATGTTGATTTTGAATCACAATCGGGATATGAACTGGGCAAACAACACTAATCAAACATCAAAGATTTGATGGACAATATCACATGCATGCAGACTTGCATGCTGATTGAGTGAATACTGCCCTCTTTTGTAGTTATAGATGTACAAGAGTAATTTCAGGCTACAGAGGGCATCCTAACAATATATTGGTAACGTCAGACATGGCATTCCCGAAAACTTTCATTCACATATTCTTGATTTGGGCGGAAGTGTAGTTGACTTATTCACATTATACTTTCATTATTAATTTTTAGTCCATGCAGTACCCATATCCATGATATGGGTACATGTTCAAGCAACTCAGTAAAGTGGAACCAGAACTGTGACTTGAACCGTGACCCTCTAAAAGTGAGCTATCATGTGACTAATTTACATAAATAATTAATGTCTAAATTCTGTTTTTACGGACATAACGGACATGTTTAACTTAAAATTTAGTGTTCACCTGGCTCTTGACCAATATGTATCTATTATTTGGATGAAATTCAATCCGGTAGCCTTGCACAAATGAAAACCTAATTTTTAACATAAATGAGATTGGATCAAGACTATTCTTTTCTCATGTCTGAAGGCTGACAGCAAAATTGTTAACTTTATTTGTTGGGAGTGGCTGTTTTTAATAATAATTCAACCAGCATGCTTATATAGGCTTTTTAAGCCTGGCCCGAGCAATTTGCTTGAGTCTGGTCCCTTCAGGACCCAAGCGTGTGTCTGTACGGACCGACCGTGTAAACAAACAAACAAACAAACAAATTGAGTAATTGACCTTGTGTTGTTGTTTGGTTCAAAATGGCCGACAAAAAGGTGATTTTGCGTTTTATACCCTGTTTTACTTGCTAGTCCTAGTAAAAAAAATTCCAATGCGACTTTTCTGAACACTTTTGCTAGCTCTTAATTTCATAGCAATGCCATGACTAAATAGTGAACATTCAAGGACAACTTTGATTCTCCAAAGAGGTGAGTGGGACATAAAAACTGAGGATTTTCAGGTGTCTAAAATGTGTGTGTAAAACGGTTCCCTTCAACATAATAGCATTGAGCCGATACCCAAATCATAGATTTGGTAATGTATCTATCGAGACTAATTAATTTTACATTAATTAATTGGTCTTGCAAATTGCTATCAAATTCAATATGGCCTTCTTAACACTTTCCATGCGGCTATTGGTTTTACCATACAAAACAGATTTTCAGAAACCTTTCCTAACTTTCAAGGCCTATCTCAAGGATTACTGAACCAATACTAGGCATAATTTAGTGTAGATTCATCAGGATTGTTCAAATAAATAGTAGAAAGGTTGATTTTTCTTTTTACAAATTCAAGGTGTGAAGTATAGCCTAATAAGCTTTTACTTACAATTTACGCCTTGAGATATAGGTGGCGGTATAGAGATCAGGTTGTCATAGATGTTGTTGAGTTGGTAGGCCCTGTCGTCTTTATTAGGAGTCGACTTTCCTCTCTGTCGAATCCAGATTGCCTCCTTCAACCATCTTGTTGTTTTGTGCGCCTCTTTGTCAATGACTTTGGCCTCCTCCTGAGAAGTGCTCAGTGAGCATGAAACGTTACAAGTAAATTGTAAAATGCTGATAAAAATGACTTCAAAATGAGATGGATCATTTTAAAACAATTCTTATTACTTAAAACTTTCAACGCGACAGGCAACATTCCAAAATTTCACAAAATGTTTCAAAAATGTCAAAATTGCATTGAAATAAGTACAAACATGCCTAGTATTGGTTCTGTAATCCTTGCTATAGACCTTGATAGTTGGGAAGGTTTGTGAAAGGGTTCTGTTTTGTATATGATAAACCAAAGCCATGTGGAAAGTCTTAAAATAATTTCTAACCCCTGAAGTTTTAAATGTTGTCACTTGGGAAAGCTCTAATTTATTGTAAATTCAAAGGCATACTGTCCCGCCTCCCGCCCCCACCCCCCATTAAGGTTGGCCAGAAAAAAGGTGCAATGATAAGACTGATAGGCTTGTTGCTGATATGTCTATGGCAGATTTCATTCCGTGGTATGAAGCTCTGAAGTTTCCGTGGTCTTCGCTATCTCCAAGCAGATAGAGCAATACGTACATGGACTTTTTTGTAGATGAGGGTTCATTTCATGATTTAGTGAGGTTTAGAATGAGTTAGGATTCCTGTAATTTCCAAGACCATAGATTTTCAAAACGTGAATTTTCCATCATTTTACGACATAAATTTGGTCACAAAACATGTTTAATACTGTACATTTTATCGTTCTGCAGATGTTATTGACCCCTCCTCTAAAATTCTACATGATTTTTAACACATTTTTCAGTTTTTGAGATGCCCAAATAGACCATTTCCCGAAGCTATTTCTAGCAAATATTGCAGTCACTGCGACTCCATTGTTTTCTTGCGTATAACAAAATATGACATGCAGCGTGATCTCCCTACTGACTGCTCATATATATATCAGGGTTCCTGCACCTTTGGGACAATTAAATTCCATGACTTTTCCATTACTAAATTATGAACATTCCATGACCTAGTTCATCAAATACTTGTATCAGCGAAAATTATAAAAAGCAGATTTACGATGCTGAAATGTGAATGTTCAAGCTCTAAAAAATAAAATAAATGTTGTCTTCACAAAATTCCATGACTTTTCCAAGACTTTTGTCATTTTTACAAATTTCATTGACTTTTCCAGGCCTGGAAATTAAAATTAAAATTCCATGTCTTTTCCAGGCCGCGGGAACAGTGATGTATGCGCTAATACCACCTCACAATTCAAGGCACTATTGTGACCCAACATGAGTAAATGAGGTGGAATGCGGCAGTAGCTAATTTGATTTATGAGCACAAATAAGGGACAAGGTCAAAATAAGTCAAAATTCAGAACAAATCTTATTTCTGATCTTTGAGACATTTTGTATCTAACCATGTGAACTAAATTCATGAAAATATAGAGTTAAACTACAAATTGAGGTATTTAATTTTCACTTACTCCATTGATTTGTTAACAACAACAAAAATTGCCTATAACTTGACAAATTGAATTTGATGTTTTGAGACAAAGTGATTTTCAATCATCTGTACCTTTGGTTTGGAATGTGATATGGCATGGACTTTGGTACCAAAATGTCCCTTAACATATGCATATTATTATGATATCAATAACTCAATATTCATATTTCCCTCATTTACTCGCGTTGGGTCACATATAGGCAAGAACCTTTGATGTTTTAATAAGTATAATGCATGCTTTCAAGTCTGTGCCATGGAATAGAGGATGAAGCCAAAATAGCATTAACAAATCACACTGTATTATTATAGTATGCATATCAAATATTTTTATTAACCCCCTACTATCATCTCGCAGCTATAAATGACATCATTGATTGTATATCAATAATAGCTCCCATAAACCTATCAAATACATGCTAAAAATGCAACCGTTAATTTCAAGTCATAATAATAATCTCCATTAGAAACCATGTTAAAGGTAGATGACCCGATCACATTTTCGTAACACAGAATTATTTCAAACATACGGAGATTTTCATATCATATGAAAGCTTGTATTTTTCTCATCATCATACTGAAATTTGACGGCCTAAATCGGTATAATTACGGAGAAATCGATGAAATAACGTCAAATTACCGCGAATGGTGGTAACCACCGATATAGTTTGTGTACTACTCAATGGGTACAGTTCACAGCCTCTAGTGCGTCTAAAATAAGAACCATTAGAGCTATGCAACTCAAACTTTGGAACACGACTTTTTTGAGGATGAACTTTCATGTAGAATAGAAAACTTCAAGTTGAAAATCGGAAATGTGATCGGGTCATCTACCTTTAAGTGAATTGTATTCACACTTTCCATGTGGCTATTACGTTACCATATATACAAAACAGATTTGTCAGAAACCTTTCCCAACTTTCAAAGTCTATCTCAAGATTTACTGAACCAATACTAGGCATGTGTACTTATTTCAATGCATTTCTCATGGTTATTCCAAATATGGTAATGAATTCAACAATTTTGACATTTTTGAAACATTTTGTGAAATTTTGGAATGTCGTCTGCAGACCCCTGCTGCGTGGAAAGTTTTTAGCATTCTATAGCTGCCTTGAAAAAATACAGCATGGTTGCAATTCCAATAAATGGATTTTCACACTACTTCACAGCCATTATGTCTGGCCTCCGCTGCCAGTACCTGTCCACGCAGCAGGCGTCTGCAGACGATAATTATTCTAAAATTTCACAAAATGTTTCAAATATGAAATTATTGAATTTCATTACCATATGGAATCACAATGAGAAATGCATTAAAATAAGTACAAACATGCCTAATATTGGTTCAGTAATCCTTGAGATAGATCTTGAAAGTTGAGAAAGGTTTCTGAAAAATCTGTTTTGTACATGGTAAAACTAATAGCCATGTGGAAAGTGTTAATCACCTGTATGGGTACTGTGCACCCAGCACCTGTATGGGTACTATTCACCCTGTACCTGTATGGGTACTATTAGAGTACCAGTGAAGTACCACCAAAGAAGCCAGTAACTCTGCTACTATGCAGCTAATTTGGTGGTACCGCACAGGTACAATGAAGCACCTGTATGGGTACTATTAAAGTACCAGTGGAGTACCACCAAAGTAACCAGTAACTATGCAGCTAATTTGGTGGTAACGCACAGGTACAATGAATAACCTGTATGGGTACTGTGCAACTATCACCTGTATGGGTACTATGCATCCTGTACCTGTATGGGTACTGTTAAAGTACCAGTGATGTACCACCAAAGTAACTGCACAGTACCAGTAACTGCTACTATGCAGCTAATTTGGTTGTACCGCACAGGTACTGTACAGTTCCCATACAATACCTGTACAGGTACTGGCAGCGGAGTAACCATGATGCCAGGCGTAACACAACGGCCGTGTACCTCTGGTATACAAGAGATACTATTGGTAATGTGGGAAAACAGTGTAATCTAATGAGATATCTGCCTCAGTATCTGCACATACAATTACATATTTCAATATGGCGACATGTTTCATTATAAATGAAGATTATTGTATCGCTAAGTAAAAAGTTGGATTTTTAGCACGTATTACAACAAATATACATAAATTCAAACGGCAATTGATATCGATAAAACACTACAACAGAGCAACAAACGGTCTGATAATAAACAAATTCACTATTTGCATATTATTTGCATACTTAGGTATGTATAATTATAGCTATAAAATATAATGTGCAACATAATAATAATTCAATTTATAATATTTGCTAAAGTACATAAAAAGCATATTTATGATACGAGTTAAGGTAGATTTGTATTGAAAAGAATATACAACTTAAACACAACAGCTATGGAATCAAGATAAAGATATTATAGAGCAGCTCCTTAATATTTGTAATTAGTCTAGAATTAACATTAATTCACATTTACCGACACATACCCAGCAAGAAGTTAGTCATACAGATCAAATCGGAAGAATTGAAATACCGATCAACAGGTTATCTTTCAGTGTATAATCTGATCAAACCCCTAAAATATCCATTCTTCAACCCTCACACCACCAAATACTCCAGAGTACCAGTAACCCTTTTTCATTGTTTGGCCCATTATTTTCCTCCTGACATTTTCACCATATAAACATTCGATGTAAGAGGTAATGGACCTTTGAATAAGTTCATCAGGATTGTAGATATACATTAAAGTTGATATTTTGTTGAACAAATCCAATAAATGTACTCACACTTAGACGGTTTCGTCAACCAGTTCGGTTGACTTCTTCAGTAATGGTTTGATCCACTTCTGTTTCCCGCGAGAATTGGAAATCTCGTTCCCAGGATGCAAAGGTGTGATGAGTGGATCGAACACGTGACTTAGAGAATAACATTCTCAACCGCGACGAGGGCATTTATTCTCCAAGTCACGTGTTCGATCCACTCACGTCTAAATGTGAGTACATTTATTGGATTTGTTATAATATCAACTTTAAGGTAATGGACCTACGGCACATACCCCCCTGGCCACACGTGCGTACTCCAATCAGCTCACTGTGCACGCTTGAAAACTCACAACATTCTGCTGACGTGTTGCACCTCTGTTTCACCGTTTTGAGGTGAGGTTGACCTCGCATTTTTTTACGCGAGGTCAACCTCATGTGACGTGCGTCCATTAAGTCTATTTTGCATTTTAGATTGATGTGAAACTAATACCAAGAAATATCCAATCCCCAAAATTCACTCAAAACGATCATATACCAATAAAACAACAACCGGAAATAATGTTGGTGGAAAATATTTGCAGATATATAGCTCAATTTCCCCCTAAAAGTAACAATTCTCTGAAAAATATGGTAGGCAAAATTCCACACCATTGATGCTGAAATAGGCTAGACCAAAGCTGAAGATCAGATTAAACACCTACACAGGGTGTCCCAGGAAAAAAACCAATCTTACAGCAAAAGGTGATCATAACCAAACATATCACTTCTACTTTGTGGCTCACACATGGATGAGCTTTCTAAGGTTCATCATGAGGAAAGCTCTGTTGCTACCCCGGAATGATTTTCTCGGTGGGTCTCTGCCTTTGGAAACAATTGTACTTAGGCCAAAAAAAAAAGAAGGTTTGCCTCAGATGACATGAGAGACTGAAAATCTAATGCGGTCTGCGGATTTTTTTCTTCTTTTTTTTTCTTCTTCAATTTAGACCTGATTGTCATTTGTTTGGTCAAAAAGTTGGATTTTGCAAGATTTTTTTTAGAAAATTGAAGAAAAAAAATTGAAAAAAAAAATTGGAAAAAAAATTGGGAAAAAAAAAAAAAAAAATTGGAAAAAAAAAAAAAAACTTAAAAAAAACAACTAACGCTGGCGGTTTCGGGAATGCGCGCGGGTCATCTGAGACAAACTTTTTTTTGTTTTGGCCTTACGTGGTACAGAGCTTAGTTAGAATACCCCTTTCATTTTAGAATTAGATTTTTTGTGAGACACTCTGTACATCTTAACCATACTATCCATAAATACAAATTGTTATAACGTAATTATACAGCTGCTACTAGTATAGCAAATAAAACACACAAAAACATAGAATAAACATATGAATATTAATACAAATTATTTAAAAGGATAACGACTATCATATATAATTTGATTGCTTACGACGCCGTAATGCTTCAAAACACACAAAAGAGAGTGAAGATGAGCTTACATTTTCAACAAAGCCATTTCTTCAAATCGATGTTAGGCATATGATTTGCAACAAGAACAAATCAAAATGTGACTTTCACTTAAACCCATTTAACCCATTATCTATTAGTAACCCATGTATACCTTACATGTCGTTGATTTCACTGTACTATGTCACTCTTGTGTACATTTGTGTGCTGCGAAAATAAAACACTTTGTTGTTAAATTGGCAACTTTATGAGTTTAATTAAATGTTAACATTTGAAGAAAGTTATTTGCATGATGTTGGTTTTGTACAAATGTATTCTGAAAAGGAATTCTAAATACACACAACAAAATGTTTTCTTTTTTTAAAAGTATACCTCACCACTTTGGCTGTGTGTGTTTACGAATTTTCATTAACAATTAGAGAATAGAGAATAAAGGTATTGTTTTTGTCTAAAAAACAAAATCCAAAATATTCCATTTTGTTAATCATACAGGCTATATCAAAACTGTTGAGTAACCATCCATTTTGCTCATGCAACCTTTTTTTCTTCTTCATTTTAACTTCATGAGAATGTACACACACAAATCGTTACCGTTTTAAAACCAATTCTAAAAATATTGATGCAGCCTGTTACCTCAAGTTTTAACCTTTTTCACACTCAATGTCACAAAGATATTACATCTCCAAATTAGGAAACATTTCTTGAGAAAAATCCTTGAGAAATGTTTAAAAAGCCCATAATTAATGACTAGTAACTACACACAAATAGAGAATGAAATAACATTTAGGCAATAATACATATGTTAAAGTAAAACATTATAGAGTATATATATCTATACACGTATCTATACTTACTGTTGAATATAGGCGATTGGTTGTTCGATGGATAGGAGCAGACAGAATCATGGTGATTGACAAAAACACCCACATTCTTCCAGTTGTATAATAATATAACTCAATTAAACTAATATTATATGACAATAAATAAAATTACTTTGTAAAGTCAACTTGATTTTATACCTCTTTCTGCATACATACATACATACAAAATGTACAGGCATTTTATAGCTATAGCTACGATCAGACCAGGACTCATTGCTGTTCTGTCAAAACGTTGTATGTTTTTCCGACCCTTCAGCATGTATTAAGTAAAACTGCCCAATGGTTATGCATAGGAAGTGTTGCTTTATACATGTTCAGGGGCAAGCGTACTTACAAGGCGTTGATAGATATGTGTTTTTGGCCCCTTAACATGTTTAGAGCAGACTTTCTAAAGGTTATATATGGGAAGTATTACTTTATACATGCTGATGGGCCTGATGGAGATTTTGTGACAGAACAGCGGCAAGGTGTTTTTACGGTATGGTGTATTGGCTAAACATCCGCTAGAATGCATGGCATTTCATCACAGATGGTCAACGCATGCGATGGAAGTTGGTGCTGGTCAATACATCGCATTAACGCTCTTCAAATGCACGGTAAATAATATCTAGTAGGAACAAGACTTAAGGGGGCTGTGCACCTTCAGGTACAGCCTCCGTAAAACTGCCGTAACTTCTTCATTATTCATTTAATCTATATGAAAGTATACATTTTTTTGCAGGAAAGGGTTCAATGAATCCAACCATGATCATGAAATTGACCATTTTGGAGAAAATTATAAAAAAACACGTTTTTTGACCCATTTTAGGTTTGGAAAAGATAACTCAAAATATATTTTGTCAAATTTTGTCATACTAGTTTTATTATATTCCTCATACAATTCCCTAGGAATTTTTATTTTTATTTTTTAAATATTTATTATTTTTTGTTTTTTATTATTTGTTTTTTAGCACTTTTTGGTCTCTAATTGGATCCATTGAACCCTTTCCTGCAAACAAAATGTATACTTTTATCTAGATTAAATGAATAATGAAGAAGTTACGGCAGTTTTACGGAGGCTATACGAAGGTGCACAGCCCCCTTAAGTCTATACAATTTCAACACACACTTTCGACACTATATATGTTTGGCATACTGCAAAAGTGGTTTTCTTTGTGCACCTATGTTTTTCAAGCTCTGCCAGGTTAATATAACTTTGCATTTTTTCCCTTTAAAAAGACAAATTAGATTTTTAAATACAAGACATATTAATACTTTTCATGCAACCAGTAAAGGTGGAGTCAATAATGAATATACACTCTTAAAAATTACTGGGTTCAAAGTAGAGCCTGAAAAGGTTTTTGAATTGCCTTATATGCCAACTCTTTAGAGATTTATATATAACCTCTACTGGCCCCAAAGATCCAAATTAGGGGATTTAGAACCTACATTGATTTTGGGCTTCTTTCCAGAAATGTGAAATATATATAGGAACTTTAGGATTCTATTATTATACAATGCAATCCAAAATCTTTTTTCCTTAGAATGTAGCAAAAAAGTGTGAAGCTTATTGATATTTTGTCAACCAACTATAGTCAGATTCAAAATCCCTTAGACCAGAATATCATGAGCATGACGAGTGCATGGTGTTCAACGCATACTACGTCGCCATGTGATTCTATGGTTCAAGGCATTATGATTCAAAGTATTGTAAACGTGAAACATTTTGCGCATGTAATTTTGAACAATGTTGCTAGTTTGTCTTTTTTCGCGATTTTGAGCTTCCTTACATAGACCTACATACAAAATGAATATATTCACATGTTTGTTTTTTTCGCGCTCGCTGATTTTATCACGAAAAGCGCAAAAATAAATTTAGCGTGTTATTAACCAATTTTACAGTATCGCGCAAATGTGAAAATATCAAATGCCTCCAAAACGTTGAAAAAAATATAGCAAGTTTCGAGAGGGAAATTGAATTTTCAAATCATCATACAATTCCCTGAAATATCTCTCTAACATCAATTCTTATCATGCATCACATATCACATCTGAACTAAAATACAAGTAGCTAACAGTAATACAAGAATGATATAATGTTGAAAATAGTATACATGGCCTAGATTGATAGATACATAAAAGAAGGAAATTTTGAAGAATTTACATTAAACAAGGAGGTAATTCAAGATGAATTATTGATTAACCCCCTGAGAACTACCGGCCGATTGGTTAAAAAGATGGATACACCCGTTATTGCACCAATGAGAGACATTGTTAGAATAATTGTATCCCTGATAAAGATGGGAGTGAAACATTTTACAAGCTGCATTTGAATTGGCTATTCATATGAGTACATCTTGTAATAAACCAATCAGAACCACTGTAAGATAGACAGGTAGACCCCAGGGGGTTAAAGTAGCAATACCTTTTAAACTACTTATACAGGGTGGTCTTTTCAGGTATCAATAGTAGATGGCGAGGGCAGAGGGTTCAGCGTTGAGTCAAGAAAATTCATTTTTGATACTCGTTTTCACAAAATTAAACTGACCAAGATGTATCAATAAATTCTTAAGATATTCAACAAAATTTTACAGATTTCAAATTTTTCAGTAAAATGGTAATCTAGCAAATTGTTCGCTACCAGTTTTCTTAAGATATTCTACAGTGAATGTTCAATGAATGGTACTCCGGAACTTACTTTAAGAAATCATGTGAAAAATCCATTCATAATTTTGTGACGACGTGCCTCCACTTTAGGTTTAGGTTATAGGTTAAGAACAAAATAAGGACATTCATATTTTGGGTCGAAAACATGTATCACTTCCTTGATGGAAATACAGTGCATCATAGGTTTTATTGGGACACTTTATTTTACTTGTTATGATGCATACAAAGAAGCTCTTCAACTTATCCCGATACAGTTTTTTCTTGTGACTCACACAACCAGTTTTTGGCTTTGAATAAAAATTACGGCCTGTAGCCAGTACCTTGGGAAAATGGCTTGCCCTATTTTCCCTCTATACTCTATTTGGCTTCCTCTGGACAGTGACGTTATTTAACAGGCGCATCATTTACGCACACGTATGTATCTTCCGTCTTTCAACGCTATGTGTATACGCCAGCGCGCGTCGTATGCGCTTTATGTGCTGCAATTAGTAGAATACGCATTTACATCACTGTCTCGTGATGGCCTAATAGACTATAACCCAGTACTATAAAAGTAGTTATTTTCGCACAATCAATTTTTCACGCTTTGCCAATTTTGAACTGTTTTTAAATTCACTACTTGTAGCTTCATCACAAATACCTATAGGCAAAAGAAATATATTTGTGTGTTATCATTTTTCGCGGTAGTCCATTTAAGCGTGAAAAATATGTAGCGCGGAAATATTCCACTTTTACGGTACATGTAGTATTTGTATAATGTCCCGACCATACATAGCTTCGATAAAACATATAACTCAATGACACATATTAAACCACTGAACATGTAACATCTAAATAATGGTGTTATTATTTTCAAAATGGCTGGACAAAATTGCAAATGGAAAAATAAATGTATAAAATAGCCATCCCTATGTGATATATTGTGATTGGTGCAATTACACAAAAACAGTTATTTTAAAACTTTTGGACGGTAAATCCTGTCTGTATACATGGAATTTCGATAAAAACCCATACGCATTCACATTGATTCGTTGTTTGTTGTATGGTAGCAAAATATTTAGCAAAGCTTTCAAACGGGGCTTGATGAATTTGCAAAGTAGAAAGGGGAAGCACTTTCATATGCGAAATTTGGTACAAAAACACTTTAAAAAAAGTCACAGATATTTTTACAAGCTATTGATCTAACAGCGTGAGACATAATCTATTCAACACTTGCAGTCAATATCATTTCTCAATACAGAAACAGTAGACTAAAATTCTCAATTAAATGTTGCCTTTAGGCTGAGCCCAACTGCAAATACATGCCTACAATATTAAGACAAAACATCAATTTATTTTACAGTATTGCTTTGTGTGTATGCCTTGTGTGTTTGCCTCGAAAATTAGGAATGACTAGTTTTCCCTTTTTTAAAGGTGAAACTACTGAACGGATTAAAATCAGTTCAATAATTTCTCGATCATTGCCCACACGTCCTATGCAATTGATACATAACCGCAACAATCGCGCAGTGCAAGGGTATCGATGTTATGGAATGAAGTGCGTCATTACTCTGAGCATTGTGCGTTCAGCATTCGGGTCAATGTAAGCGTAATGCTTGGATCGAGAAACTATTGAACTGAATATACTAGATGTATGCTAGACATTTGCTTAACATTTTCAATTGGTAAAATGTGATCTGTTCCCAAAAACAAAATATATAAGTAGATTCTCATCCTGAAATCAATGCATTCATATGGTATAGAATTAACTGATTTTGAACAAATGGGTTATCTACCATCGTTTTAGTTATACATTTTAGTCAAATATAACTTGCCACTCAAACACAACAAAATCAGGAAT
This sequence comes from Ophiura sarsii, assembly GCA_035610835.1. Lineage (NCBI taxonomy): Eukaryota > Metazoa > Echinodermata > Ophiuroidea > Amphilepidida > Ophiuridae > Ophiura > Ophiura sarsii. Next base: position 36,892,871 of record CM069450.1, on the reverse strand, counting down.
TTCATAAGGCTTAAAAAGAAAACATTAATTCTCAGCATTCCTGAGTATTGTTTTCAAGATATACCCTCCCAGATGAGTTATGCCCATATTAGGTAGACAGGCAAAATGCTAAGATCATAATACTGTTTATTTTCGCATAGGTAATGTTTTGAGCTATACAAGTTTGAAAAACAATTTTGCATGTTGCTTTTTTTCAACTTTTGTCTTATGTTTCACTATGATTTAGGACTATATTTACGAGTTTGTCACACAATTTAGGAATATATTTTTGATTTTGTCACACAAATAGAAAAAATAGTTAAGCGTAAAAATGTCCCCTTTTGGCAAGGTGGGCGGGAAAATATTATGTGAAGAATACATAAACCTATTGCTTCCAATTCATTGTTCTACTTTGTATATGCACCAAATATAAACTGAGAGACAAAAGAAACTTTTTTGCAAGGCCACAAATTGAATTCTCTGTGTAAAAATGACAAATATTTGACATTTGATTCAGGAACCTGTTCCATTTGATTCAGGAACCTGTTCCATTTGATTCAGGAACCTGTTCCATTTGATTCAGGAACCTGTTCCATTTGATTCAGGAACCTGTTCCATTTGATTCAGGAACCTGTTCCTTTGATTCAGGAACCTGTTCCATTTGATTCAGGAACCTGTTCCATTTGATTCAGGAACCTGTTCCATTTGATTTAGGAACCTGTTCCATTTGATTCATGAACCTGTTCCATTTGATTCAGGATCCTGTTCCTTTGATTCAGGAACCTGTTCCATTTGATTCAGGAACCTGTTCCATTTGATTCAGGAACCTGTTCCATTTGATTTAGGAACCTGTTCCATTTGATTCATGAACCTGTTCCATTTGATTCAGGAACCTGTTCCATTTGAATGTGTTCCATTTAATTCTGGAATGTGTTCCATTTGATTCCGGAACGTGTTCCATTTGATTCAGGAATCTGTTCCATTTGATTCAGGAATCTGTTCCATTTGAATCTGTTCCATTTGAATCTGTTCCATTTGATTCAGGAACCTGTTTCATTTGATTCAGGAACCTGTTTCATTTGATTCAGGAACCTGTTCTATTTGATTCAGGAACCAGTTCCATTTGATTCAGGAACCTGTTCCATTTGATTCAGGAACCTGTTCCATTTGAATGTGTTCCATTTGATTCTGGAATGTGTTCCATTTGATTCCGGAACGTGTTCCATTTGATTCAGGAATCTGTTCCATTTGATTCAGGAATCTGTTCCATTTGAATCTGTTCCAATTGAATCTGTTCCATTTGATTCAGGAACCTGTTTCATTTGATTCAGGAACCTGTTTCATTTGATTCAGGAACCTGTTCTATTTGATTCAGGAACCTGTTCCATTTGATTCAGGAACCTGTTCTATTTGATTCAGGAACCTGTTCCATTTGATTCAGGAACCTGTTCCATTTGAATGTGTTCCATTTGATTCTGGAATGTGTTCCATTTGATTCCGGAACGTGTTCCATTTGATTCAGGAATCTGTTCCATTTGATTCAGGAATCTGTTCCATTTGAATCTGTTCCATTTGAATCCGTTCCATTTGATTCAGGAACCTGTTCCATTTGATTCAGGAACCTGTTCTATTTGATTCAGGAACCTGTTCTATTTGATTCAGGAACCTGTTCCATTTGAACGTCTACCGCTTATCTGTAATTGGGGCAACTCTTGATTATTGACATAGTAAAGGTTATTGAAATATCCGCGTGTACAATTATGATCATTTTTATGCAGAGAATTTTAATGCATGTCCTTACTAAGAAGTGGGTAAGTTTATGTTGTCCCTCAGTTTATAACAAGAAGATGTATTACATGGTTAAGCTTAAAAAATAGTATTATATCTCAGCGCTCCTGTTTATGTTCATTTTCAAAAATCTTTGTCATTTTTTCCATACTTTATTACTAAATCCAGAACAAATTTGTAAAGTATACCTTTGTATATAAAGAACCGATTGAAAGCGCAAAAAAAGGTCTATATTTCATTCAATTTTCAGCAAAAGGTTTGTTAGGAAAGTTTTGAATTCTTCAAAATAATGTTGACAGAAGCTCTATTAGACACAAATAAACTGATGAAACTTAGGATTTGAAACCCTCAAAAGCTTTAAGACATAATATATATATTTTAGCCTTACAAACGGAAGCTAACTTCTTCAAAAATATAAGAAGTTCACAACATTGGTCCATACTATGTAAAAGCAGCGCTTGTTTTCCTTTAATGATTACCGTATGTACAGGTTGTATGAGGTATAAATTTGCAAGCAGCGATAAATCTATTAGGCCAAACAAAGAAGATTGTCTGTCTCAGAAGCCTGCCCGCATTGGTATGTGAAATTAGCTACGGTGCGTAGGTCTACGTGCTGAGGCCTAAAATTAAAGGGATTTTTATTATTTTTTTACAAAGTATTTTTTAAGAAAGGTTTCTGTAAGCTTGGATTAGCAACAACAACAAAAAATCGCATACCTCATAGTTATTATTCTAAAAAAAATGTTAAAAAAATAAAATCGCACAGCACTTAGCTTTTTTGCCAAATGTTTCTGAGACAGACCTTCTATGTTTGGCTTTAAGTACATTGTATAATACTGCTGCTGCATTAAAAGTTTCATCAAAATATGGGTTCTACCTAGGAGTAAGCTATCACAAATAAGTATAGTGTTGTACTTTACCTTTTTTGTAGGATTAAAATTGCTACCTCAGTATCGTCAGATTTATGTAAAACCTTTTCTTTCATTTAATTTGTTTAAAATGGGGACAAAGTTTTTTTGAAGTTGGAATACTTGCGACTAGGCTTATTTGTGATTATACTCATAGGTAACTCCAAAATATGGCAGTGAATAAGCTTTGTGTATGCTAAAGAGAAGCATTATATTATCTATTCATCTAAAGTCGCTTTTAGAATCTTTTGCAAGTTGGTATACGCATGTGTGTATTTAAGCAAAGTGAGCAGTAATGGTCTAATTTCTCACCAATGATACATCTGGATACAGTTGTCATACACCAGTGTAGTCTGTCTGCACAATGGATGCACTGCACATAGCCTCCTGTCTACACAGACACATGCGGGTACACTCTGATTAGTCCGCTGCGCATTATTGAAAATATACAACACCTAAGAAAATCATTGTTATTTCGTTGGAGGATTATAGGTCAAGTGTGATTAAATATCCGCTCCATTGAACGATTTACCGTGCATCGACCCCTACAATACATTGCACGGTAAGCCGCTCGGTCCTAACGCGATTTACGGGTTGCCGACTTTAATGATTTTAATGAAAGTAATGATTTTCTTAGTGTTGTATAAAACAAATAATGAATGTTTTCCTTCGTGCAATGGAACGAATATTTTCACTCGGTGAAAGATGCAATGTTCCATTCAACTGAGCTCCGCCTCGTTGAATGAAACATTGCATCTTTCACCTCATGAAAATATTCGTACCATTGCACTCATAAACATTCATTATTCGTATACTCATAAACTTTTGGTCACCAATCAGCGCGGTAGGTCCAGCTTACGTGTTGCGCACCATGAATGTCTGTTAGACCATTTTGAGAGAAAGGTTGACCTCACATAAGCGAGGTCAATCTACCGTCACGTGCACACATACTCATTAAATGCTCCACACACCCTTTGAACTTGCCAGGGATTATGAAGGCGACTATGATGACTATAGCGTATCAATACTTTAAACAATCCTCTCTCAGACAGGGATTATTAACCATAACCCCAACAGACACCATTACACATTAACATACCTCATATAGGCAAGAGATGGCATCCAAGTATAATGGGTGTGTCCTAAAATATAGTTACACATGTGACAATGTATACATTAGTGTGCCCCAATAGTTACATTAGTGGGCCCTATATGTTACACTATAGTCGTCGTCAGAATACTTCAGCCCTTTTTAAACCGCCAATGCGCGCGTCTAGTTTATGAGCGTGTGGGCGGGGACATTCATGACCCATAGATACAATCGCGGCCAATCGGATTACAGGGGCCACGACGCGTCAAACTGCTCAAAGATAACGCTGTTGCGACGCTGTTCTACAATGCACTTCCGTGTTTACGCTGTACGCAGTTGTCACAGAAAAAAGTGCCTAGGTATTCTGACGACGACTATAGTGGGCCCCTATAGTTAAATCAGTTCCAAATTAGCGAGAGACATGTGTTTATAATCTATACGCGCACATAAGTAATCCACATATACATACATAATCCACACCCAATTTTGGCCATATGCACAGAATTTTGGCTGAACACACGCGTCACACATTTGATGCATAATGTGTTTTGTGTGTTCATGTATGGGTTCTGTATAATTCGCTGCTGTAAGTAGGCTCACCAATTTGGAACTGATAAAACTATAGGGACATACACAAACTTACTGTATACATGGTAATTTTTTGATGGACATAAAAGCGTGAAAATATACTCACACAAAAATATCATTTTGCAATAGAGTTACATTATAATTAATGTACATACCGTGAAATTAAAGTTTTGCGAAAATATCTGTACGTGAAAATAACCATTTATACAGTATGTTGATTGGAGCATGCCCTCTCTCATTGGATTCTAAACATTACTCCGATACACTGTACTGTGACTTACACAGATGACGTGGAAACGCCCATCTCAGAGAGGATTGTGAAAAGTGATATATAATTGGCTTTGATAGTAAGGAAATGGGATGTCACCTCCTGTCATTCATGAATCCTAACCATGTCTCATTCAAATCTATATGGTATGAACTTACCATTCAAATGTCCACATATGTGACGTGATCAAGCGGAATGAGTCCTATGTCTGGAATATTTATTCGAATTATAGAAAAAAGAAGTGACAAATTCTTATGTTTTACTTTGTTTTCTCAGTTGGTAAACTGTTTGTATCTTTAAAACTGGAAGTTCAATTTTAGTGGGGTTTGGACAATACTGTAGCATTTTCCACCTGCTTTTATAATATGGACAAATATCAAAATTGACAACTGCCGACATGCGACTCATTTCGCTTGATCACATCACATATGTGACCATTCACATTAAAAGGAGGCTTTTATCGTTCAAAACGAAAATTTAGATTTCATTAACATGCAAAACTGTATTCTGTAAGCTTTAAAATGACACCTCACGTCATACATTTGGTCAATGCGTTCAGAATTTACGTGAAATATAAGGTGGAAATTCCTTTTTATTTCTTTGGTTTTTTCATGCTTTACTCCCTAAATATCTTAAATACATACCGCCAACAAAAGCCTTCTTTTGATATGACTGGTCACATATTTAGATGACAGTCAACATTCATACTAAGGAGGGAGGATAAAGAGGATAAGAATTACTTTTTTACAAATCCTTATTATATAATCCGATTCATATTGCCAAAAAAATGAGCCCTCTTTTCCCCCCGTATTCAGCCATTTTAGACGGTCATGAAAATGACTCTTTTGTTTCCCTTCAATTCTCCATCCTCCACAGTATAAAAATCAACAGTCCCCTTAGCTGTACTCCATTAATATAATTGTAAGTATAAGTATTGCAGTATATATCATATTATTCATTACGTTTGAATTTTGTTAATATAAATCTAAGAATTGGAGGAGTATGGTTAAATAATAAAATGAGTTGAATTAATTATGGCACTCAACCTTGCTAACATGAGTACTAATTTTAGTTAGAGACACTAATATTTAATTCTAAAGAAAATGTTAAAGGAATTTAACTAAATTCTTTGCATTAATATAAGAATAGATTAATTGATTAATTTAACCTATTAGTATCTAGATATAGACTGATATTTTATTTTTATCAACGACAACTTTACGATGCCATAACATGTTGTACCAATAGTTTTTAGTTTTGCAAACTCCACTAGAATGTGGATAAACAAATTGTCAACGACAACTTTACGATGCCATAACATGTTGTACCAATAGTTTTTAGTTTTGCAAACTCCACTAGAATGTGGATAAACAAATTGTAGTATTATAAGAAGAAATATTGTGAGAAAACCCCCAAAATTATTCCAATTTAGATAGCTCTCCTCACATTCACATACATTCTGCACCTTCTTATATCATTTGAAATATCTTTAGAACATAGCAGCAGCATCACTTCATACTTGGCTTCAATGCAAGATATATCTTCTTTCATAGCAGAGATGTAGTAAAAGTTGTCCAGCAACTTTATATAGTAGACTTGCGATTAATATGTTCATTTATACACGGATGACATACTTTGTGATCAAAATATTCTTTAGAAATGTTATCTGTTTTTCATGGCTGATTTTACGTTTGGATTGTAGTTGTAGTGTTGCCATCTTGATTGTTGCATCTTCATGCGTCTCCATTCAGCACCTTGTTGACTTTATTGTAATCATCCAGCATCTGAATGAGGATTTCTTTTGAGAATTCACTTTGTGAACTCATTTAAGAACTCATTTAAGAACTCATTGTGAGAACTCATTGTGAGATCTCACTGAGAACTCATATTTTCAACTACCTTCTATCAGATATTTGTTTGAGAACACAATTATGAGAACCTCTTTTGAGCTCTTTCTTTTATACTCTTTCGAGGACTCATTAAAGAACTCATTATTAATGATAGTCCACAAAATCTTGTTTGGTCAGTCCGATCACCATCCATCCATATATTGTTAAATCGTCAGTTCTCTCTTTTTAGTCTCTCTCTTTAGTCTTATATAACAAAATCACCAATCAATGTCTTTTCATATGAAGTGACAGGTGGTCGCTTCTGGAAAACGCCCTCTCACAATGCGGGCATTTGAATGGCTTGTCTCCCGTATGTTTACGGTAATGTCGTGTTAGTTCGTCTGATCTGGCAAAACTCCAGCCGCATCCAGCCCATGAGCATTTGTACGGTTTTTCACCTGCAGAAAGGGCGATAAGAAAAGAAAGGGCATTGTTTTGAGTTGCATGTTAGAAAATTGGAATGACGATTATATTGGACAATTCTTGTATATGTTACTGATGTGAGCACCAACATTTTAAGCTGGTATGGCAGGGGGGGGGGGGGGGGAGGCAACTTAAAATTAAAAAATGCTTATGGCTTGTTATATACATAACTTCACACCAAACGGGCCATGTCCACTGATCAATATGCTTTTAGTTTGAAGGAACTTTAATTTATCCATTATGAGATAGTGACGTAACTGCGTATTCTACTAATTGCAGCACATAAACGTGCAGGCCTACTCGAGGCGCTGGTGTACACGCACGAGTGTTGAAAGACGGAAGATTTACATATACAGATGTAAATGCTGCACATGTAAAGTTATGTCACTGTCCATAGGAAGACAAATAGAGTACAGTAACTTTGACACTGATAGCATATGCCACCATAATTTGCATAATTAATTAGCTAATTTGCATAATTACATTTTTCAGTGATTAACGTTATCACTTCAGAAATTGTTAAATAACATAGCAACACACTATATTCAATGGTTCATCTACAGAGTTTTGAATTTGAATACAGATGACAGGGAGTAAGGGGCGGGTGATGTTAGGAATGTGGTACGCTGAAAATTGAACTACAACGCTGTCTACCTTCCTTTGCGCAGTAATGTCAGTGTGTATTGTAGTGATTACTTAAATATGATGTGACCCAACAGAAGGTAATGAGGCACAATGCAATGCAGTAGCTAATTTGATTTAAAAGCACAAATGTGAGACACGGTCATAATAAGTCAAATTTATAAAAAGCCTTATCTCTGATCTTTGATACATCATCATTGATTTATCCAACCAAAGACTCAAATTCATGAAAATAAAGAGTTTATTTGTATTTGATGTTCTGAGAAAAGGTGATTTTCAATAATCTGTAACTTTTTTTTATTTTTAGGAATGTAATATAACATTGACATTGGTACCAAAATGTACTTTAACTTATACTTGATATAAATAATTCAATATTCATATGTCCCTCATTTACTTGCATTAGGTCACATTATGATTGACAGTAGTTTAATATCACCCTGCTTTGACAGGAATATTCAGTAGCAATCACTGGATTAAACACTGACATCTCCGCATAGAGGAAGGTAATTTTACTTCAGTTCAATTATACCTTGAATTGTTGATGATTCTGTAGGCTTTACGTTTTTCAAGCAACAGTTTACTCAATAGGTTTTGTTAAACGTTTAACTCCCTGAGCACTACCTACCTACCTACTTATCAGGTTGTTTTTGATTGGTTAATTATACACATACTTATTTGCTTCCAGAGTATTTCACTCCAATCTTAATCAGGGGTACACTGTTTCAAACCCATGTTCATGATTAGTGCAACAAATGATGTATCCATCTTTCTGACCAATCAGTAGGTAGTTCTCAAGGGGACAAATTAACAAATATTTCTAGCAAAAATCAATATATTTCTATAGTAAAACACCATGCATATTCCTATTAAGGATAAACGGTATAAGATGTTATGTTTGTTAAGGATTCATTATACACGTACAGACCACATAAAAATCCCAAACGTTACAACATGCAAATTGTGTAAAACCACAACCCAAAATATTAAGAGTGTAAATTAATATTTTCATGGTGAAAAAACAGGCAAGGATTAAGACAATGTTATATTCAAAGTTACTTTATATCACACTTATGTAAAAGAGGTACATTGATCAATTTGCAATTCTCTTACATCAATTAAAAAAATCAATGTTTATGACACAATTACAAGATTATGACACTTTCTTATATAGTGGGTGTGGTTTTGGCTGTCAACAGGCAATTTGATTGGGTTTTTTGCTGATTTTCAGCCGATACATACTATTTATTATGAGACGATAATACATAGTTTTGGGCGGGGCTTAATTCATTCGAGCGTATGATCATCGCGAGAAGCTGTTCAAGCGTGCCCTAAGTTTCCGGCGTATGCGTTGTGCATATAACGCAGCTTTGCCATGTGTGCGTGTGCTAAAGAATGCGAGTATTCGAAGCAGGAAGTTTGGTGAAGTTGATTCACCAATCTTATAAAGGGGGATATTTGGTGTTTGATTAAAAAAAATCTAACAAAAAGTTTTATTTTTATGATAAAAGATAAAAATAACCAATAAACTAACTAAGAATGAGAATAGTGCGGCGACCATAAACGACTCTCCAAATATGGTATAGCCTATATACATTATTATACCAACGTATATAGCAAAACAGCTACAAACTATATTTTATTCTCTAAATATGCCATACGTAATTGAATAATATCCATTTCAACACTCCCATGGCTTAGCCTCATAAAATCGCAAATACTTGCTTCCCTGTGCATCAATTATGTCTCTTCTCCGTTTGTCAAAATATATAATTTTTGAAATATTGCAGATGTACCAACCAATCAGTGTGAAAATAAGATCTACTGGTGCATCCCGTGAAATACAAGTTATGTAACACCAATCAGTGTGAAGCTGTGCAAAACCCATATACCAATATATAAAGATATAGAGAAACCACTGATGATAAAGAACACTTTGATCTAGATAGAAGATAAGATCAAATCTTTAAGATGTTGAACGCTTTCAGAGATTGTCTCACCAATATGTGACCCTAGCTTGAACCAGAAGGTGAATTTAGTGAGCATGGACGTGGTCAAAATGAATGTGTGATGTACAAACGGAGAGAAGATTTTGATGGAATGAGGACAATCATAGACAGTACTGCCCTTTGGATACCAGAATGGAATCTATGTGACAACAGGATTCCATAAGTACCTATGTCAACTGACAAGAGGAATGCTGGTTGGAGCTATCAGTCAAAGAGTATCAATATAATGAGGATGACCAAGCACGGAATCTTAATATGTACTGATGCAAATGAATTGTCCATGTGAATACAGGCAAGACAAGTGTTTGGCTTTCCATGTCAAACCATGTCAAACCCAACAAAATCCAACAGAAGGGGGGTCAGACCCCATTCCCGCAATCAAATAGGCGCCGAAAAGTTATTTGTGGGAGCATGACCTCCTGGATTGCGACTGGCGCAGCCAGGGATCCCCGGGGCGGCACACCCCATTTTGTGTGTCATTATTTGTTCCATGTTTGCCCCTGTTAGCTTTATTGCTATAAACCTCCCAAATAGGTTAGGGTTATAGGGGTGAAATGTGTTGATATGCATATGGAATAACACAATGGAATATGTGAGACTACAAGTGACAATTAGTACTGGTTCAAGTCAAAAATGAAAGCGTTGTGATGAAATAAACACAACCATGCACAGTTATGGAACAACACAATCTTTCTATTTAAAACATGATGAGATAAGAGCTAGGTTCAGCCAATATGAACAACTACCCACCACAGGTTCTGTTAAATAACACCATGAAATCGTCTTTTACAAGACAAGATGACAAGTGTTAGCTTGAACTTAACTGCTCAAAAAAAGTTTAGAATATTTTTTTAAGCACAAGATTTTCAGATATCGCGGGATATGTTCATTAAGTGTTATATATCCATGTAAAGCTGATGTGTTCATCTTTACAATGATACCAAATTTGAAGCAATCTCTTGCTCCAGTGCTCAGCTACTTGCTTGAGAACATGGGGAGGTCACAATCTGAATGTGCCAAAATCAACACTATTTTGTGCTCAAAAGAACATATTTGTCGTCTGTTCAATGAAGTGACCACTACAATGAAGTGCGATGATCTATTAAGCACAAAATAGTGTTGATTTGGCACTTTCAGATTGCGACATCCCCATTTTCTCAAGCATGTGGCTGAGCACTAGAACAAGGGATTGCTTCAAATTGGATATCATTGTAAAGATGAACACATCAGCTTTTAAATTATATATTACACTTAATGAACATATTCCGCGATATTTGAAAATCTTGTGTTTAAAAAAATATTCCAAACTTTTTTTGAGCAGTTTAGATGGAAATGGTGTTATTGTGATGAGTTCAATCAGGAATGGGTTCATAAGAAATTTCCATGTGTTCATAAGATCAGACATAATATTTGGCTTCACTAACAGGTAGGTGAGTGAATGTAGATGGAATGAGGATTACAGACACATTGTTGCCAACTTAAATTTATCCCACTAAAAAAAGTAGCCTAATTTTTGTTGAGCCCATAGAAATACATTGGTAGACTTAACTTTTTCTTGGCCATGGCACCCCTTTTTTAGCAGTGGTGCTGGGGTCAAAAGTAGCCCAATTCAGTGGTCTAGTCGCGGCATTGGCAACACTGACAAGACACAACAAGTGCTGCCTTTAGCTCAGCAGTGAAAGGATAATAAGGTCAACCAAGTACAGATTATTTGAAAGAGAATAAATGAATTAAATCTTCTATGTGGTGACAACAAAAGACAAAACAAGTGCTTGCTTGAAACAAATGGTAAATGGGTGAATGGTGAATAAGTAACAGACAATCAAGTATATATTTTTTATAAACTATAAAAAACACAATGACATTTTCTATTACAAGACAAAACAAGTGCTGCATGGCTTGAACTACATGAGTGTTGATATAGGCTGTATGTCCTGTGTTTGTTTGAAACACAAAGGACTTTGTCACCATGGTTACGGTTACTGTGACGAATATCCAGCGAGTTAGTGATGAGTAGAGTGACAAAGAGTTAATAACTGGGGAAAATGGAAGAAAAAATTGTTTAAAATTGTTTTTGATTTATTTACATAATGACCTCCTCAGTGTTTCTTCATGTGGAGAGAAAGATGGTCGCTACGAGAGAACGCCCTCTGGCAACAGGGGCATACGTATGGTTTTGCGCCAGTGTGTTTGCGGTGGTGCCTGGTTAGCTCGTCGGAGCGAGCAAAACGCCAAGTGCATTCTTCCCAGGTACACTTGTACGGCTTCTCGCCTGGATAAAGGGAAAATCAAAGATCGCAGAGAGTTGGTTCAAATCAGATATTACACTTACGGGGGGGTAACAAAATAAAAGCATAGAAAACAATGAGAAATTCCAGGCTCTATCTCAAATCTTATCACTGAATATTCTGAATGGCTTCATGCTCAAAACATTGTGTCAGTTGGATAAGAATCTGTCCAATAAGACAAAACCAAGAAGGAAAGAAACTATTTGATTTGTATCCAGCGATCAAAACCCACGCATGTCCTTTTGATATTTTTTTCTGATTTTAAAGTAACACATAAACCATGGCAACCATACACAGTCAATGTAAAACAGCACAGGGTGGTTTAAGTTTACCTATTTTTGACAGCCATTTTCTTTTTGTATTTCATTAGAGCAGTGAGTGTTGACGTTCACTGTGAGTCATGCGACCAACAACTGATGCACTGTTAAGACTTTAACAAACTCTAATGTATCACTTATTAATTAAAGGTAGATGACCCGATCACATTTTCGTAACACAGAATTATTTCAAACATACGGAGATTTTCATATCATATGAAAGCTCGTATTTTTCTCATCATCATACTGAAATTTGACGGCCTAAATCGGTATAATTACGGAGAAATCGATGAAATAACGTCGAATTACCGCGAATGGTGGTAACCACCGATATAGTTTGTGTACTACTCAATGGGTACAGTTCACAGCTTCTTGTGCATCTAAAATAAGAACCATTAGAGCTATGCAACTCAAACTTTGGAACACAACTTTTTTAAGGATGACCTTTCATCATGTAGAATAGAAAACTTCAAGTTGAAAATCGGAACATCTACCTTTAAGACTTTAACAAACTCTAATGTATCACTTATTAATTAACTTGATTATTCAGAGCAATAATACTGGCATTGATGTGTGCTAATCATCGTTTATAAATCATGCTCAGAAGTGTCTAGTGCGTTGGTATTTATAGATGAGAAGGCATCCATGAACAAATTGCACAAAACCAATCTAATTAATAACTTCCATACTTTATAAACAAAACAAACCAACTCTTTTTTCCTCTTCCCAATAATGCCACTACATTAAATAAATTGCATAAAAATTTTAAAACGTTTACCAGCAAGTAATAGTATAAAGGCTGTCAAAATTAGGTAAACACTTTTGAGGCACCCTATACTGTCAGCTATGGTGATTCTAAATACAATGAGTGCCCAGACAACAAACTGATCCTGTTAGCAACCAACCCTAATTAGCATGGACAATCACATTCAAAATCGTTCAGAGATCGTCTACTAAGATATAGCCTTGTGCCCAGCTTTGTTAAAAAAATCTGAATACATTTGAACATATTCAAGCAAGCGGGTGAGAAATCCATGCATGCGACAGAGCCTATTTGACCACACCATATGCGCAATAACTGTAAAGCAACTTGAGTTGAGTCTGCGACAGAGACCAATTAGGATCTCACGCATGCTTTGATTGGCTATGCCATGGGAGCACAGGTGGGGAGTGATAGGAGGAAGCGAGCCGAGGTAATTTTGGCAAATTTGGCAATTCAACTGTCAAAATCGTTCACATGCACCCCTGCTAACAAGCTCGTAGCCGGGGGAAGCCATGCAGAATAGGAAGTCAGGGTTTATCCCCTGAGGGGGCGATGCACGGCGCTGCCATGACCTAGGCAAAAAAATAAAATGTTCTTTTAGCAGTTACATGTACTAAATCCATTCTGATGTTCTGCCATATTGCCGATAAGATATTGGTCCGTAGAGCCCAATTTAAGCAATGCAATCCAGCTTCACTTGATGGTAAAAGATTTGCCCTTGGTTAAACACTTTCCACGCGGCAGTTGTCTACAGACGACATTCTAACATTTCACAAAATGTTTCAAAAATTTCAGATTTATTGAATTTTATTACCATATTTGGAATCATCATGAGAAATGCATTAAAATAAGTACAAACATGCCTAGTTTTAGATCAGTAATCCTTGAAATAGACTTTGAAAGTTTGGAAAGGTTTCTGAAAAATCTGTTTTGTATATGGTAAAACTAATAGCCGCATGGAAAGTGTTAAGCTATACAATTAAGAAGATGACAGTGTTTCTATTCCTATTTGGCTTGGGGTAGGAGTTTGGAAGTGGTTTTGGGTAGTCTTACTCGACTGGAAAACTATCGTGAGCAAAAAGATCAGATAAAAAAAGTGAGCAAGTGCGTGAAGGATAAAGAGTGGAGACAATATCAAATTTCTGATGGTAACATTTGTGAAAGTGTATTCTGTGATTAAGAATGAGGACAAAAAGATTAATTGAAATTTAAAAGAGATGCCTTTGTAATTGATTTACAGCCAAATATGGAAGACAACTGTCGGGATCATACATCTAATAAGGCGCTATGATTAGTGTATCACCCACTTTGGCCTTTCATTCACCCAGACCCAAAATGGGCTATAAAATAACACCTTTGGCAATACATGATGTAATATGAAAGATTGATACAAAATGCTGATGAATGATGGGTAATCTATGAACAAACTTGTTTTCATTATGACCACAGAATGACGCGCCTGGTCCCTAAGATACGAGACAAAATAACCCTTTATTTAGACCAAAAGCGTCGTCAGGCTTGACATAGTATACATATGTTGAGTGACTGAAATATGAATGAATGTTTGGATGGACATCACCATTTCCTTCAATTCCATCAGTGAATGGGATATGATGACGGTGTCAGGTAGGGAGGTTGTGGGGTGAAATGGAAGATTTATAAATAAGATGTGTAGTTAAGTAAAAAGTAAAAAGTAAAGACTCGCGCCAAACTTCTTAAGCTCGCGCGCAGAGTGCCCATCTCTCTTTCATTAGCGTTTAGGACAGACTCCCCATGTAATATTTGGCTGTGGTGGGGGTGGGGGGGGGGGGGGGGGGGGTTCGCCACTCCTCCCACACAGCAAGTCTGTTATACTTCCCAACATGAATTAATGCAGGTACCCTATTATACACCTGGGTGAAGCGTGGCAAGTGCGGTGAAGTGCATTGCCCAAGGACACAACACGCTGGCAGCTACGGGGCTCGAACCCACAACCTTTGTACTGTGGAGCGAGAGTGAATCCGTTGGACCACGCGTGTGTAGGTAAAAAAACAAACTAATTTGAAATATGCGTAACTAAACAATAGTGTCACTGTATGTGTGTATGCATGTATGCATTGTTGGATACTTGTTTTGTCATTGTCCCGGTATTGTCACTTGCCATCTTTTGCTCATTTTCCCCCCATATTTTACTTTTCTAACAGTGTTCTGCTTGCAAATGAAAATGTGCGGGAAAATGAGTCAGAAAAGGTAGGGTTTGTTTGTGTTCTTGAAATGTTAAAAAAGTGTGCTTGAAATGAGAAAATATGGCATTTCGAAGGCTATTTTGCACCATTTTTGGGGTAAAATAGGGGTAAAAATTGCTGAAATAAGACAGCACGAAATGGGGATGGGGGGGGGGGGTATTTTTGACTGAGTGAACAATCATGTGTTTTACCGTTGAATACAAAGTGATATTATCTGGGTCCCTGTTTAAAATGTGCGGTGGAGGGTATGCTACAACTCATATTTATATCCTACAATGTGTATACCCAATCGTAATCATGTGCCAATGGAAAGAAAATTTGGATACATATCATTTTACTATCCACTAAAATGTGGGTCATGATTGGGTCTAACTTTTGAAAAAAGTTGCTGAATTCTGTTTTTCAGATAAGGCCAAACAAAGAAGAAGGTCTGTCTCAGAAGCCTGCCCGCATTGGTATGTGAAATAAGCTACAGTGCGTAGGTCTATGCGCTGGGGGCTAAACAACTCTTCTTTTTTTAAATTTAAATTTTTATTTTTTATTTTTTTTATTTTTTAATTTTTAATTTTTAATTTTTTTTAAAAAAAGTTTTAAAAAGTTCTCCGTATGCTTGGATAATCAACAACAAAAATCGCATACCTCAGCACTTAGCTTTTTTGCACAATGTTTCTGAGACGGATCTTCTTCTTTGTTTGGCCTAAAATGGCATTCTAGAGCACAGGCCAATCAAATTACTGACAATTGCAAGGGGACAATCACTTCCAAAAATTAAGAGGGTATAAGCCTTTATTCAAATACAAAGGGGGAAATAAATATGAAATACAAAAGTATGAAAAGGAAACCAGCCTATTTTGCTGTGCATCCTGTAGCTTGTTAGGAACTGATTGAGTACCCAGTGTTTTCACTACACACATGCTTTCATAATTCAAAGCTTTAAATTGCCTTAGAGTGTTAAGGTTCTAGCACATGCTCTACAGTGCAAAGTTCTTAAGTGTAATTTGCAAGCAAGTAGGGTGATAATCTGAGAGGGGCTCAGACACTGTCATCATCTTACTTATTGATGATTCGCACAACAGCCTCTAAGATCAACACATGTAAAGTTGTTGATTATAAATAGCATCAATGGGGTTGTATGGTGCCTTATGTGCTTGAAATCGATTTTAGATATTTCTGAACATCTGGGAAGTCTGAATTTTTCATTTTTTTCTGAAAACCTTGGTAGATTAAATTGTTTGTACTTTTCTGAAAATCTTGGTAGTCTGAATTGTCCATACTTTTCTGAAAATCTTGGTAGTCTGATTTTTTTTACTTTTCTGAAAATCTTAGTAGCCTGTGAATTGTCCATACTTTTCTGAAAATCTTGGTAGTCTGAATTTTTGTACTTTTCTGAAAATCTTGGTTGTCTGAATTGTCCATACTTTTCTGAATTTCTTGGTAGTCTGAATTTTTGTACTTTTCTGAAAATCTTGGTAGTCTGAATTTTCCATATTTTTTTGAAAATCTTGGTAGTCTGAATTTTTGTACTTTTCTGAAAATCTTGGTAGTCTGAATTTTCAATACTTTTCTGAAAATCTTGGTAGTCTGAATTTTCAATACTTTTCTGAAAATCTTGGTAGTCTGAATTTTCAATACTTTTCTGAAAATCTTGGTAGTCTGAATTTTCAATACTTTTCTGAAAATCTTGGTAGTCTCTGTAATCTCAAGGGGTTCATGCCCTACTTTGTGCAGTTCAAAACGTACGTTGATTCCCCACTTAGTAGGAAATACAGGGCGATCATCCAATTAAAATTACAGGGTGATCAAAATTAACTTGGCAAAATTAATCATGTCTTAACCCTAACCCCGGTTTAGGATTTTTGACCGGGATCACAATTTTCGAGGAAAAAACACCAACTAAATCTCCGGGAACCTGCCGGGATTCGATCCTGGGACCCTCCGTTCTCGAGCCCCACCTTCCTAACACTAAGCCACGGCCCTCAGCTACACATTCGTGCAGTATACTGCACTCATTATATAGGCTCGGTTGACTACGTCATCGAAAACCGACGGCGCATGCGTTTGGAGAGGGACTTTGGATTAGCATTTTTTAGCACTCAGGGGGGTTAGGGTTAAGAACCCACCCACTATAGGATGGGCTATATACACAGGGCATAAAGCCAGTGTTATCAAAAGAAATTTCCCAATGGTGAGGTATTATTTATTCAGATCACCAGAAAAACGCAAAATTCTCTCCAAGTATTCAATCAACAAACTGTATACTGTTCCTTTCGTTTACGATAACGAACCTTGTACCTTCTTTGGAGAAATAAATTGAGTTAAAATGGAACCGTAAGTGACAAAAAACAACCCAGTTCTACAGGCCTAACAAACTTTTCTAATTTTTCTTCACAATATGTTATTTTGAAAGACCACGGATGAAAATGTTCTTAAAAGGTCCGTCTACCTGTATAAAAGGGTGTTTTTTGTCACCGTGCAAAATTTCTTACAAATTGGTACAGTACACCTACCAGTATGCGTTCTCATGTGGGCCTTTAAATGTGAGCTCTTTGTATACACCTTATTACAGTTGAGAAAGTTACACTTGTGTATCCGCCTGGCTTTATTTCTATCTGGACCAGCCAGTCGTCTTCCTTGCATAATTTCCAGGGTGGAGTTTGGTGATCTTAGGACGGCATTTTGCGGTGGGCTTGTTCTCATTTGATCGCCTGTGGACGATGACATGGCTGTCCAGGCTTGTGATGGGCCATGGTAGTCTACTAACCTAGAACTGGAATGAAAAGAAATAGAATTATTAATTTTGTGTTCTTCAGAAATTGAGAAGACGTTGGTTCAATTCAGGACCGAGAAATATCCTTGATATCGTTCTGGCATAGCCTAAGTGGGACTGGGGTATCCAGACATGGATGTCCAGGCTTGTGATGGGCTGTGGTAGTCTACTAACCTAGAGCTGTATTCAAAGGAATGAAAAGAAATTTAAGAATTATATATTTGTTTCTTTATTTTGTTTACTACGGAAATTGAGAAGACGTTGGTTCAATTCAGGACCGAGAAATATCCTTGATATCCTTCTGGCATAGCCTAAGTGGGAGGGATTATGGTACCCCTCAACTGGAGGGCAATTAGGATTGTGCAGTTCAAAATAACAATGTATGTTAATTCCCCACTTAGGAAACAAAGGGATCACCCAATTAAATTTACAGGGTGATCAAAATGTGTAAGGTACCTTTTTCAGCAAATTTACACTCCAAATTTTAGCCCCTGAGTTCCAAATCTTGGCTGGCTAACACAACTGACACATCCTTGCTTCTCTCGGTTGGATGCATGCCAGACTTGTTATGTCTATTTATTGGGTAAGTAAACTTGAGGTCATTAACTGCCTTACTTCTGGTAGTCATTCTACAGTTTTAACACTAATAAAAATTAGTATTGTTGTGTATGAATTCGGAAATTTGTTGAGCACAGTGTAAAGAAATTTCAAAATTGCCTACTGCATGATAGAGAAAGTCAATCAATATTTGTGCGCATGGCTAGTTCGTAAGCCTATTGTTTCAGTCAATCAATGGCAGTGCATTTCTGTGATTTTGTTTTGTACCCAGACTCCTTTGCTGAACTGGGCAGCTGTTTTCTGCTTGCGGCATATCGTTCCATGATTTTATTCAAGATGGCAGCATCTGACAGAGCAAGGGAGTTAAAAGGTGGGTCGGGTAAAATCATACACCACCTTTGTCGTACGTCAGAAACGCTGGCTAATTAATTTGCAAAATTATCAATTGTATTGCTTTGACGTGTGTAGTTTATTGAAATAAATGGCAGGTATACCTCTCTTTATCACAACGATGTCCGCAAAAGTTTTTGGTCCTGTGTCTATTTCAGAGCGTCAGGTGACAATAGGTCAATACATGCCTATGTAGATGCTCACAATAGCACTCCCTCTATGGGGTCGTGCCATTATTCACATATCAACATCAGTACATGTGCATTGATTTTCCTAATTTTTCTTGAAACGATACATACAGTACGCATTCCTTGACCTATAATTATTAAACATGAGTGAATGCCAAGAATCTGACATCACAAATCATTTTCCAGGGCATGCGCATGTTGGCCTATAGACCCTTTTCACTTTTAGGAGAAAATCTTAGTGTTGGATACCTCATATAAAGGTTTGATACAAGATTGCGTTTTATAGATACTAGCGGAGTACCCTCGCTACGCTCGGGTCCCTGCTAGATGGTTATGCCACATTACCTACCTCTGAAACCACATAAACCCCCGTGGTTTTACACCGCCCCCCCCCCCCCCAACATGACACCAAATATCCCTACCAACTACCAACAGGTCTATTCCTGTGTGGCTTCTGCGCCATGTGTAGGAGTATGTGTGCCGCGGCAGTGAGCCCTTGCGCAAACATGCACGTGACACGTTACCACGGTAAGATTACGCTGTATAGTACACGCAACACACAATGTTGTTCAATTCTAGTGGCATTTATGAGCCAAATCTGAGAGGTTTTTTGCTGTTTTTGGAGCCAATTGTTAACCAATTTCACTGAAATAAACTTTAACACCCTTCCCGTTATTTCCTCTATCTTTCATGCAAATTAGGCGCCACTTTGATCACAACTAACGGAGAAATAAGGATAACAAATAAACAAACACACAAAGAAACACACACCGTTTCCAGATTTTTAGTAGGATATTTGTTTTCTTACTCTGATACTTCAGCTAGTTTACTTAGAGCCCCAGCTCCCGTAAGTGTAACTGATTCTAATGTGACTGTCGGCCGATCGTCTTCAGGATGCGTTGTTCTGCGTGGCATTGTGGGTATTGAGATTGGAGGAGAGGTGGTTTTCAACTTGAGGTCTAGCGGACCGCTTTCTGTGAAGTACAAAGGTAAAGATAAACTGTTATAGTCTGCATTGATGGTGGTCAAACTACAGGGAAAATAAGATAGAGATTCATAGTTCTATACAAAGACAACTGTTATTGTTTCTAAACCAGACTGAGGGAAGAACGTTAATTTCTAAAAGAAATATCATCAAAAGTATTCTCAACTTAACCTTAACACTTTCCACGCGGCTATTAGTTTTACCAATATACCAAACAGATTGTTCAGAAACCTACCCAACTTTCAAGGTCTATCTTAAGGATTACTGAACCAATACTAGGCATGTTGATACTTATTTTAATGCATTTCTCACGGTGATTTCAAAAAATTATGGTGATGAAGTTCAATGATTTTGACATATTTGAAACATTTTTATGAAATTTTGGAATGTCGTCTGCAGACGCCTGCCGACTGGAAAGTGTTAACTGCCTACTTCTGGATTTTTAGTCATAATTAATGTTATTAAAAATCAAATCTAACTGAAAAAGTTTCTATTTTGTTGTCAATTTTTGACAGTGATTTTGAAACATATCACATTCTTGTAGCAAGTTTTTGTCTTTGTTGTCAACCTTGTAATAGAAGCCTTCTGATGAGAGGTTCATATATTTTAAGATTGAAATCTAGTCGAGCTCAAGGTGTTGACGTGGTTGGAAAATACAAGTTGGTTCATATTATGAAATTCAAATTCCCCAGTCAGAAATCCAAGCAAACTCTTATATTCCTGTGAGCCAATTCCTGTCTTGGGATTGGAGGTCCATATTATAGGCATGATTAAGATCTGACTTTAAAGGTGTTGACTTGGGTTGAAAAATAGGCTCATGGTCCAAATCCTAAATTGGAGTACACCTGTCTATTCCTGTTGGGAATGATTTAAGGCACTGACTTCGTTGAATAGTTTCAAGTTTAATAACCCAGTCCCCAATCAGAAATTGGAGCACACCGTACTAGGCTGTTCCTATCTTGGGATAGGAATATTATTAGATCTTAGTTAAAGGTGTTGAAACAGGTTGCCAAGCTCTGGTGTGATGACAAAGTTACCTGTCCATTGGATTACTAGTTGATTGTTCACACATACGCATATGTATCAGTTAGGCAGGTGTTTTATATGGACCTGTTGCTACATTAAAAACATCACACGTTAAATATGAAGCCCTAACCTGCAAGGTGTGAGTTTGTTGGACATATTGGCAGAGTATTGGTTAAGTACTTATGACAGGTTTAACCCTGTGAACACTTTGCAGAAGTATCAGCCACTAAAAGCTTTATTGATAAGTTACAAATAACCAATTTACAGGAATTTCTTTTATGACCATAGAAACCACAACGGTACGTGACCTGGGTTCGATTCCAGGCTGGAGCGGAGCCAGGTTTCCCTCATTATTTGGCCAGTATATTCCTCCTGATCATCTTTATTCACAAAACCAACAGCCATCACCTCAGACTACCACACTGGGGACATGGGTTTGATTCCAGACCACGTCGTAGCCAGATTCCCTTCATTATTTGGCTATTATATTCTTCCTGATAATTGAAACCATCACGTATCACCTCAGACTACCACACTGGGGACATGGGTTCGATTCCAGGCCGCGGCGGAACCAGGTTCCCCTCATTATTTGGCCATTAGTATATTCCTTCTGATAATTATTATTCCTAGCCCCCCCCCCCCATTCCCCCCGTAAGGCGGGTGAAAAATACAAAGTACCTGTCCGACTGGCAGGTAACAAATTTCAAACTCACAGTGGAAGTGAGCTACATTGGCTGGTGGAATTTCTGTCGGGCAGGTATTTTTTGTGAGTTATCTGCCCGACTGGCCGGTTGAAAAAAATCTGAAGTTCCAGCCATGGTTCCAATATCTGTGGTTAAACTCACCTATTACAGATGTTGTGTTCTTGGTTTGTACAGGAGATTTGGTTTGCATTGGTGTTGTTGGTGGTGTATATTCTCGTTGTTTTCCGTTCATTGATAAATCAACTGGTTCTGTTTGGTAATCGTCTTCCTCTGTACTTGTTGAGACATACAACTGTGGTGGTAAATAGAGAGAGAAGAAAGCAATAATAAATGACAACATTTGTATTTGTACTTATGTATACAAGAAGATTAGGCATAGTAGGTGTTCCACAAGGTTCAGTCATTGGACCTTTAGGAGCCATATTGTACGGACATCAACTCATGTAACACATAAAACAGGCTTGTGGAACACACACACCAATGCGTGTAAGCGCCTCCAAACAAGGACATGGAGAGTGAACTATACAAACGTGGATCTAAAATAGTCCACAGTTAGAAGGTGTGTAAACACATAAGGTCCTCGTTTGGCAGTATTTACACATACGCACCCCGATATTTTAAGGGAAAAAAGGTTTCACCGTCAACTGCAGACGTATTGTAAATACCCCAGATTTTGAACAGCGCCATCTATCGACCATCTTGAGCTCAGATAAAGCCTTATGTCAACCGTGAACATCCACGGTTAGGTGTGCGTCCACGGTTAGATAGTGTGATAACACATTATAAAGGTCCTCATTTGGCGGCGGTTACGTACACATATATGTGTGTGTTCCACAAGGATCAGTTACATGAACATTCATATTAGTATCATACAATTATTTTTGGTAGGTTAAATTTAGTCCAGTGTTCAACATAGATAATAGCAGTTGGTGTGTAACAGGTTGGTGTTCCATAGTATAACACAGCATGTAATTGTCTTTGGGTATGACTTATGTGTCTCAGAATATCCATTTCAACACAGAAAATAGGTTTAGTCAAGGTGTTTATGTGTGTGTTTCCCAAAAATCAGCAGCTATAACATCATTTTCTCATGAGGCAAATTTATAACTGCAACAGAAATAGCAGAGTACTGATGATTAAAACGCAACAATTGAAAATAATATATAGAGAGATGAACTTGAACAAGAAAGTGAACTAATTGTTATAATTACTGTAAAACAACTTAATTTCGCTAGCAATTTCATTTCCCTAATTTTGCTAGGAGATCCAATTCGCCATATTAAATTGCCGCCAATTATATTATTTATAATGGTTATTATATAGGAAGATGATACAAATTAGTGAAATCAAATTTCCGCAAAAGTTGACTAAATGCTAATTCGCTAAATTAAGTTTCCGTGAAATTAAGTTGTTTTACAGTATTATTACTAACACTACATGCATTAAGTGGGGATGATGCTGTTTCAAAAGCCCTATGGCAGCCAGGTCTATGGGAAACATTTCAGCGTTTCACCAGCGAAAACTAAGTCAAGCTACTGTTCAAATTAAAGGTACAGGTTTGAGGGTTGTAGAAATTATGAATAGCAAGTTGTACAAAATGGTGTAGGGAGTAGCTTAGCACTTTCCATGCGGCTATTAGTTTTATCTCATGATTACCGGAACCCAAACTAGGCATGTTTATACTTATTTTAATGCATTTCTCATGGTGATTCCAAATATGGTTATGAAATTTAATAATTTTGACATTTTTAAAACATTTTGTGAAATTTTGGAACTGTCGTCTGCAGACGCCTGCCGTGTGGAAAGTGTTAGTATACCCTCTACCAAACCTTATTGATGTATATATTTTAAAGAACAATGACTATACACAGTGAATGATCAAAATGGGGAGTGTTCTACAAGCCATCCATGGAATCGTAACTAACGTGCATCACATTGTTATTTATTTATATTTATATTTATAACAATTAGGCTTAAGAGCCAGGACAAACCCAAAAGTGACTTAAGCACTAAATTAAAGGGATGCCCGATGTGTGTGTGTACAGATACAGACCCGGGATGATCCCCTACTCTTTACGAAGGAGTCTGACCTTTTAACGTGCTCGGGATAGCTCTTCCGATGCACGGGACCACCATTTCTACGTGACTTCCGAACCACGAGGCAATTGAGACAAAGTACCTTGCCGAAGGATACAAACATGTTGGCGGTAGCGGGGCTAGAACTCACAACCTTTGTATTGTAAGACCTGCATGTTATCCACTAGACCACACATGTTATGTTAGAAAAACCAAATCCCTGATTTAAGGATTCGGCGAAGTTAAGATCCATTTGAGCTACATGTTTATAAGAGTACCCTCCCCTCTCTTCACCATCAATGACTTAAGCAAAAACCACGTTGCTTTCCTGCCACTAATGTCTATGTCATCACTACTGATAACGTCTTTCTTTATGCCACGGGCCAAATGCACCATGACAGGACAATGCCGGGAAAAGTAACACAGCCAGGAAGCGCAGTATCATCATATCCTATACTTTGGCTCGTTTCAAGTCATCTAGATAATTGTTTAATTGCTGTCAAAATCAACTCTTGACCATATTTTGATTGCTAATATTAAATGACCTAGATAATGGATTGGTGCGAATTATAGCAGACAGAATCACAATAACGGTTGATAACGGATGCACGGCACATAGCCTCCTGGCCACGGTCAGACACACGCAGGTCAGCTCACTGGGCATGCTTGAAAACTCACAAAATGTTGGTAACCAATCAGAGCGATAGGTCAAGCTGACATGTTGCGCACCATAGATATCAGTTTGACCAGCTTGTGAGGTAAGGTTGATCTTGTGTTTTACGCATGGTGATATTCACTCATAAGGGTCGGTACATTAGCCGTTATCTTAACCCTAACTCCCTGGGCGTATTTTGGGGAATGAAACTATCAGGGTTTACCCTTTTTCCTTCTTCTTTTGGGGTATTTTCCTTTTCCTTTTTTTTCCTTTTCCTTTTTTCCCTTCCCCTTTTCATTTTCTTTGTCTTACCCATTTTATCGCTCAATATGGGGGGATTTAGTCTGTGCATGCCCTAGGGATCGAACTCAGCCACACCCATGGACACCTTACAAAGTGCGCTAACTGGTCAGCTCGAAAAGCTTAAGTTTTTCTTAGCCATTTGAAAGCCCACTGTATCTTTCCACGAGACCGGGGAAGCATACGGTACCAGCAGTTTGCACTGTAGCGATTTGTAGTGTGTAAGATGGTTAGGGTTAATTGTGCCATCACACAAAAAAGCTAGAAACTAAACCATCACCTCCCCTAATGATCCTGTGGTATAGTTTTGTATGTGTAGCGGGGGAGGGGAGTGGGAGTGGCAAAGAGAGAATCTTCTCTTCCCAAATATCCCATAAGGTTCACATAATGGAGAAAAGACAAATTTAGCTGACCATTTGGTTGTAACTAAATTTATATCAGCGACCCATCCCCATGGGTCATCATTACAAAAAAAACTTTGGGAAATCTGCTCCTTACCAAACACAAAGAGACAACATTCCATGAAATCATCCTTTATATATCGGAGCTGTCAGATTTCAATTAATTAATATAAGTTATGAGCCAATATGATGATATCTTATGGTCAGGCAGTGAAAAAACACCTTCTTTTCTGCAGAGTAGGTATGATTTTGTGAATGATCAACAATTTTTCAAAATTTACGACAAAAAAGTTGGACCTGTAGAACTGGTTGGTCCCCCCTGCATCATTATGGATCTAAAATGACATATTTGAAGATCTTTAGTGTAAATGAGATGCAAAATGTCAGTTTCAATCACTAGTGGCTCAAGAGAGCCATCCACAACCAGGTTACATTTTCCCCTGTTTCACTTTGTCAAACAGGTGTGAAAAAGCACAGATGGCCAACCATCCTTATAGTGATAACTATAATCCAATAATCCTTTTAAAACACTTTCCACGGCGGCTACTATTTTTACCATACACAGAATTGATCTTTCAGAAACCTTTCACAAATTTCAAAGTTTATCTCAAAGATTCCTGACCCAATACTAGGCATGTTTGTACTTATTTCAATGCATTTCTTATGGTGATTCTAAATATGGTAATGAAATTCAATAATTTTGACATTTTTTAAACATTTTGCGAAATTTTGGAATGTCGTCTGCAGCCGCCTGCCGCGTGGAAAGTGTTAAGACAATCCATGACTGATGTTTTGACCAGTGTTGATCATGTTACAGAACAGTGCATCCATCTCCATTACTGTACCCATTTCCTTCAGATCATCCTAGCATCCTTAGAAGCCTAGTTGAAACCATGTGTACATGATACTCCAGACACATGATTCTCCTCAAGATCAAGCTCATCCTTCCGACTTTCGGAATGCCATCTGTGCGAAATGAAATCATCACTCCCTCGAGGACCAAATGTTAGGCATCGATTCCTTATGGATTGCAAGAGTGATTCCCGCGGGAGTGTTTGTTAAGCATCAACTTGCCAGTAAAAGTTTGTCCACAATTTACATAAACAAGACAGATGGCATTGAGTATGACTTTAACACTATAGTCCACTTAACCAATTACAGGGGGAGGGGGAAACATTAACAAGGAATCATGTTCATAATGAAATGAAGTCAGCTCTTTATCCTGTCCTACAGGGTGGTCCAAAAAAAACTATACCCAACTTTGGAGGCCATTTTCTCCTAGATGATAAAATATTTTAGTAATTTGGTTTGCATATTATTAAAGCATATATCGTTGGGCATTATTGGTGAAAATAGGGAAGATATTACATTAATATTTTTTGAGATATTGCTATTTTGAGCGAGTATGTGTAAAAATGGCTTTTCCACGGGAGCTGTCAATGCATCAACATGTTTGAATATGATATGACAATGACACACCTTTGTATTCATTGCACAGTTGACAATGACAAGCACACCTTATTAAACTTAATCCTTAACTGCTTATAATGGGTCTTGGGTCATTACATTATTGTGTCATATCATATTGTCATAAAAGTGCATATCATGTTGATGCATTGACAGCTCCCGTGGAAAAGCCATTTTTACACATACTCGCTAAAAATAGCAATATCTCAAAAAATATTAATGTAATATCTTCCCTATTTTCACCAATAATGCTCAACGATATATGCTTTAATAATATGCAAACCAAATTACTAAAATATTTTATCATCTAGGAGAAAATGGCCTCCAAAGTTGGGTATAGGTTTTTTTGGACCACCCTGTAGAGAAGGTGTCAATTGGCTGATGATCCCATACAGAGTATTGCATGTCACATATCAGTTTGCTAATAGACTAATCAAGTTGCACATACAAAACAGATAGTATAGCCCACACGGTGGAGTTTTCTTGGGATTTATCTTCAAAATGATGCCAGTATTTCCTGTCCTGGTGTTCCTTCCTGAATTATAGTACTACCATGACGACTATATTAAGCAATAAATTGCCAATTTAACATTGACAACATTTTTCTTTACACATAACACAGATGGTAGGGATGATGAGTTAAACAAGCATGTGCAACCTTTTCTACCCCCCCCCCCCCCCCCCCCCCCCCCCCCCCCCCCCCGGCCTCATTGTGATGTTGAGATCCATTCACGGGCCGCAGTGATTGTCAAACATTCCAAAACACGTCCGGAGGAGGGGTAATAGGGGGAGGGGAAGCTTAGGAAGAAAAATGCTCATTGAATACCCGCTTCTCTTCGTGTAATATCCTCTTTTTACTACCTGTTGCTGCTGCAAGGGCCATTTTAACAATGGGTTTTAACACACAGTCACGCCTCGAGCTATATTTACTAACTGCAGCGCGTCACCTACTAATTATAAGGGGGCACACCACTAAATCAATCCGCCATTTGTGTAACTTAGGAAGTTCCGGTTAAAATGGGCCGCATCAATGGGAATTTTGGAATTGCTTCGCGGGCCGCATGTGGCCCGCGGGCCGCAGGTTGCACACGCTTGAGTTAAACCATAATTGAGCAAGCACTGCTGCCTGATTTGCTGACTGATTTGCTTTCCAATTGGCTCTGGTTGGTTGACTGAGCTGTGCTCTGATTGGTTGATAGAGCTATGACAGGAGTATGCATGCTCTGATTGATTGGCATATACTCATTGTTCAAACCCATGGCTCCTGATCAGCCTAAGCAATAACCTTCATGATCATATGTTAACGTGTAATTGTCATGAGCATGGATTTGGCATGGCTATAAAGTTTGCTGGTCATTGATTGTGTCCCTCGCTGGACACTAGATTCGGGTAGTCAGAGGATCTATATTAGATCCAATTCCTGTTATAATTATTTTTTCTGATACCCTTCAGGATGACAATACACTACCCACATATCTCAGACTGAAGTAGTCTCTAGATCAGGTTACCGACAAATTGCAATGTGTACATGGTGCAAGTGCAAGGCGTCTTCCATATCCTAACCAAAACACATACCCTGTTTTCCAGTAACGCCCTTTCTATAGACTGTGCTAAGTCAGTGCAATAATAAGGGTTAATTTTTTTCACCCAATAGATTCAAATAAAGAATCCCATTGCAAATTTGTATCCTCCTAGAATCCAGCGAGGAACCAAGAATAATTCCCATCGATTTCCCGGGAATGCTCACTATTCACCCACTCAGATGCAAGGTACTGCTGCAGATCTATTGCTTAAAGAACCTTTTCTTTTGAGCAACTTCTGTACATATAATATCTTGTTATTGGTCGGGTAAATGCTCTTACTGGTGTTAAATTTGTGTCATTTTACAATTTTCTGGTTGAACAAACCCACATATGAACCAATTGAAAGCTATAATCTACATCCCAGCATATGTTCATGAAAAATGCTGAAATGCACTGTTATTTACAGGATTATGCATGCTTGTTTCTTTGAAGATACACATGAAATAAACTTATGTTGTTACACAGGTATTTCGGGTAACAGTAACCAGCGCTTTTAACACTTTCCCCATGGCTATTAGTTTTACCATACAAAACAGATTTTTCAAAAACCTTTCCCAACTTTCAAAGTCTATCTCCAGAATTACTAAAACAATACTAGGCATGTTAGTACTTAATTTAATGCATTTCTCATGGTGATTTCAATTATGGTGATACAATTCAATAAATTTGACATTTTTCAAACATTTTGTGAAATTTTGGAATGTCGTCTGTAGACGACTGTGCCGCGTGGAAAGTGTAAAGCATCACTTTTTAGCATTTGAATTTGTATAAATTCATGCAGGGCAGAGAGGAGGTAGTTATATGCACCTCAACTCTGAGACAAGTATCTTGTCTTAGCCTTTGTGCAGACGATACCCATGAGCTAGCGGAATTGTCCTGTTACAGCCCAGAGACAGTAAGCGTTATGTACCTCTCCTTCCTTTATAATTATTGAGCTGCCATGGTAAATTTTAGGTCTAATATTATCTAGAAACCTAAACTTAGAGCACAAACTTCACGAGTCCTTGCACTTAAATATAACCTAAAGCCAATGTGATGTATATTTGTCTGGAAATAGCAATAAAGTGCACCAATCCAATCCTTCCTCCATCTTTTATTTATGTTTCAGAGAAAACCGCCGACTCACTCTCTTTGAAAGTATCTGGGGAACAGGCGTGGATTAGAACATGATTTCCAAAAGACGACAAGTGTATATGATTCATGATGGCAAAAGAAACATTAGCGGAAGTTATTGTGGAAATTGGGATGTTCCGAGCGACTGGTCGTCACGGTAACATGTGCTGCAAACAAGGTTCTAATGACAAGGGTGTGGGTTCTCTCTCTCGATCTCTCATTGGGGCGTTGGCCTATACGTTCTCTAGAGTAAGCAGAAGCGGGGAGTGACTGTACTGATGGTGTTGCCATAGGGGTACCATGCATGGCATCATTCAACTTCTTTACATACAACTAGTACATAGTGTGATTAATCATTAAGAACTCTTTTTCAATTTTTAAAAAGGAAATTTTAAAAGCATCGTGACCTATTTATGGTCGTAGATTGAAAAATTAAGATTGTTCTGACTGTCTAAAGCTGCTTTTCAAAACTATTATTTTTAAACGTGGCCCTGGGTGGGAGCTCATATACTTTATTTGTTGAGTATATGTGACAGCTATTTTCAGAACTGATGAACTAGTGAACTGATAATCATTGAAACAGGGGTTAGAAAGAGCAGTTAGAGGCTGAGACAGGCAATCTATGGATGGAACCGATTAGGAATGGATTGAGGCCAATTTGAGACTGAAACTATATCCTATGAAAATAAAGGATACACAGGTGAAAAGATACCATAGACAGGCTCACATCCCTGTATCAACCCGGGGTGGGGGCACTGACATTGGAAAGGGATATAGGTTGTACCCCCCCTGAAAATGCTCTTTTTCAACCTCTTCTGCTCGTTCTTAAGACCCCTCTTTTGAGCCTGCACCAGCTCTCAAGACCCCAATTTTATTGAAAATTTGCATTCCTGAGCACAATTACTAATGTAAGTATTAAGCCCTCGTTTGATGCATGCATGCATGGGATTGATTAAAGTGCACTTTATCTTTGACTGTGTAGAATGATGGTTCAAAAATCCAACTCATCAATATTTTCTAAAATGGGATGCCTCTGTGCCTTTGAAATTGTTAGAGGAACATTTAGGGAAACTTTTATAAGTGAAATTCCTTGAAATATTAAAAAACAGCAGACTATTGCACAAAACTGTCTAAATTTTGGCTAAATAAAGGAAAATCTAAGCAAACATATCTACTTTTAAGAGTGACAAATATCTACTTTCCGATTTTTATCTACAAAATATCATGCCTGCAGATACTGGCAACATTGCTACTTGTGCGTGATTCATAATCATGCACATACCCATGATGCATCACTGCAACATTTCATGTTAGCCACACTGTTTATCATCTTCATCATGTATAACCTGGCTATACAGGGTGAGTCAAAAAAACTGCAATAGTGGAAATAAGCCATCTTGTTTTAAAAACTAAGTTGAAGATTGAATTTTTTTCAACGTTATAAGAATACCTTATTTGTTACTAAATTTGTGTTAAAAAATGAAGTCAATATCATTTTCCGTTTGCCTTTGGTGAACCTTTTTACCTGTGCACCCATTTCATACGTTTGTCCACGAGATACCCAAAATATGCATCAGATCGCAAAATGTGTCTCTCATTCAAATTTGGAAACTTGAGTACATTTGTGATGTTACTGGAATTTGATGCATCCTTTCTTGTTTACGTGTGAGTTAACATAATCAATTTACCCTACCCATGCTATGAAATGCTTATAATGTTCTAAATTTTAATAAAAAACTGACTTTTTCCAAATTTTTGTTGGCGGGATATTCAAATATGAAAATGGGTAGGGATGTGGCGCCAGCAAAAAGAAAATTGACCCAAACATTTAACAATTTTCGGGCGAAAATGTATTTGACAGACTTCACTCAAATCTCTGTGAAAAACAGCTAAAATTAAGGATTTTAGACCCATAAATGTACAAGAAAATGGCTATGAAAATGGGTCATTCATTTACCATAAGGGTGAAAAATGGGACTCTATTTGGCGGCACATCCATGTAATGTCACATCCACTAAGTACCCTCCCTGGGTCGATCCTGACCGACTTTGTGAGACTGTCGTCTGATTCACAATCGAATGGATCGCAGAACAATGTCCAACGGATTCGGAATCAAACTATAGCTGTTGGTAGGGGAACACATCTAAAATTCTACGCCTACACTATTTCACTCTTTTCTATCTAAACATTCATTCATGCTGCAGCTCATAGTCTCATGCGCAGGCTACACATACCTTATCTTTTTCACTATTGTTGTTATTACTTCTATATACAATAACCCCATCTCTGGAAAGACTAGGCTTTTCATCTATTTCTAAATCCTCCTGTATATAATAAATAATACATAAAAATAAAAATATTCAATCTTTGAAAACCACAGTTTTTTTGCAAGACTTAAAAAGCAATGCACATAACTCTGCCAATGTTGGCCTAAATCTGTTTCAAATAGAGCATAAAGGAAACACTGAGACAGCACATTAAATAGAGAAACAGAAAGCAGATAATCATACATAAATAAATGGGTTTACAACAACTAAGCTTTCACATATCACAAAATCAGATCGTACCAGGACTTCCGCTAACTTGTTTGATACAAACCAAGCAATGTATCGTGATTATAGATGTGAAACCCGGCAGAACAATAAACTCACTACACACACACACATAAAGCTAATATCCTGACTCTTAAACAGAATATATAGACCATGCACATAAACTTCAATGTTCAAATAAAGAATGCGAACAAAATCAAATTTCTGTTCAACTCTTTTGGGAACACTGAATCTATTTTCGGAATTTTAGTAATCTCCCTTATTCATAACCCCATCTATGGAGTTGTCTCATTGCGTGAATCACTTCCATTCCTACCGATCCCTTAGACTGGGTCCCCGCGTCCCTCTATATGGCCGCCATCTTTAAAAATGGCGGACCAAAAAGACGGACTGGGAAAAGAACACGGCGAAAAAGTGTGCGGTTTTCTCATGGAATTCCTTGTGTATTTAGCGTATATGAATATGCATACAAATACAGAGCATGCACAAATGTACACATCAACAACAGAAATACCACCCAATTGGTCCAATTCAAAGGCAGTGCATCGAACGATCGTCATGCTGTGCCACGGGAGGCATATCGTGCGCCATAACGTGGTGTACAATGCCGCGTGAAACTACTAGCGCACTGTGGCATGACTGGTGCGTAAACAAGCTCATGTATATTCAGCAGTTTATCAGCGCAGACTTTTGAAACTGTATTTTTCCAGTCTTCACATTTGAGCACTCGCAGGGGCTGTGTGTAAAATAGGGAAGACATGAAGGATCTAGTCTATCGATCACTATGCCATTGGGTATCACCAGGGAGTTTAATAGTAATGGGAGAGGCTATTCGAATCGCAAATATGAAGCCTGGTCATATGGGCATGATTTCGCAAAATGTACCTTGCAAAATGGGGGCGCTATCTTGACAACGCCATGATTGACAGCACAAAAGTCCTTATAAGGGACATTGAGACGTTCGATGCAGCGCGATGTACCTAACTCATTAGCATAAATGTACCTTGTAAATCGAGGGCGAAAAACATTAGAGGCTTCAATGTCGGCAATGGGGATCTGTGTACAGTCGCACCGACCTGGTATCACACTGTAACCCCCTCTACACTACCTGTCTATCTAACGGTGTTTATGATTGGTTAATTATAAGATAATACTCAACTGAATAACCAATTAAAAAAAATCAGCTTCTAAAGTATTACACCCCAATCTCTATCAGGAAAACATTTATTCTAACAATGTCTCCGATTGGTGCACTAAATGATTTATCCATCTTCCTGATGACCAATCGGCCACTTGTATCAGGCGGCTGTCTAAAACAAAATCATTTTGACTTAATTTTAAAATATCGTTCTGTCCACCAATCGCCCTTCCCAAATCCATTCCTTTTTGGTGATGCAATACTTTTAGAAGATCACCTCAATATATAGAGATATTTGTTAATATTGCCTCATACTTGTAAAAATATCACACAACTAACGATGAAAGAAAAGACAAAAATCATTCACAGGCTTCCAACGTCAGGCCAAACTAACAATGGTAGTTATTTTGGGCCTTCTAAATCAGCAACTCACTGATGAAAGTTTCCCTCAATTTTCCTCTAACAAGCCGAAAAATGTCAGACTGTTTATGTCCATTGTGCTATTTGAAGGATGTCAAAGGAAATTACGTCTCCATCATCATGTGCCGCACTCAACATACCAAGCAGCTATACAGTTCTCTAAAAAGCAACTTAACACTTTCCACGCGAAAGGCATCTGCAGACGACATTTCAAAATTTCATAAAATGTTAAAAAAATTATTGAATTTTATGACCATATTTGGAATCACCATGAGAAATGCGTTGAAATAAGTATAAACATACCTATTATTGGTTCAGTGTAAACCTTGAGATAGACTTCGAAAATTGGGAAAGGTTTCTGAAAAATCTGTATTGTTATGGCAAAACTAATAGCCGCATGGAAAGTCTTAACCAGGTATAATAAATCTGCTCAAACTCTAAATATAGTTCCAACTTAAAAATATAAAATTATGGATTAATATCTCCTCTTCAATTTGAGATATTGTTCATGAAGGTCTGTTAACAATTAAGAAGGCTACAACGATAAGAATGAATCAAAGTGCAACTTTCATTTTCGCACTTGGGTTTTGACATGCATGATAGTCTGACAGGTATGTGTATGGGCTGCATTGATAAATTGAAATATCCTCAATCCTCATCTTATTATTGGCCGGTTGAGTAAATCACTAATCTGCCTATTGCTACATCGAAGATGCGGGTGGAAGAACCAAATGCTAAATGAAAAAACAGAATTTGTTTTGGTTCTGGACACATAGTCTGTTAACCCCCTGGGCACTACCTGTCTTTTGTACAATAATTCCCATTGGTCAATTACACGATATACTCATTTTGATGACCAATTGCAGTTTTGCTTATAAATATTTTATGCTAATATTTTTGAAAATTGTAATTATTCTAACGTTGTCTCTGATTGGCACAATATTTGACACATTCTAAATTTCAACCAATCGGCCGGTAGTTCTCAGGGGGTTAATATTCAGTCAATCTTCACACTTTATATCTCAAATTAAGAGTTAATGTTGCTTTACAAATTTATAATTTAATATTTTAGGCGCTATAGTTATGAGTTAAGAGCATATTTATTACCTGTAAAGTTTACTCTTTTTTTTAGGACTGTATACCTTGTATGTAAATCAGTATGCAGGTAAATTACCGGGTTCCTGCCGCCAATGTTATGGATAGGATCGCGCCGGTGCCATGGCTGAGTTATGATTGACAGGTCTACCAAATGATGGATTGCATGTGCATGAATAGATAGATGATTGATTGATTGACTGATTGCGGTAGAGTGGGTGAGTGAGCAATGTTTTGGAATGAACCTCAACTTCACCTTCACTTCATACAAAGAAGTTCATCACAGAACATGTGTATGATGACATTTTGAAATTGACATGGAACATTATTCAGATCCTGTAGCAAATGGAAAGCTAAAGACAATTTAGATTTATTGTTTGCAAAATATGAAACACAATGATGCTACATGAACACAAACCAATTCCTGGATATCAATAAGTTAATAATGATTTGAAACTATTTGGTGTTTGGTATACTCTTTCTTGCAAGTGTCATCATCAGACTCAAAGAGATTACTCAAATGATGGCGCGCATTTGAAAGCTAATGCACTCCAATCTGGACCTCTCTAGGGAAAGACAAAATTCGAATCAAAAGGTTAATAAGTCTACATTTCATGCATTTACACCTTCATCAAAACCAGAGGAGGGATACTAAGGGACGCACCATTTTATTTTCAGGGGACTTTTTTTTTGGGGGGGGGGCAAAGGCGGCAAAGTGTTTTTTTAAGGTTTTACTGTTTTTCTTAACATTGAGTTGGTGAGTCAGATTTTTTTTTCTCCTGGTTTTAGGGCAAAGTTGTTGTTTTTCCCTGGATAGTGGGCAAAGGGTTTTTTAAAGAAAACTTCCACCTCCCCCCTGAGTATCTAATGGTGCATCCCTAATAGGATGTTGCTTCTTTAAAGTGCTTCTTGGTTGTTGCAAGAATCTGTAGACAAGTTACCCTGCCCCCATTGAAGCAATGTCCTCAAAAGTCTCACATATATCTGAACAGCTCAATGTATAGCATTATATAAAAGTATAGCTCTACTATTAACCCTAACGCTACTACGTCTCACAGTCACCTCACAGCCAGCACCACGTGGCTTGCGCGCGCACAAGTTCTATCTCCTGTAGCACTAAACTACGGGTATATATGGTCTCCGATTTCTTAGCCTGTGAAGCCCTCCCCCCGTGGCTGAGTGTTAGTATATCTCGCCTGTCACGCGGCCGACCCGGGTTCAACTCCCGGCGCCGGCGGACATAATTTTTCCCATTTTTTATTTAACCCCCTCCCCCTGTTCTTCGTTCCATCCCCACTGCCACGTTCTAGGGTTAGGGTTAATGCAATTTTCTCCGAAAAAGTACAGGTCACAAGGGAAAACTTGTCCCATTTTTGAAACAAGATAACCTTATAAAATGGTTTAACTCAAATTCAAATTTAAGGTCATAGAACCAATCCCAAGCTAGGAATGACTAAGTACCCAATTTTCTTTGATCTCAGTGTGGGTGAAAGCCGAGAGGAAGGAAAACCTCAATGAGCTGGTTTGTTTCGCTTTAAAAGGGCTTTATCCCACATTTGGACCAAAATTACAGGTTTTACATTAACATATTGTTAAATGAACTGCTAAGTGTGTATTGGGGACCCACTACTTTTTAATATGTTTGTGTGTGTGTTTAATGGATTCATAGATGGCTAAATGAGTCAACCTGAGGATGGGCAATTTGTTATTAATCGATAACCCTAACTCGAGATCACCACACGGCAACAGATTTCTTTTCAGACCTCCAAAATTCACCAAAAAGGTCACCAGACCCCCCCCCCCCCCCCCCGGATTTGAACCACGGACCTCCAGTACCAGGACCCAGATTTTAGCCACTACACCACGTCTGTCAGTCGACACTCGGCGAGTATATACGCCTCGTTATATAGCCTGGGTCCGTTTTTTGACCCTGTATATAATTGAGCAACTTAAAATAACTTTTAATTCACCAACAACAACAATCATTCAACAGGGGTGTATATACTGTATGAACGGGCCATAATAATAATATGGAACTCCAATGTACCAGAATCAAGAATTGATGCTTTTTTATTGACTAAAACTACGCTACCCAACGAATCTCCCTTCACCCACTGAAACATGATGTAAATGCAGCGAAGGGATTCAGGAAACACCTGGAACACACAACTAATAACATTTCATCGCTCGTGTACGCTACTTCCACGGGCTAATATTAATACAAGAAATAACCGGCCTTGAATTATCAGGCGAAGGTACAACACCATATTAAAACGGCATTAAAAGCTGAAAATTGGCTAGGATAAGGTCTAATCTTTCGTTGATGGGGAATTCCTGAATGTAAATTGAGAACAAGGTTGTCTCAGGTAAAAGATATTGAACAGGGTAGTGGAGATGTGCAAGGTATCTGGATGTGGGAGGGTATTATTAATGGTTGATTTCCAATATGAATGCCCTTTACACACCTTTTCAAAGTTCAATGCTAACATTTTAAGGGGACAGGATTAGTTTGAATAGTCTAATAGCAGAAAAAGCCATTTAGATCATCCATTCTACAGCAGCTATCTTTTCGAATACAATTTTTGTTCTGATCATGTTGACTCGCCAATGGCTGCAAGTGACAGATCTGCCATAAGATATCGACAGCCTGCTTCGATAATTGCCTAACTCATTTTTTCTAGTTTTTAAAAAACAACAAAAATATGAAATGTGACTTGGGCAATTATCGAAGCAGGCTGACGATATGTGGAATAGCACCTTGAATAGTGCAGGTAAATTCCAACAGGAGCATTAACTACCCCGACGGCGAACCTGTTTAAAAAATATTTATAATTTGTTTAATACCCGTCGTATATGCCTATTATTTCTATCTAGGAGCATTAACTGTTGGATAGAATTAGGTTAGATATACCTTTAAGTGAAATGTGGCTTGTTATAGGCCTAATAAGAGTTAATATGACCCATTTTAACATTTTACATAATTATTACAATCTGCCTAATTCACAATGCTGACTTAGGCAGAATTAAAAATAGCGCATTTATCAACACTTTAGATTGGTCAATGACTTAGGTATTATTACAGCATGTGCATAATGTAATGATGTCATGATTTATGCAAAGAGCTCAATTTTGCTGAAAAGTGAGTTAGGCAAGTATCGAAGCAGGCTGACGATATGGAATACCACACATACACAAATTAGTTTAAAGATAATCTAAATAAGGGGGGAGGAACAGAGGAAATGTTCAGAGGGGCAAAATCCAAATATTTTCCAGTGAGAGGGTAAAATGCTCAGTCAGAGTCACAAGTACGTTCCTAGTATGATCTCTTATCAGGCCTGTAACTAGAGGGAGGAAGACCCCCACCCATTTTTGTGTACTAATGTACCTTTTTTGTGTACTAATCACCCCCATTTTTCAGAAAATGCCCCCTTCCCCATTTTTGGGGGCAAGTTTGGACTAACACATGGCCTAACCCCTCCCCCCCAGTTTGGACTAACATATGTCATAACCCCCCCCCCCCCCCCCCGCACCAAATCTTCTGAGCTTACTGAAAAAAAATGTGGGCACCCTTTTAGGATTTTTTGGGTACCAATGTACCTTTTCCAGATAAAATTCCCCCCCCCCCCACACCCTAAAACCTAAAAAAATCCTGCTTATGGGCCTGTCTCCTATATGTGACCAGTCGCGTCAAAAAGGACATGTTGTCGGCAAACACAGTTTTGAGATAGAGGCCAATATATTTGATGAAATATAAAGAAAATAATAGGAAAAAATATGCTTCTTAAAATCATATCTTGTGATTACAAAATCTGATTAACTTCAACATGGTATCATTTTGAAGCTTAGCATTTGTTCTTTCAAGTCATACCAATAACTCAAGAATTGACTTGGGCGCCCAACATGTCCATTTTGATGTGACGGGTCACATATTAGGTGCGGAAGTGTAAGTCACTCAGCAACAGTGCACCACACAGACGAAAATGTGTGACACATGTGTGTGGCTAAAATCTTTCCTTTGCGCGTAAAGACAAAAGCCGCATAACTCTTGCCGATTTGGAACTGACTAAACTATAGCAAGGTGAAGGCCTGATGCATAAAACTTAGATGTTCAGTTCACACTGTCTATGGTTCACAGGAAACCAAACTGTAAATCGTGTCATGCTGGGCACCAAGTAGCCAATGTTGCCTTAAAAACATGTCTAACATAGCCAGACTGTGGAAGCTATAAAAGCTACCTTTAAAATTAGAGTTTTTATTAGGATTTACCGTCAAATTTCCGAGACTAGTATCAGCTGCTTGCCAATGACATTGATCTTTCAACTTGGTTCCTTCAATACACACAGCAGCTGTTTAATACTTTAAAAATGAAGCGAAATATCTAATTAGGATATTGTCATTTACCTATTCTATCTCACAAAGAAAGTTTATAGAGAAGAGGGCTTTAGCATCACATCCATCCTTTTGAATCAGTAGTTTTTCACCTTTAAACAGCAGCATTTTGGGTTTCAGGGCTTCATCCGCATATCCAGGGCTCTGATATGATGGAGAACACTGTTTAATTTGTGTCCAATATAGGGTAGGGTCACAAATGGGTGGGGCAAGATTAGGGTGTCTCATTAGCCCGAGAATGAGGCGAGCACCCCTTTTAAGTAGATGTGTGTAACCCTGGTTCTCATAAGATGAGGGCCTAATTCAAGACTGTTCTTGGGGAAAAGTGGTGGCTTAACACTTTTCATGTGGCAGGCGGCAGCAGATGACACTCCAAAATTTCACAAAATGTTTCAAAACTGTCAAAATTATTGAATTTCATTACCATATTTGGAATAAACATGAGAATCGCATTACAATAAGTACAAACATGTCTAGTATTGGTTCAGTAATTCTTGAGAATTGAGATGGACTTTAAAAGTTGGGAAAGGTTTCTGAAAAATCTGTATGTGGAAAGTGTTATTTCTAGAAGCAAGGGTCTGAACTATATTTAGTTCAAACTTTGTATGGTAAGAACATTCACATTCAAAAAGGCTCTCACTTGAGTATTTGCTACTACCGCCAAGATTCAGATTATTTCTAAAATGTTAAGGGAAAATTTGGGCCTTCAGAACGAAATCAAAGGGTGAAAAAAGGGGACCTCTGGACAACACATACCACTAACCAATGTCAGTTCCCCCACCATGGGTACTAATATACTACAAAGATATTATGCACTTATCAATTGCAGCCCCGGCCCCGGGGGACCCGGGGATAGCGGGGATTAGGGCCGGGACGTACAAATTGCCGATGTGACGTCCCGGCTACAGTCGTGTACGGTCCCCGCAGGGCCGGGCACCACTTTCTGTACGCCCCCGCTACAGCCCCGGCCCCCCCATGGCTGGGACAAAGTGTACGCCGGCGTACAGTCCCGGCCCCCCATAGCCGGGACAAAGTGTACGACGGCGTACGGTCCCGGCCCCCATAGCCGGGGCATAGTGTACGCCCGGCCTCAGACAGCCGGGCAATATTAGCGAATCGTTATCATGTTACACTGTTCACTGCGAGCATTTTCATGATTTACCGTTCACTACTATATGGTTTTGTGAATAGTTTAGTTTATACAGTGCTCCAGAATAAAACTTACCAGAGGCCTAAAACTAAAATACTATAATGTTGGCATGATATTAAAGTCTGTTGTCAACCAGAAATGAATCTAGTCAAAAAAAACACTTTATGGACATCATATTGTGTAGCTTTATTTTTGATAGATCATGCGTACCCACCGGCAACATTGGAAAGTTTGATCCAATTTATTTATTATGAACAAACAGTATTTAAGTTTTAAAAATGGACCGACAACATGATGATTGATCTAATTGACTTAGGAGGGGGGTTTTGGACCTTCTTGGGGACTTGGGAGGGGGAATTGAGGGGGTGGGCTCCCCCTCCCTGACTTACGGGCCTGCAAGTAGGTGTTGTCTATCTATCCGGACCCTACCGTGTACATTATTCCAGGCAAAAGCACTACGGTATATGGTCAAATTGTACTAAGT
Organism: Ophiura sarsii; assembly: GCA_035610835.1. Classification (NCBI taxonomy): domain Eukaryota; kingdom Metazoa; phylum Echinodermata; class Ophiuroidea; order Amphilepidida; family Ophiuridae; genus Ophiura; species Ophiura sarsii. The sequence continues at coordinate 36,852,253 of CM069450.1, read as the reverse complement.
TTACCGTAGTCATGGCAGAAAATCCAGGCATTGATCAATCGCGGTGACTAATTTTATAGTGCATGTCTGTATTTTATATCTCTATGCCCCGGTGTGGATGATATGTACCTTAGCGTATACGTCTCCGCTATGTATATGTGTACGCCCCGGCTATGCCCCGGGGTGTACATTCGTGTACCCTAGCGTACGCCCCCGCTACATGCCCGGCCTATTTTTTCAGTAATGTACGTCCCCACTATGCCCCGGCTACACGCCCCGGCTAGCGGGGCACGTTTTGTACGCCCCGGGTACACGCCCCCGCATAGCCGGGCCATGTTTTTTGTACGTTTGCGTACGGTCCCCGCATAGTCCCCGCCATGCCCCGGGTCCCCCGGGGCCGGGACTGCAATTGATAAGTGCATTATACTAGAACGTTTTATTGGACATTGATCATGGATATTGTGGTGTAAAATGGTGTTGGTTAGCCAGAGTGTTGTGGTAATTTTAGAAGTGTCAGGATTCTATTTATGTTGTATAGATTTATCGGCGCTGTTCGGTCAGAACTTTGTATGTTTTTCCGGCCCTTCAACATGTATAAAGTACAATGGCCTAACGATTATGCATAGGAAGAGTTGCTTTATACATGTTCAGGGGCAAGAGCACTTACAAGGTGTGTGTCATTGGCCCGTGAACATGTTTAGAGCAGACTGCCCAAAGGTTATACATACGAAGTGCATGCTGAAAGGCCAGATGGAGATTTGAGGTTTTTACAGAACAGAGATTATAATTCTTAATATTAAAAATAATTGATCCCCAGGGGAAAACTGAACGTTGATCCTATTTCTCTTGACTTAATACATGCATAGCGTTAACATTACGTTGTGGTATAGAGAAGGCAATAGGCGCCTATCAATTGATATAATCAAATAATATTTATAGTCGTAAATGACAATCATATTTTCAACTCAATTTCCATCAAATCTTATTGATGTAGAAAATATGGGCATTGCATGTCATTTAAGTTATATTGTGAAGAAACGCAGCATACCCATTATCAGATTATGTCATAGTGAATTTAAGTGACCTATTGACTTACATGGAAAGAAGTGGGTGACTGCAAGTTATAAATGCTTTATACTGGAAATTGTCAAATTGAAGCTTATTTAATCTCACAAGTGGGGTGGGTACAAAACTATTACCAGAAAAACAGTGGGCTAAATGACAGGGACAAGGCTTGGTTAGTGCCATAGGAATTGAACCAGTTAACTCCTACAGGTCATGTCAGGAATTGAACCCAGGTCTTTCTTTTTACAGGCCCATTTGCAAGATCAAATCAGTCATATTCGAAGAAATTTCAGGTACCATATATAGCTGCCATTAGACTGAAGATATGGGTGCGAGTGGCAGGGGGGGGGGGGGGAGAGGGTGCTTCCGGCAGTGCTACAGTGGTATTTTGTGACATATGACATTGATTGTATGTTAATGACTAATAAGGAATCCTTTCTTCGGTCATATTGGTGGATCCTTTTTCTGAATAAGTGGTAGTCATCCTTGAGACTAGAAGCATTTTCAGTATGACTAGTGCATAACTGCAAATAGGAAAACACTTTTACTAGGAAGGACCTTACAAAAAGGAGTCATCAGACTGCCTCGATACGGCAACAAAGAAATGAAAGTTCCAAACCCAGGCATCTCATACATTTCCAACTTACTTGGCATGCTTATTGTCAATTTGATCAAATATAGTAAGACAGCTGGCAATCCCCATCTGTTGCCATATTGACTACACCATCCTGAGTCTCCTAATCCACCACTCCCTGGAGTACTAGATGCAGGGTTGCCTGCTTCCTTCATTTCCATTGCTGCAACAATGAACTGACCAATGCAATTGAAGTTTTAATGCCTTCGCAGAGAGGGAAATTGGGTATTTCTATTCAGTTTTATTTCAAATTGTTTTGTTAGGGGTTGACCAAGAGTTATGTTATGTATCCCACAATGCGTTTCTTCCATTTCAATTTTCCATACTGATTTGCTATCCATTTAATATTTGTAAATGTTTACATTTAACTAGGGAACAGTTGGAAAATACCCAAACAAATGTGTGTTTATTATTTTGTTAAACATATTCAAATATTGTTGTTGATTGTTGTTGATTTATTGTAGTTAGACAATTGTTGTTGTCGAGTATCAGTCATGTCATATCACACGGGTGACATCATTGTTATATTCTATACGCTAAAATAGTGCTCCTTCATTAAAATAAGGTCGATAAGAACCTACTATAATACATGCATTATAATTGACCAATTAATAACTGACATAATCATCTGATTGGTTAAAGCAATCTGGGCAGGTGAAATACATTGTTTACCATACAAAGAAAGTTTAATTCATCACATAGGCGTCTATAAATGCATCTGACTGGGCTTTTCTGCATTGTAAGTGATGCAATGCATTGTGGTATAGCACTACTCCATGGCAACCAATCAGCTTTTTGACACAAAATCGGGGAAAAATCACCCTTGAGATATCATGATAGGTACATCACAAAGCAGGGCAAGGACGAATGACATTTCAGAGATTCTCAAGTGATTAAGAATGTTTAACTCAATCTGACAATGCATAAAGTAACAGACATGACTTCAGACAAATATTGATTAACATACTGGCAATGATCATCAATTATTCAATATCATATATGTTTTGTCGCTGCATGGTGCATTAACATAATATTTTAAACTTCTTATCTGAGCCTTGACTTTTTTCCACCATGAATTTGGGTTGATCAAATTGTCACATAGATATCAAAAGATGAAAATGTCAGAGAGCCAGCAGACAAAATCACAGAAGTAGAGTTTTGAAACAATGTATGATTCCATGGTGAGCCTCAGCCATGTCACACCAGTAATATATTTTGTCAGAGACCGCCTGTACAGTTGCATTATCTTTAAGTCTCTAACAGGATACATAGAGAGCAGTGAAATCCTCTGATTCATGTTTGCGGTACAAGTGGCTAGCTGGTTTGCCATTTATGCTTGCAACGTCTCATATCCCCAACTATTATAGTTTGATCTGTACAAAATATGCAGGTTTCAATAATAATACAAATGTTTCTATGCTCTCTTAACCCAATGGCCCCAGTGCTACAAAATACTACAGCTACCTTATTCTAGTCTACTCATAACGCAATAGTGGAGGGGTACCGAAATGTTTATTTTGGAATAGGGCAACCAACATGGTCAAGTTTCACAGGACCTGGTTTGAGCTGCAGTCCAAGTGGAACCCAATATTTTGCAGATTGGCTCATTTTTTCTTCCGATAATATTATTCTCAAAACTTTCCCTCTAGCATTAGGGCTTAATATACCAAACAAGGAAGATACATCATTATCTTAGGCTTGCTGTGTTAGCCCAATGCTTCCTGACCCCTCTATCCAAACAGAGCCCTCACATTATGAAACAGAGCAGTGAACATTGTGGAACCAATTCCAACGCAAAAAGAAAACACCATTGTTAAAGATTTTTTTCTTTTCTTCAAATGGCATTCAAAACCTCAAATTTAACTTCTTCCCGGGTCTATGTGATGTTCAAGAATGCTAAAATGCTCACCATAAATCAGCACAAATTTCCATATTGGCGTAATCCTTAAAACCCCTAAAAATCTTTAAAATCTTGCAGAAGTCACGAAAGCATGCTTTGACATTAGAAATGCTAAATGTGGGTGTATATGAGTGAGTGGCATACAGGATGAAAGGATGCACTGTTTATGCACTACATAACTTTCATTTTAATTTTCTTTGATCAATTGATCCACATCTATCCTGGTTTCCATTTATAAAATCCCATCTCATAAGGAGCATTTCTTGTATTTCATTTGATAAGGAAGCTTTGTTAACTGGTTCAACCTGACTATAATGTAGCCAGTCTGCAACTTTGTAATATGGGACATACCATACATCGTCTCAAAACAGGATGAGGACAGCCCAGATCATATATCTGTATAGGCACTTTCTGCATAAATTAAGGGCATCTTGTACCCTTAATATAAGAAATAATTTATTTTGGACTTTATCTGAGAGTATACAATACAAGGGATATAAAAGAATAAAAGGCATAATTCTGTTATACCCTACTCACCAACATCGGTAGTATGCGTCATTCTTAAAAATCATGCACTATGAATACCTCTTAGACGAGGTTTAAAGTTTGTTCTAGCATTGTGCATACTTAATATATTGTCTATTTGCCATTTGGTCCACATCTGTTTTTTTCCTCCCCAAGACCTATTTATTGCTGGTTAGGGTGAGGGCGTGGGTGAGGGCGTGGGTGAGGGTGACGTTGAGGATGACAGTGAGAGCAGGAGTTATGTTACAGTTATGATTAGGTTTGGGGTTAGAGTAAATGTGAAGTTGAGGTTTAGGGCTAGGGTTATGGTTTTAGATCAAATGGTTTGTAACATGTAGAATTATTGATCTAGCAATCAAGCAAAATGATCTATCAAGATCATTTGAAGGAACCGTCAAGACAAAACTGTTCGTTGTTATGAGGAGTAGAATTTATAAATTAGAAACACAGATTGAACAGAATCAGGTGTATAGGCTTACTTGCATTGTAAAGTTGTTTTAGTTAGTTGGGATTGGTACTGGTAGTATCGTTATAGAGAAAGTTTCACTACTACACTGAGCCAAAAAAGAAACTTATAAAAATTCAACAGATCACCATAGGGGCAGTGTACATTTCTCTTGTGTCATTGAAGCAAACAATTGGTTATTGACTGCCATTTGAAGCGATACATTGCAGTAATATTGTATCCAAATTTGGTACATTTTCATGCACAGAATATTATTTGGTGATCTGTTAAAATTTTATAAGTTTCTTTTTTTATAAGTTTCTTTTTTGGCTCAGTGTATTAAATAGCGATATACTGTCATTGTAAAGCCTTGTGATCAGGTAGTACGAGCAGTTGGATCAAGAAATCCAGTCCTATCGACACTGAGTTGCGGAATGATAATTGATACCCTTAAATTGAGAGATACCCTTAACACTTTCTATGCGGCTATTAGTTTTACCATACAAAACAGATTTTCCAGAAACCTCTCAAAGTCTTATCTCAAGAATTACTGAACCAAAACTATGCATGTTTGTACTTATTTTAATGCATTTGTCATGGTGATTCCAAATAAAGTGATGACATTCAATAATTTTGAAATTTTTGAAACAATTTTTGAAATTTTGGAACGTCGTCTGCAGATGCCTGCCGCGTGGAAAGTCTTAAATAACACAATGTTGTCCTCTTTAAAGGATAGACTATAAATGGTAATGATATCAGGTCATGTTCAATAGAGAGAACCTGATATGACACTGAACTTCAGGCCTTTCTCTACTATGATTCTGATTGTTTTACAATTACGCAGGAAATGTTTGAGCGACCGTTCCCAAATCGATCCAATCTGTTGCGGATGCATTAACAGTGGAGAACACTAAAAGACTGGTGGAACGTTACACAGACGCAACATTATGGATTTTTATTGAATATTACAACGGGACATTTATAGCAAGATTAAAATGAGTCTAGGGGGTTATATAAAATGCACTTCAACGAAGGACTTAGTGAAATATTGCCGCGAAGATTGCTTATGAATCATAGGATTTTGATGTATTTAATGTATCCTGGCAATTGCTTTTGGCTGGGGTAATACCAGGCCCCAATCAAGCTTGGTAATATCCCCGGGTAATATCCCAAACATCATGGGAATATTGGCATTATAGGGGTGGGATAAGAGTTGACGTTTATTATAATATCAAACAGACCGTTATTTATAGCACCCCTGTATAATTGTTCCTGGTTCATACAGGGTAAAAGTTGAGATTACTTGTGACATCATTTGCATGCTCTCTGTGCACGCACTTTCTCTACATAAGAAGTCAAAAGATCAAACTGTTTCATTTTTTCTGAATAATTGTGAAAAAAGGATTTTTTTTAGAAATATCAGAATGATTATGCACTACACACACCCCTTTAACCCTAACTCTACTCCCAACTTTTTTGAGAATTTTTTCTTCAACGTGGAAAATCGACCAAAATGCCCCCCCCCCCCCCCATCCCCCCGGGATTTGATCCAGGGACCTCTCGCACCACAGGCGAAGGATTCCACACTACACAAATGGCTGTCAAGGTTAGTTTGCGCAGTGTATTGCGCAAACTATACGGGCTGGGTCCATTTTTCTATCCAAAAACTTCCACGCAGGGGGGTACCAACATGCCCAGTCGTGGTATATTGTGGTATATGGTAGGGTTAGGGTTAATAATACACAGTTGGAAAAAATATCTCCGGAATGACAAATTTGTCATATTTAACAAACATATCCACAAATATTTTAATATTCCCTCAAATGTTGTTTGTCCATAGATCCCTCCAGGGTAGGGTCGGTTGGTTGGATTTTTTAAAAGTTTTTATAAATCACATTCAAAAGATGTATAAATAGTTGCTAAATATGATGTGAATTGGAATATTTTACTATCAAATCACTTCATTCATGTTTAAGAAAGTTTTAAACATATTTTAGTGGATTTCTAAAAAGCAAAATTCGGGGGGGGGGGGGGGGGGGGGGGAGCAGGGTCGGTATGCATTTGTACAGTAAAAAGATATTTGCTGGTTTTCAAAATTAGGGCATTGAGGGTCAATAATTAGGATAAGTTGGAAATGGACTAACAAACAATATTTTTTACCTTATAGTAGGTGAAAATATAAACATTCATGTAGCACAAGAATTTCCATTTCTACAGTATAACATAATTATATTTGACTAAAAGGGTCTTATGATGCTAGGTCTGGCACAATGCTGATAGCCAACCCCCACATCTCAAACATGATTGCTTCTGACTACCCTCTACTACTAGGGAACAACCTGTGTTGGGTGACATCAGAGATAGCACATTTAGTGAGAATTGTGGGATTTCCCGGCCAATCAGAGCCGTGTCACAATTAGACTTCATCTTGTGATAACGAGGATGGGGGAAAGCTGATAAATGCTGCCTACTACCATGAGTGAATTAAGGCCCAAAAAAACAATTGTTGTGTTGCCCTCAAGTGGGAAAAATCAGAAAGTGGGGTCGGTCTATCGATTTATTTTATTTTATTTTATTTTTGAAAGTACACTGTCATATGTGACCCGTCACATCAAAATGGACATGTTGGAGGCCTGAGTCAAATCCGAGTTATTGATATGCCTTTAAAGAGCACATTTTAAACTTTGAAATGACACCGTGTTGAAGGTAATCAGACTTTGTAATCACAAGATATGATCGGAAGAAGCATATTTTTGTCTATTATTTTCTTTATAATTCACCAAATATATTGGCCTCTATCTCAAAACTGTGTTTGCCGACAACATGTCCTTTATGACGCGACTGGTCACATATTACATTGGCATGTCAGATCAGATAATTTATGCATTTCAGCCAGGGATTTAAATAGCAAACCATGTCAAGGTATTCAATGTGAGCTACTGTAGTCGTTATTTGGATGGATACGTTTTATATGCTATATAAAACAGTAGAAAAGGAATTTCAAGGTAGAGTTTTGCTAAAAAACGTGAGTTAAGAAAACCAATAACAAAAAACCTGACCCGACTTTTCTGAATTTTACGGTTGGTCGCTGAGGGCAACACAAAAATATATTGTTCTTGGCCTAAAGTAGAGCAGTTTTGAGGGGAAACAGAACATTGTGCTAATTGGGTGTCACTTCTAGACACCCATTTGAGGGAGGGGGTCCCAAATATGGCAATTATTGTCGACATTTTTTAGGACCCCCAAAAAACAGGAAAGCGATTATCATTATTACCCCTCACTCAGATGTTGATTATTTTGATGGCCCCACCCCAACACACACACAAACAAATTTGTACTTATAAGGTCTATCTACATGTAGAACATGGTGGACAAGCCTAATTGTTTAAATTGTGTTTATAATGTTGAAACACTGTAGAAAAATGTGCGCAAAGCGCACAAAGATGTTCAGTGTTTTTTTTAATGACAGCCCCCTAATAATCTATTTTACACAGATATTTCATGTTGCAATTTGTATAACCAAAAAGCAAACAATCAAAATGCCGTTACAAGCAGTTCCTATCAAATACTAAAAAACCTAACACAAACCATTTACAGACACGTTTGTCTGGCTTGTGGCATTTGGTTTTGAAATTTTTGTCATGCCAAATTGCATGCCAAATTGCTAGCTCATAGCCTCTATACATTTTAGTATAAATATGCAAAATAGTATCTAATGCCGTATGAAGAGGGATAGTGAACACTTCCTAGAACAGTTAGCTATGAGATGCTAGGTGAATTATGCACCTGCCCATGGCAGTGTTGTAGCCGGTGTCATCAAAGATATCTTTGGTCATTGGTGAGCGCACTTGTACTTGAATCAATTCATAGTGTTAAAGTTGTACACATTCGTATTTGAGATCGTTTTCTTGACGTCACATGCTCGAAGTGCCGCGTTTACTCGTTACCGGATACAGACCTGCTGAAAAGGTGATATTACCCGAGTACATGTACGTCACACAATATATGTGACTAGTCACATCAAAAAGGACATGTTGTCAGCAAATACAGTTTTGAGATAGAGGCCAATATATATGGTGACATATTAGAAGAAAAATATGCCATATCTTTTGATTATAAAGTCCAGTTACCTTCAACATGGTATCATTTTAAAGCTTAAAATAAGCTCTTTCTGCTGAAAATTGGTACATGTTTGGGTCAATCTTCATTTTGCTGGCGGCACATCCCTACCAAAAAAATATCTATTTACCCTCCCCTCCGGGTGCATAATGTACAGTTAAAATGGGTAATTAATGTGCATGAGTAGATTAATTACCCATCATGCACAGGCTGCCGCTGAATCCAGGTTTATGTTATAGTTGGGAAAGAGTGCTCTTGTCTCATTGCAAGAAAGGCATGGCCTAATCAGGGCTGGAACCAGCCAGTGAAACAGATCACTTTAAAAACCCTAACCGCACTGAATCTCACTAAATCTCACTGCCAGAAACTATCTCCAGGCACGTGCTGCTGCATTGCCGCGATGACGTCACCTACCGCAGGCATATGTGGCCACGGAGTTTGTGGCCGCATAGCCGCTAGGGAGTTAGCTCAGTTGGTAGAGGGACAGACTTGGGTGCGAATGGTCCCGCGATCGAATCCCGGGGGGTGCTGGGTGATTTTTCGGGTAAAAAAAATAGCACTTTTTCCCCCCTCCCCCCGATACGCACAAAAAACTAGCTTTACTGGTTAGGGTTAATAAATGTCAATTTTTGATGTGCATTAACCCTAACCGCACTGAATCTCAATAAATCTCACTGCCAGAAACTATCTCCAGGCACGTGCTGCTGCATTGCCGCGATGACGTCACCTACCGCAGGCATATGTGGCCACGGAGTTTGTGGCCGCATAGCCGCTAGGGAGTTAGCTCAGTTGGTAGAGGGACAGACTTGGGTGCGAATGGTCCCGCGATCGAATCCCGGGGGGTGCTGGGTGATTTTTCGGGTCAAAAAAATAGCACTTTTTCCCCCCTCCCCCGATACGCACAAAAAACTAGCTTTACTGGTTAGGGTTCGACTATTTACACATAGCCCATAAGAGGGTGCTCAATTTGATCCAGGCATTACTTGGACTATGAATTTGATAAATGCTACCCAACAGTGAAGTGAGTACTTCCCAATCATTTATTACCAGTCAGATACCAGTCAGGTATAATGTTGTAATCATCCGCGTGAACGAAAATGCGGATTAAGGTTGTGTTTTTTTCGACCACAACACGGGCCCGTGCTAAGGGTATCAAAATCTCCAATTTCAGTCTTAAACACCATCTTGTGGATTTGTATCCTTTGCTATGAGTATGATTCGTTGAGCTATAATCCTTGTTAAGTGTCACTTTTATCTTCTTTGAGAATCCGCGTTAAGGGTGGTTTTTGAGAGTGGATTCCCACGGATGATTACAACTTATACATGAGTGCCCCCCCCCCCCCCCCCCGGGTTTTGGTTCTAATACTCCAAACTCGAGTCTACAATCACACAAAAAGAGAAATTGTCTCATCGTGAAAATTATCACGCCATGAAAAATGTGTTGCATTTTACAGCACAGAAATAGCCAATATGGAAATCTCCCCACCACTGACAGTTGATAAATTAATTAGAGGAAACAAGCACTAACAACAGGCAACTAACTCTTCCTCTAGACCACGTCACTGGTGCCCAAAACCGAGCCACCCGCATCACTTTGTGACTGACCCATGATGATTTGGGTCAAAAGCGAATCGGGTGTGTATAATGTCGGGTTGGGGGTGGCAGTTGGTCTCCAGGGTGTCTCCGTCACGAGCCTGTCATCGTCACTAAACCAGGCAGTTCACCCTGTGTTAAATCCCCTTGAGGTCTGTATTTTCCACACTTTCAGGCATCAACACTTTTGCAGATGCAGGGATCTTTTTCAATCCAAACTTGTAACTTCAAACACTTTGTTTTAGATAAGTGCGGACAGGTGATTAGAGGTGAACCACTTATAACGGAATACAGCCATTTGACAACCCTAACTCTTGACTAATCTGAAAACTAATCCTTTGTTCCCTGAAGTTTCCCAAACCTGTAATATTAAATCCAAGTATGAGTGAATATTTAAGTTTGGATATTACTCAATTAAAGTACTTTTGATGGTATTACCATGTTGAGAGACAAACCAAAACAAGATGCAAGTACTTTTGGGCAATATCCTTAAAAAGGTCCGCTATACAGAGGCAGCTGTAATCTGTAATAAAGTGTGAATTTACTTTTGAACAAAATTGCTGTTTTACACTTGATTCTGCAGTGGATGGCTATTTGAGGATATTGCCTTTTCTTACTCCCTATGTGTCTCAATATAATTCTGCATCTTGTCCTGGACTATATGTTTTATAAGTACTCAAATATTGAACTCCAAAGTTGAAGAAGATTATGTGTTGGATATGTGTGGGTGTAGGCCAGTCTATGAGTTCTATATCGTTGCGCTTGGCTATAAAAATCTGCATTTGGAGAATATTCATGTATGGTTACAAATTTGTTTACGTAGATACAATAAGTGCATTATTTTCATCTAGCATCAAAACACACATTTGGAGGTGGGAAAGGAATGGAAAAGTAAAACAGGTGGAGGTAGATGAGAGAAGTCCAAGGGCTCAATTCCGATGCAAACCCATGAACCGGTTTGCGTAGCTTTTCAGATACTTTTGTAAATTTCCTCCAACGAAAATCTATACTATCATGTAAAAACAGAGACAAAAAGTCACCTTAACTGTCCCGACACACACAAACCGCTAAAAACAAACACCTATAAACACCAAAAATGGCAATGCCAATGTGATCTTCACATAACAAGCCTTGACGTCTGAGGAAATTATGTGTGAAGGCCTCTTAATTATCGGACAAGATAATCAGTATCATCTTCAGTCACTGTACTTTAGTGTCCTTAAAGGACCGCTCTCGTTGTCTCCTGTAATATCACTAGAGGGGAGACGGGAAACTGCATGAAGCTGCATGAAGTCGGCTTGAATATTTAGGTATGCTCAATTTGGTGAGGCTATATTGTATATTAAACGTAAAACTCCCTGGTGTTTTTCTGGGAATGAAACTGTCAGGGAAGAAAAACTGGTCAAATAAGGGAAAGTTCAGCCTCGCTGGCACCGAGAGTCAAACCTGGGTCCAGCCCTATTTTATTGAGCCACTCAGCCAGCTTGAAAAATCTTCATTTGACAAGAGGAATCATGGAATTATGAAGGTCAAAAGTACACAGATCAAATTTTTTCGTGAGCTATGCACGCATGTGTCCCTAAAATTGAATTTTTTTCGGTAGAAGCTTGTTTAAAGCCAAAATTTACTTCAATCATAGCAAAATTAATGCATGCATTATTTTAGTCGAAAAAATCTTGTCGAATCACTTTCAGTTCTTGCCCCATCCCCAATATGTAAAACCTAGCTAAGCCACTGGTCAGCAAATTATCCAATAAAACAGTCCACTATTCTGTGAGTGCAACATACTCTAAAAGAGTATTCCTACATTTTCGATCGACAACAGAAGATTTCACAGCATGCTTTTCACAGGAGATATTGCTTGCCCCTGGTTTTTCCTACGCAGCTCTTTGGCCTTAGTTCCCCTCCATGACAAGTCTTATTAAGACACCTATTGGTCATTGAAAGGAGTAAGTCAGGATGACATGTATTGAACTAGTGGAAATTAGTTTTCGCGCTATTCGCTCACCAAAGTGTGTGCATGGAAATGAGGTACGGGTATATAGAGCATATAAAGGTATTGTAAAAGTGGAAATGTTTGCGTGTGTAATTTTTCGCGCTTTGCACATTTTAAACAATGTCACTTGTTTTATTTTTTGCGATTTTGAGCTTCCTTACATAGACCTACATGTACATACAAAATGAATATATTCTCGCGTTTTCATTTGCGCACTTCCTGATTTAGCGCGAAAAGCGCAAAAATCTCAACTTTTATGTAGTGTATTAGGATATGAAAAAACACCTTTAAGTGGTAACATTTACAACATTAGGCACCAAAATAACAACTTTGACATTTCAAATGAGGGTTATTTCAAGTATTCTTCATGTCTAATGGGGATATGCCTCTATTAGATTTTCTATCAACTTCATAGTTCTGTTCTTTCTGTCAGCCTAATTATGTGTGGCTCTCCACATTTCCCTTAAACCCAGACTGGGATTATATGCTAAACATTGGTGAATGATGCTTACAAACAAACATGATAATGCTTTGTTAGCTAAAGTATTTACAATCGAAGTATGACAATCACACAAAAAACATAAAGACAAGACATGTTAGTTGCTGGTCATGCAAGTACTGACAGACTAAAGACATAAGCGTATCATAAAAAATGTCCATATGCCACCACAGTGATAGGAAAACATGCTGGTTGTGTCTTCAGAATGAAATGCAGGATATGAAAAGGGACAAATATGACCACAATTTTGAAAATTACGACGAACATAATTGATTTTAGAGAGTATGATCATGACAGTATGTGTATTAAAGCATGAAGTGTATGTACACAAGAACATTTTTTGGCAAATGAATCATAAGTCACTGACAATAAAAGAAAAAGGAAAGTGCAATGAAATTTCATGTTATAAATTCCCCCCCCCCCCCCAAAAAAAAAACAGGGTTAAGAGACGGGGAAGGGGGAGGAGGGAGGGGAGAGAGGGGAGGGAGGGGGAGGGGGCTAGGGCAGATGGACCCCTCAGGTAGGGTTGGTCAATCTGTTGGGGTTTGTGTTTGTTATTTCTCTCTCCTACCATTTCTATAGCATACATTATAGGCTAGCTTTTAACCAAGTCTTTCCCACACCTATCTCCAACAGAAATACAATACCGTAAACCAGAAATGTTTGTGTGTATTTAAATTTCGCTAATTTTGCGAGAAGCACTTAGTCGGAAAAATGTCCGTGAATATTTCCAATCTACCTTGTAGCAGTGCATTGCAAAGTAACTCCGAAGATTACATTTGCGAAATGTTCATGTCGTGAATTAGGCCAGTATTGCTGATTCGTGAAATTTTAAATCCCTGACATTTCTGGTTTTACGGTATCTCGCAAGGTGCCTTTGCTACAAGTCCTATAACCTGTTTTGAGTTCCAATTCAATGTCCATGTCTATGAAACATATACATTTGCTCTAAAAATAACATATCATATGCACGCATGGTTAGCTAATGTTTGTAATGTTAATCCTTGTTCATGGAACATATCATAAACATGCTTGGTTATATTTCCTTAAATTATATTTACAAATACATTATTGAAATGGGTGTCCTTTTAATGGTTAATGTCAGTCAGTGCAGGAAAAAACAGCTAATGTTTAATTGGTGTACTGGAAGTTAATGTTTTAGCAATGGTATTTATCAGACCTAAAAAGACTAAATAATCTCCAAATCAATTGTGTTTTTTACGCAAATTATTAAATTGCAGCTTTATTTTCCAAATCACTTTTTACGATTGATGAAAAATCACTTCCGGTTTAATAAAGATCTAACGTTCCACTAATTTTCAGATGATAATGAAGGGCTATTGATAACACCGATGATAGATGCCTCCTATATAATAACACGATGCACTATCTTTGACTTGAAATTCAATTTTTCTGTATTTCTCGTCAATGTTCGCTATTTTCACTGACTCACTCATTGTGAAAGGTATACCCTTTTTTCAATCTACTAATAACAATATTTCAAATTTTCCAAGTGACATACATGCAATCTATATTTCACCATCTTGAAATCGGATCTTAATTACGTGCATCTCTGGACCCCAACGCTATCCGTATTAGAATATGTGTTGCTCCCCTAGGGAAATCCACTACCGATGACTTAGCGAGGAATACACACATACACACAGGCATAAGCAAGGGGGATGGGTCATGTGCATGTCAATACTGTAAAAGTGGTTATTTTTGCACGATTAATTGTTTGCGCTTTGCCGATTTGGAACTATTTTGCATGTTTTTAATTCACTATTTGTAGCTTCATCACATAGACCTGTATGCAGGGTTGTCACTAAGGCGGTCGGTGCCGGTCGGGCGGAGCCGGCTCTTAAAAAAAAGGGTAACAAAAACAGCACTCTAATTTTTGTTCTTCTTTTTTTAATTTTTCTTTTACAATTTGTAGATAAAATCATTAAAGTGCCTCATAAACCAAGACATTATGTGGCATTAAAAAACCTAAAAAACCAATAAGAAGGCCTCTAGACCCTATGCCATGATCCACCTCACTTCGTTCGCAACACTTATTCCGTTCGCCGTCAGTAAAATTAACCGGCACTGAATTTTGGCTAGTGACAACACTGCCTGTACGCAAAATAAATATATTCCCACGTTATTATTTTTGCGGTAGCTGCTTCAAGTGCGATAAGCTCAAATATATGTGTAGCGCAAAAATGTCCACTTGTACAGTATGAGGCCCCCCTAAAAAATGTTTGGTTGCCCTCCGCGAAAATATTTGTTAACTCCGAAAATTTTATAATTTTGTACATATTTTGTCCCAAAGATGTTGAAATAAATTCTATGAAATGTTTTGAAGTCCAATTTATCAAATGTAAGTAAAAAATATTGCGTTTATACAATCCATGTATAAATTGCACTTTTTGTCGAAGCCCGGTATAGGGGGGAAAAACCGAGAAAAAAACCTACCTACCGACCGACCCACAATTTTATTCTCTCTGGAGGGCAACCATACATTTTTTTTTTTTGCCTGAGGTTTGAGAAGGCTATGGTAAAGCACGGTAATATTACGCTGTGTTTGACATTTTCACAATTTGGAAAAGCGCTAATGTCAGGATTTTTTTGAGGTGTAGGTAGAGAGAAAAAACAAAGATATAACGATGATACTTGAAAAATGTATTAAATATTAAAATTAATAGCCAATCCACCTGATCCCAATCCCAAAAGCTTTACATTTATGTACACACACATTTTAATACCTTACATAGTAGTCCCTTTGTAGACATAGCATACAATTGTTTGTTTGCAGTAATTTGTCTGATACAGTATTTCCTGGACTGGAATTTATAATTTTATTCCCAATCCTGGATACCATTTGGTCATATCAATTTATTATCATATTATGATTTCAAACGATGTAAGATTGAAAACGTTCGCAAATGCAGTGGGTATGGTTTGATGATTGTTGGGAGGGTAAAACTGTTAGTATACCGCATGTACCATTTTACAAAGAAATTTTTTCACATGTACATTTACAAAAGGGTCCATTTGTTTTTGGTTGTTTGTTTAATCTTTCTTCATTGAGGGTAAACGGTTAAAAAAATTGTTGATAAAGTATTAGATTTAATTTGGTATAATTTGTGAAATTGTTCGTAAAGTTTTAAGAAACAAATCGTGAAATGTCACAATGTTCAAAAGAAACCCATACATATCACATTAGTATCATTGAAGAATATCATAATTTGTATTGTATTTAAACACTGTAACATTTGTTATTTGCATGTATTTATGTATGTATCGAAATGAGGGCCTGCTTGGAAAGCAGTGCAAGTCACTGAAGCATATTACCCTCAATAAAGAAAGCATAAATAAATAAATAAATACAAAATTAGGAGACAATAATATACTGTGGGTAATGTGTGATCCACATTTCGCACCACGCATCTGGGAGATTGCTGTCTATATACCCCATTTCACATTAAGTACGAATGTGACGTTAGTGCATTGCATATTCCAGTGATACATAACACTGCATTTACACGTCAATGTCCGGATAGCACTAGTTCCATGCTGCCATCTGCAACACCAGAACAAGCGTAGCAAGCTTCGAGCGCAGACCCTGGGGGAGGGGTACTCAGATTTTCTTTTGGTAGGGATGTGCCGCCAGCAAAATGAAAATTGACTCGAACATTTACCAATTTTCTGGGGAAAATGGACCCATATGTTATTTACCGGAGACCCATCGTTTTCTATATATTTGACAGATTTTGCCCATAAATTTACCTAAAATGGCTTCGAAAAGGGGTCATCCATTTACCAGAGGGTGAAACATGGGACCCTATTTGGCGGCACATCCCCGTAACCTCATATCCACTAAGTACCCCCCCCCCCCCCCCCCCCCACCTCCCGGCCGCTTAGACTAGTTCCTTGCTGCCATCTGAGCAACAAGAATGAACATAGCGAGCAGCGAGTAAATTGATAGCTTGGACTTTCAGCTCATACAGCATAACCTGGACCATTGCAAATACACATACTCAGTGCTAATTCATTACAGGTTTCAGCTCAATGGATGAGTCACAGTACGAAACCAGCGCTACCTCAGATTCATCTTGAATTGTGCTGGTGCCAGCATATTATAATCACATGCCAGATAATAAAAAGTTGCGATTAGGTGACAACAAAAAAAGAAACCCTGTTCTATAAACCCTGTTCTATGAACAAACGGACCTTTCGGGTTGGATCAATTGGTCTGGCTTTTTTTTCTCGCTTTTTTTTCAAATCAAAAATTTGCCAAAATTTGCCAAAATTTGCCATGCACAAAAAAATTACTTGGGTCGGTATTCATTTGCATGTAAATGTTTTTTCGCAGATTTCTAAAAAGTGGGTCAGTCGGGCCCATAGAACAGGCCTCGCCTTAATTGAATCATGATTGGATATGCTCTGTCATCACATTCGTAATTCAGTATATTTTACCTCGGTTTTTAATGAAATAAAAAAGAGTAATCAACTAACTGACCATTTTTAGGTGATGAATTTCTAGCAAACAAACAATTGTATGGCTGTGTGAGTAAGATGAGACATATTGCTTACCTGAGAGGGAGACAATCTACTAATGCATGGATGCTCTTGACTTATTACATGTTTGCCACTGAAAGAACAAAACAAAAATAGAATATATACATTAACATATATAAACATAGACAATACATTTAAATCATCAGTTTAAAGGGGCATCAAAGTGATACTTAAGGCATACTAACTACCATCTGAAAAAGTTTACCAACATTCGCCATTTATCATATAAAATTTCATGATTTTCTTAGTTTCGATATGATCATATCGAAACTAGGTGCTGAATTCGGAAGTTATGCTATTGTTTTACTCGCGGCCTTTCGCTGCAAATCTTAACCCGGAAGTGCCGTTATTTGCTTATTTGGCGTGAAAGCATTGTATGACATTTTGGATTTGGGCTATGTTGATGATTATCTTTACGTTATTTGCTCATTTAGTATATCGATACATCTCTCTGTGCCCCTTTAATCATATCAGATATGATGCTCATGATGATTGGCACTCAATCATGTTGTATCTGTTTCCGATTTCTCTGATGTGTATAGGCAATACAATATTACTCGGTAAAAGTGGAAACTTTCGCGCGTAATCTTTTGCGCTTTGCACATATATTGCACAATTTTGCTTGTTTTTATTTTTGCAATTTTGAGCTTCCATAAAATACATAGACCTACATACAAATATGAATATATTTGTGCATTTTTATTTTGGCGCGAAAAGCGTGAAAATTTTCACTTTTACAGTATACAGTGAGTACATTGGAATAGGGAGGCCATACAGGCCCCAAATCCCAAGCTCCCACATAACCATTCAACCCAACATTTATTTCCCCCTCGGTAAACAATTGTGTAAAAAAGGTCCTCTATGCTATTAGCTGTTAAATATCTCACCAGTAAATTACCTTTAAAAGGAGCCTTGAGATTTGATATCTAAATGCAGAAAGAAACAGTATTGCTGATGACGTTTTGTGTTTCAATTACTGTTGTTAAAAATAAATACACATGGGATAAACAGAGGGCATAGTCTTGTGAAAGATTTTTCAATGACTAACTCCGAATTATATTTGCTTTTGTTTTATATAAATCTTAATTATATAAAGTTTTATTTTCTATGTAATTCCATACCACAATGCAATTCGTACCACCATTTGGTTACTTAGATGTGTTCTAATAAAAAAAACCTTTAAAAGGGAAATGCTTGTAAACAAGTGTGAAACATATCAGAGTTTTATTTGAGCAATTCCCATATTTAGTAATAAAGGTAATAAAGCTCTAAATTTTATTGTCATCGCAGCCAACCGGCTGAATTGTAACAACATTACAAATCAAATACATTAATAAACAATGCAACATCCAGGCAGCAGCTAAATCAGCGCCAAGTTGCGACATAAACCAACATGAACAACCATACATAACCCTATATAGTAACCCCCTAATAGGCAATGTAGACTAAGTGCCTTGCCCAAGGACACAAACACATTGGCACCAGCGGGGCTAGAACTCACAACCTTACAATTAGGTGACCAGCAACTTTTCCACTGTACCACACATGCTCTACAATTTATCACCGTAATGTGCCCTGATTTGCTTTTTAGGATACGATATCACATTTTTAGGTATGTATGATATCTGTGTCACTGATCGGTCAATTCGCAAGCAATTTGACAACATAAATGACGTTCACGTTAAAATCGCAAATAAAAAACACTTGTTTTCCTACCAATTGCGGACAAAATAGGCAAAATATCATGTAATGTGCCCTGATTTGCTTTTTAGGATACGATATCACATTTTTAGCAACATATGATATCGGTGTCACTAATCGGTCAATCCGCAACCAATTTGACAACATAAATGACATTCCATTTTAAATCGCAAGGAAAATCGCTTTAAAAATCGCAAGGATTTTTTTTTAAATTCAACCAATTCTGGACAAAATAGACTAAATATCCTATAATGTGCCCTGAATTGCTTAAGGATACAAAATCACATTTTATTTTTTAAGCTACGTATGATATCGGTTTTACTGATCGGTCAAGCTGCAACCGATTTGACAACATAAATGACGTTCGCGTTGAAATCGCAAGGATTCTTTTTTTTCTCCAACTGATTCCGGACAAAATAGGCTAAATATCATATAATGTGCCCTGATTTGCTTTTCAGGATACGATATCACATTTGAGCTACGTATGATATCTGTGTCACTAATCGGTCAATCCGCGACCAATTTGACGACATAAATGACGTTCAAGTTGAAATCGCAAGGAAAAACAGGGTTTTTTTCCTAGCAATATTGCGGACAAAATACCCAAAATATCATATAATGTGCCCTGATTTGCTTTTTAGGATACGATATCACATTTTGAGCTACGTTTGATATCGGTGGAACTGATTGGTCAATCCGCAACCAATTTGACGACAAATAACGTTCGCGTTGACATCACAAGGAAAAACGTTGGAAAAACATGTTTTTTTCTTCTACCAATTGCGGACAAAAAAGGGAAAATATCATATAATGTGCTCTTATTTGCTTTTTAGGATACGATATCCCATTTTGAGGTACGTATGATATCGGTGTCACTGATCGGTCAATCCGCAACCAATTTGACGACATAAATGACATTCCCGTTGAAATCGCAAGGAAAAACGCTTTCTTTCCTACCAATTGTGGACAAAATATAGGTTAAAGTAAATATCATATAATGTGCCCTGATATACTCAGAAGATACTCAGAGGAACAGTCTCTAACCCTGGTGTTCTCTCTTCGTATTCAGAGGGGTAACACATGATCGTTCCAGAATTTTGAAATACCCCCCTATTTGACGGCGTTTCGCTGACAATTTTGAAAATAACCTTTTTTCACCATTTCAAGGATAATTTCACCATTTCAAGGACAATTTCTAAATAGTCCCCCTTTTCCCGCAAAAACGAGGACACATCTGGTTCAAAATACCCCTTTATCCTATTCCCAGGACATTTTGATATGACACAATACTCATTCTATTTTTTTCCTTCACGGACATAGCCTCTCCAAAAAAAACCTAATTTTTTTAAATCGCTGACATAGCTTCCAAAATGACCCTTTATTTTTTTCATGGCGGACATAGCTTAAAAAGCATCCCTAATTTTGAAAAATCGTGGACATAAATGTCCGCACAATGTCTGCGGCCATGGTACGGAAAACCTTCCTTTTCAGCGATTTTTGGAACGATCATGCATACCCAAAGTCAATGTTGACTGAAACCACTGGGCTCTAACCCAACATAAGCCTTTCTATCAAACTAAATCTTAGTCTCTACGGTGAATATCGGATGCTTTTCATAACACACCCTATAGTGTCCTGCTTCTACTGTGGATATACTGTAAAAGTGGGCATATTTGCTCTACATTTATATTCACGCTCGAACCAGCTATCGCGAATATAATAACACACAAATATATTTCTTTTGTGCACAGGTCTATGTAATGAAACTACAAATCGCAAATTTAAAACCATGCAAAACAGTTGAAAATCTGCAAAGCGTGAATAAGGTTTATCGCGAATCAAAAACAATCCATTGATTATCCTTTTCTGTTGCATTGTGGGATCGCAAAAGTGCAAAATCTGCCCCATTCTGGATCCCACGATGCATCAGAAAAGGATAATCAATGGATTTTTTCCAATTGGCGATAAGGCTTATTGCCCAAAAATTACCAGTTTTTCAGTAACTCAATATCAGGTGTCAGCTGTGGGAAAGCACCTGTGTGCATGAGCATTTGTTTGGAGAAAATCAATGGCTTATTAAGTATATGGCTACAGACAAAAGATCAAAATCTACTAATAAGTTAAACCAAATTTGAGTTGGATTTAATTAGGTAATTGGTTCGCCTATATCGCAGTGATGATCACTCAACATCATATTGTGCAGAGGTCCAGGTGCTATACCAGGGATCCTATTAATTTTGGGATGGGAAACTCCTATACTAGGCATACAGCTCGCGTTTTCATAATTACATAATTATGGTATGAGCTCAGCCTGAATCAGCATCTTCATTTGACGTGTTTGACATTATTAAATGCAACACCGCCACTTTATGATCGCCACTTTATGATCACACGAAAAATAAGGTCGCATCAACGAAAATATGCAAGGAATTTATGTAGACTTGCATTAAGTCCGTCAGACTCAAATAATGATGAAAGTGAGAAAATGAATTCAAATGTATAAAACCCCTATAAAACAAACAATGAAACGTGAAGTATCATAATTCAAGCTTGTAAAAAACATCCAGCAAACAAGTTTTATCATAACTTACTAAACCGCAATATTTTTTAGGAATTTTTCCAACAATTCCGTGTAAACTTCAATTAAGTCTATACCTAAAGCAGACGGCAAACAGCGCTCACAGCGCCACCAATACATGGACACACAAAAGTTAAAGTTCCCTGATGAAGTAGCTTCTGATTGGCAATTTGAGTAGCACACCCTTGGCTATACCCTCAACTCGTAGGAAAACCTTTTCCTTTAGGTTTACATATTACTACCCCAAACACAAACTGTTTCAGTTAAAATCATCAAATTATCTGATTTTTACTCAATTTTTAATACTCTGATTGTCCTTATCAACTTGAATTCACAGAAGTTGCTACAAATTCCCTTCGATGACTGGAAGATGGCGAACCATTATATTAATTAAATGTTTGTGAATGACACTATCGGGGGAGAAAAATGGGTAAAATTTGGTGGGGAAATCATGCGTGTAAGGCATCGAAGGCAATAGCCTTTGATACCCAACCTACATGTAGTTGCTTTGATGTCCTCAATTCTGGTTATTTCCACTTCATTCAAAAGTAGTTGCCTTGGAGAAAGTTGGTGATGCTCCTTTCAAATTTCCTTAATTTGCATGCCCTCTCCATTTATTAATTTGAGGCCTGGCCGGATCATACCACGAGATAGGCCAGGGGAAGTGCGCTGTACCAGCAGCTAGGAGTGCAGGGCTATGTAATGTGTAGGACGGTTAGGATTACATTTGTTTACAGTAATTTGGGTACATTTATCAGAATAGAATTTGTAATTTGACCAAACATGCCTGCCTCATCCACTTAATAGCAATTAAAGGCAAGGGACACAAGCTCACACTAGTCAAACTGTGATAAATTAGGTATATCAGCTGAAGGTTGCTGGAAGGCATAATTTTGAAATACCCTTCACACCATATATTGTAATACACTTGATTCCATAAAACATAAGAGTGTCAAGGGTATTACATAATTATTCCGCTAGTACCCTTGGGTACACATAAGGGCACAAGACCATTGCTAGCCCAAGCTCCTTTTACTTCCATGAGAACATAATATGGTTTTACGAACCAAAGCATTGTATCCTACCTGGAGACTCTGGTGATACAGCTATAGGTTGGCAATGTTCTGGCACCTGCTACATGTAACATTAGTGCACCCAATACAGCTTCACACATCATGTAAGCACTCAAGACCTTGAGGCAAGCGTTCCAGACCTCGATACAAGCACTCACAACTTTGATTAGAACACCTGACCTAGCTACGACTGGAGCAGAACATTCAGTAATGTCTCGACTTAGATGGGTTGCTGGCCTATGTATAAGATAGGGTGTAAATCGTCACTATTGGTAATGGTAGTATCAAGACATATCTACTGCATAGGTGGTACTCGAAGAGGCTGATGGTAGATGGTTGAAGCTGGATAAACTGATGGACCACATAAGAGCTTATTCATCCATCAATGGCAACAGACAGCCAAGAGCTGAAGTTCATGAACCGAACAGCAGGCTAACTAACAGACCCACAAGCCAATAACGAGATCTGTGATATTGCCCCAGTGTTGTGGCATGCTCAATGCAGAACCATGAAGGGGAAGTTACGATTTACTACTCCTAGTTAACTACTACTAGTACCCGACTACTGCTTGGTGCATGTCCTGCCAAACCTGTCACTGTATCTGTGTATATCCACAGTATGCATAGGAGAAAGGAAGCCCTTACTGGCCAGGCTCTGTGGATGGTGGCACATATAATCCCACCATGAGATTCGCTCACTGACAGCTCTTATTAGACAAAGCTAACTGGGTCAACAAGGGGGTTTAGAAATAGGTTCCCTTGATGGCCACAGAGGAACCAGTTTGCTGGGGTCAAAAGGAAATTGTGTGGCATATCAGAGGGGAGGGGGTAGGTGATGGCAGGCAGATTAAAATAGGCTGACAAAAACAGTATGATTGGTCGATGGGTATTTGAAAGTGGGCCAATCAGTATACAAAAAGTTAGAAGGTGTTCCATACCATGTTAGATGATTTAATGTCATCTGCATGGCATCAGACCATGAAGAGAGTGTTCTTTGGCAAGATCATTCATATTTTTATTTTTCAAATTCATAATTTGTGTTAAGCAGGGGTAACCCAGTTACAGGGTTGTAGCTACGCCAGGCGGCACCGGACGGGCCCGCCTGGCACTAGGCTAGGCCGCCTGGCACTGGGCTAGGCCGCCTGGCACTGGGCTAGGCCGCCTGGCACTGGGCTAGGCCGCCTGGCACTGGGCTAGGCCGCCTGGCACTGGGCTGGCACTGGGCTAGGCCGCCTGGCACCAATTGTTTTTGTTTTTGTTTGTTTGTTTTTTACTATTTGTGGATAAAATCATTAAACTGCCTCATAAAACAAGAAATGATGTGGCAGGAACCCTCAAAGTGCATTAAAAAAGCCTAAAAAAAACCCCGGCCCCTGAGCCGCGAGAGTTATGTAACCAAATAGCAAAATATTGAGCCCGTCCGGTCGCTTCGCTCCGTCCGTTCACCATTTTGCCACCTGGCACAAAAGTTGGCCTAGCTACAACCCTGCCCATTAGCTCTGGAACTGGAGCCCGTTTCATTTGAGGGCGTTCAACATTAACCACTGTGCATTGCCAATGCTAACGTATACCCATCAATTTGTGCAATTGTATTTTCGCTTGCAACCCTAAATATTTGTGTAAAACTTTTCCTAAGACCCTATTTTTCGTCATAAAATCGACTCAGTTCAGTTCTGTAACCCCCCTTTTTGAGACCCTGAGCGGCACACCCCTACCCCAAAAAAAGTTGAGTGCGCCCCCCCCCCCCCCCCATCTAACAAGTTGAGGGCAGCCTAGGTACCAGAATTCCTTGCGGCAGCTAGTCCAATGATGTAACCCCACTTTTGACCCCAACATCTCACAACACAGGTGGAAATTATACTTTTGTCAACCTGATTACTGTGATGAAACCACCATTTTCTAGGCGTGTTTACACCATTTTATAGTTTATACATGTAGTAATAGAGTTTTTCGGGTAAGTGTGAACATTGATGCCAGTGTGTCACTTATCAAGCCGAACTGCCGTTCCAAAGCAGATTGACTTACCAAAAAAATCGGGGACACTTCATTTGTTTGGTAAACCATTCTACAGCGTCTATTTTGATAAAGAAAAATTCTTCTTATGAATATGCCAAACCTATTGAGCATCAAATTTAAGTGTTCAACTTGTCCAAATAAATCCCTTGACCATTAATATTCTTGAACACCTAATAAAGTGTAATGATTGTTCTGATTACTGTACTATATGTTACTACTGTAAACCAGAAATGTTCGAGTGCATTTAAATTTCGGTAAATTTTGCGAGGAGCATTTACCCGCGAAAATTGCATGCCACAAATATATCCATTCTACCTTGTAGCAGCGCAATGCAGAGTTACATATGTAACTCTAAAGTTTATATTCGCAAAATGTTCATGCTATGAATTAGGCCAGTATTGCCGATTCGTAAAATGTTAAACTCACAAACATTTCTGGTTTTACAGAATATGGCTATACTCATCCCTTTGCTATAGCTATTAACACTGAGAATAAACTCATCGTAGTCTTTCCTTCCCTTTGCATGATGACTTCCTCCTGACTGACTGACCTACTAATTACTATGGCATCCATTCATTAACCCTAACATCACTACACCATACCACCAGCAGCACATTGTATGTGCACACGAGGTCTATCCCATGCCACAATAACCCCCTGGTATAGATAGTCACCAAACATTTAGCCTGGGAAGTCCATCGCTCGTGGTGTGGTGGTTGAGTACCTCTATGCCAGTCCGGTGAGCCAGGTTTAATTCCGGGAGGCTGCGGACCAACACATTAGTACTCCCTGTTGACCCCTCCCCCGTTCCTTGATCCATTGCCAATGCAAGACCGTGGGAGTTAGGGCAGGCTGACATCAGGAAATATATGTAAAAAGTCCTTAAATACACATTATCAAACAGGAACATCATTGCAATAATAAACAACTGGATTTCATGTCATTATGTAACTGGAAAGAAAATTTGAATTAAATAATGCCAGTGTAATCCCAAACAGCAGGTCTCAAATAAAAACCATCAACACCAATAATACATGGTACTAATAACTGTTGTCAACATATTGCTAATTATGTTGGCTATTTATGGTGTAATTGTAGAGCTACAAATGTATACATAAAGGAATTGAGGCCAGCTGGGGAAGGGGAAGTAAAGGAAACGGGAAAAGGAAGGGGAGTAGGAGGGACAACACCAGTCTGCACGTATGAGTGGGCTATGTTTTCATCTATAATCCTATAGATATATCTGGAAAGGCATGTGGGAGAGTGACATGGATGGATGTTGGGCTATTCCAGTAGAAATACATACACCCTCGTGGAAGACATGGCCTTAATCTTCCGCACAGGGAGTGTTAATTCCAAATGGGGTTACCCGAATCGGTGACTCCATTTGAAATCTTCACTCCCTGTGCGGGAGGTTAAGTTTATCACTTCCATAAGGGGTGTATGATTTTCAACTGGAATAGCCCATTGCACATATATAAAGGTGCTATATTGGGGGGGGGGGGGGCTATTGGGGTTTGTTTTGTTGAAGCTGATATGACTGGTCATGCATTGCCTGGCCATTCCCAAGGACTCCCTCTGACTCTTTGAGTAATAACTAGAATAAGGGATATCCAAAAAGTCACTAATTGTCTTACTCTTGTGCATGACATTCTGCGCTGTGTGTGTATCATTATCAATCATAATAACATGTAATAGACCGGGAATCGCACAAGACCACTAGATGGCTAAAGGAAGCTATCTGGATCAGGAGGAGAGACACAAATACACTTAATAAGGAGGGAGCCTACAAACTGCATAACATCTATGATCAACTCATCCTGCCCACACCCCTACGAGGGGTATAGTAGCTATAAAAACCCAGTGAATAGGAATCAGAGTTGCCAGTCTGATGAAGCTACCAGCGTGGTAGTGAAACATCATTAAACAGCGAGAAACTTATCTTTCACTTCCATTGGATTTGTACACAAAGAAATCTCAATATTATGTCTACAAACAATCCAGATGAACTTATCTAAAAATGATAACTTAATTGTTGTCAACATTTGTTCATTTGCTATGCTCACTAACAAAAGGCACACTTTTATGCACAACCGAGACTATTTATATTTGATCTTGAACTTTATAAGTATAGAGCAGCACACCTTGAACTGACCTTTGGTAGGAAAAACCTGAAATTACTGAATAAAAAGCTAAAAAATAGCATGAATTTAGGTAAAATAGCTGAAATTGGACTGGGAAAAAAGAAGACCTTTGTTTTACCACATATGGAGAAGTTTAAAGAAAGAGGAAGTATTAAATGTTCATTGAATGTTGTCACCATCTGCTGATCTGCTCCTTTAATTGGGATGCATGCTTTAATATGACAGGTTGCAGGTTGTATTTCAGGATTAACTCCGGTCATAAACAGGGACATGATGTAGGTCATGGTACGAACCACGGTCATATGGCAATCCCACAGCTGACACCAATTGTAATCATGCAATGCAAGCTTTGAGCAATGGAACAGGAAAGGCTCTTTTTAATTTACTGAATTCTGCCGTCCTATCCAGAGATCACATTATAGAAATCCCATCAAAACATGTCTATCTTAACATTTGAACAATATGTAGGCCTATATATAGACCACCGCCTATGTACAGTGGTATGTTAAAACACTAGCATCTGCAATATATTTCACAATCAAAAAGAAACAGCAAATAAATTAAGTTATAACTCTAACCCAGATGGACTAATGGAGCATATTACCTGTACGACACCCTCTGGCTTTGAGGTGCAGCTCACACCCTACTCTTACTTCCCCTCGGAGTAACTGAATACTCCCATGGATAGGGCAACATATGATATACCCAGGCACTAGTGGTGTCATGGTAGGAAGGGAAATCACACAAATGGTGTGTGATGGGACAGGATATGTGCAACATATTTTTACCCACTGCTGCTCTAGGTAATGTCTTTGCGCGTTTCTCCCCGCCCTATATCGTGTATTTAATCCCCATGTGACTATGTGTGTCACCTTTTAGGGATTGAGTATGAATGGGTGTATATACTTGTGTTTTACATTTAAAAACATAAATGGGTGCTCCCAATACCTCCAAACACCACAAAATACCAATAGAAACACTGTGCTAAAATCCCCTGAAAATAGGAAGTCATCAAAATTGTGCCTGATGGTAGTTCGGTTCCCATTGAATTACAATATGTCCAATCGGAACGTTTTGGAGAACACATCACACCTGTTTTCAAAACACAACAACATCAATTTGAAATACATTTGTGACAAAGGACTTAGTTTTGAGCGCAAGTGTGTGATCTTGTTGTCATTGGCTTAAGACTTCCACACACACACTACCGACCCAGGTTCGAATCGCAATCAAAGGCAGAGCCATTTATCACGATCTGTAGGTAACATCTTCCCTGAGAAGAATCCCAGAAAATGTGCCTCAGACAGAATATTCAAGTTGGTTTTGTATACTTTGGTAACAGGAAAGTAAAGGAGACTAGAGAGCCAAATGTTTAATGAACAGGATATTATGCACATAAACAAATGATACTGAAACATTGTTGCTCTGCTTCAGGCAGGCATCAACCTGTTTTCTGCCACACCCTTTTGTCAATCCCAAGTGCTTTAACTCTAAACTTTGTCATTAAAGATTTGGGTGACCTACTTACGTGGGTAGGAAATTGAAGGAGACTGCATAGATTCCTAGTTTTATGTGCAACATTTCTCCCATGCTTCAGGCATCATCTTGTGAATGCCTTGCACACCCTCTCATCAATTGCTTCACCTGTATATTATAGCTCTGGTATCGAGCTGCGAGCATAGCTAGATGCGACGTCCCAACACTAGAGCCAGGAATTTGCTACTAAGGCTTAGTTTTGGGCTATTGAGGAGGCACGAGTCTAGTGCTACCTGTATAGTGAATTATATCATATACAACATCATGCTACATCAAGAGACGTATCATACACTTTCAAGATGATGAAAGAGTTAGATCTCAATATAGATCCTCTGTTTGCCCTAATCTCTGACTATACCCCAATCCAGAGTCCATCCGAAGCAGCTCGCTGCAAACTCTAGGCCAAATGCATGTTCATGATGCAATAACATAGTGGTGTACTCCATGACAATGCAATGTCTTGGATAATGTAAGCCATTTATTAGGCTGGTCAGGAGGATGTATAAACACATCTATAAAAGAGTCTACAGAGACAAATTCAAACCACAGGAAAGTAAAGGACACCGCACCGTCGAATGTTTAATTAGCAGGATATACCACTTTGCCGTTTTTCAGGCATCATCTTTGAAACCTCTTCCACATTCTTTCATCAATCCCAAAGTGTCTCATATTTACCATGTCATCTCTTACAGTTAAGCTTCCTGTTTAAGTAAACCAGACTGCAGAGCTGCATGTTTTTAAATAATGTGCAACATTAATTCCAGGCTTCAGGCATTCTTGCAAAATCTCTCCACATCATTATTGCAAACTCTAAGTGCCCCAAAGTAAAGTCGAATGTTGAAGTTGAATTGATTGAATTGAATTGAATTGAAAGTAATGTAGAAATTTGTGTGTTCTCAGGGGCCAACTAGCTCTCCTGCTTGAGTGGGCAGAGCAAAAATAGTTTTCTCCATAACTTGTAATTTTCCCCACAAACAATTTGAAGTAAGAAGGGGAAGGATATATTTTAGAGTGAAGAAAATGAGTCATTAGCAAAAAACAACGTACTTATTGTTCCCCACATATAAAAATGTTTATACATTTGAAATGTAATTTCCTTTCTTCACTGCAAAGTTGAAGTTGAAGTTGAGTGCTTATACATTTGATGTGCAGCAAACTCTTTTTTGTTTTGATAATCCCCATATTCCAATGTAAGGGCCTTTTGAATAGTTGTACATGTGAGAGAAAGGGATGGGGGAGGAAGGGGAAGGAAAGGTGGGTTGGGGGAAAGAGGTGGGGGAAGGGGACACAGGACAGGTGAAAAGGGGGATGGGAGGAGATTATTGTTATGGCCAAAATGCAAAAATATTTGCAACATATTTTTTCTGCACAGCCAATGCACTAAAGTCTCGCCATACTGAAATTTCAATACTCTTAAAGAGGGTATGGGACGCCCTACTTTTTCCCGAACACAGGAAAGGGTAGGGGACAAGATGTATGTTTTGGACAAACGGAAAGTTTATACAATGCTTCAGGGAACATAAATAAGTGGGACAGGGCATCTAAATATGAAAACTAGGGCGAGGCCAAGCTTTTTAGAGGAAACAGCAGTAAATAACACACATGGTTTTAACTACATCGGTAACTACAATAAATGTTCAACAGGCTTCTGAAGAAGGTTTTATTGACGACGGGGATTCTCATCTTGCAAACATCCAATTTTTATTTTGGCATTATGTATGTACACTAATTACGAACATCTTGATCATTCATACCATTGTGGTGCCTAGGAGAGGTTATATAGGGTACTACACCCCCACCCCCCCACACACACACCCCACACATCAAGCTTAATACTATAAAATCAGCCTATTTTTGGCACACTTATGACCACATTACATCGGCCATACTTCAGAGATTCCCCACTCCAGGCCTTGAAATAAGATTCCAGGCCTTGAAATAAGAAATGAAAAGGGCAGGCAATTTAAGGCAATTTGAAAGGGGCACCAACTTTATCCAAGGCCATTATGTACTTTTGAATGGAGTAAAAACAGCCAGAAATTGAGGGCATCCAGGCTACTAGGTGGGGCATGCCTTCGATTAATTCAAGCCCTGCCCCACTCTGACTTGACCAGCGTGGTGAGGCATTTTAGTTCAGTGGGATGAGAGTGTGGGTATTAGCATTACAACAAGAGAGAAGGATGCAATATGTATCAATGTAAATGGATATTTAATGAAATATTAATATGGGAGTAATTCTGTTATACCCTTCACAGAGGTATTCATAGTGAGCTATCGATTAAAAACCTGGTTTGGGGGTTAGGGTTAATTGAGCAATTTTGTTTCAATTTTTTCTTGTTTCATTAACCCTTAACTTGAGGACTACAAAGTATTCCAAGCAAGACTATCTATCTCCAAGCGCATGTGCAGATGGTTTTCGATGAAGTAATCAACCAAGTCTATAGTGAGCAAGGTATACTGCGCGAATGAGTAGCTGAGGGCCGTGGCTTGCATAGGGGGTCCAGGGTTTAGGGTGTCCCCAGGTCAATCCCTGGTCGGGTCGCGGCGATTTATTTGTCCACTTTCTTCAGAAATTGAACTATCGGTTAAAAACCTGGTTTGGAGGTTAGGGTTAAGGAAACCAACGCTTATAAAGAACATACATTTAATGTCATGTTCTACTTGCAAGCACCCACTCCATTCATTCCTTCTAAGCCTCTAGGTCTGAGTGAAATTTAAAAATGGTCATGCCAATGCTATAACCAAGTTAATTCCAATCCCGTTTCCAATCAACAGCCATTCCCTCTCTCTTCTATGGAGGTTAAGGACATTATGGCACTGAAACTCACCTTGAGTGTACAATGCTAAGTGAGAAATAACGAAAGACTTATATGATACATTGTAGTTCTTACTCATTTCTCTTTTTAATGATTGTCTAAGGAAGTGCTTTATTGGGGTCAAAGTGTTAACTTTGTCTGACAATGAGCATGATTACCAGACACAAAAAACAGATTGCTAGAATTACTGTTGACCACCCCTCTCTCCCCCTCATTTCCATGCGCTACTTGTCAATATAAATTTCACTCAATAAACTACAGGTCTTTGTTACCCCTGACCTATAAATTCAGCATGTTCGCCAATGAGTTTTGTGTCTTCATAATTAGATTGAGAAGTTAATAAGAAGCATACATTCATCGGTTTCCTGATGGGAAATTGCATATTTCATAATGTGTTATTTTAAAATAACACAGTCTCTTACCAGTGTAAATAGTTTTTGACTCTTTTTTTATTTTGTCACAAATCAAATGTGACTGATATCAGGATGCATCTTAACTTGTTTGTTCACAATTGTCAATTTAGATATTTGAATTGATTTCTGCTGTCCGCCTGCCTTAACACACAACATTTATTTTGTCCAGAGACAGTATAGTAACCAATCTTTGGAGATGACATATAATCGTCAGCCTGCTTCGATAATTGCCTAACTCACTTTTCAGCGAAATTGAGTTTTTTGCATAAATCATGACTTCATTTCATTACTCACATGCTGTAATAATATCTAAGTCATTGAACAATCAAAAGTGTTGATAAATGCACAATTTAAATTCTGCCTAAGTCAGCCTTGTGAGTTAGGCAGATTGTAATAATGATGTAAAATGTTTAAAATGGGTCATACTGACTCGTATTAGGCCTATAACAAGCCACATTTCACTTTGAGGTATATCTCCAACCTAATTATATCCAACAGTTACTGCATGCTCCTGTTGGAATTCACCTGCACTAGGCTTACCTGAAATACTTGCCTAACTTGATCACTTTTCATATTTTAGAAAAAATGAGTTAGGCAATTGTTGGCTTTCCTGTACCCCTCCTAGCTGACTCTAACCAAAACTGTGTCCACTGTGATAACCGCTGCCAACAAACAAGTATTGCTCTGTGTAGGGTAACTAGGGCATAGGGTAAGGATTCAGTCTATGCATATTCAGTTAGTATTTTTTCTTAACCTAACCTTCCTCATCATCAGTCACTACAAAACACTACAATATTAGGTGCTTGTAGCGTACCCTTCCCATGTCTATCTTGTGGTGTGATGAGACAGTAATATTTTACAAACTGACTCCTTGGCTCAAGTCCCAGGTTCGTTTCCAGCGCTGGCACGGCCAGACTTTCCAACCTCATTTAACCCCTTTTTCTTCTGTGACAGTTTTATTCCCAAAACACGTCTCATCTTATGGACCCGTCTAATGCCTAAATTTCATTTATTAGATGTATGAACATATGTGTTTTAGATGAAGCAAAAGACAAAATAAAAATCTTTAAAAGGAGAGTTGCCATCCTGTAGTAGACAGTAGACTGTAGTAGAGCAGTCATTCAAAAATACACCAATAGGCTATTAACCCTAATAGCCCCAAGGGTAACAGCACCTGAGATTGGGGTTGTTTCTCACTCTTAGTATTTTTGTGACCTCCTCTGCCAAAGGTAATTCCTCCTCCCCTCCCCCCCCCCCCCCCCCCCCCCCACCTCTTTTTTAAATCTAACCATGTCAAATTCAACAAACGACCAAAGTATTATGCCGGCTGGCCCGCTATCTCATTACGCAATATTGGGTAGCTCGCATTATGTGGCCTCTGAAAATTTGTTTTTCGGGAGAATGACCCCCCTTGATGTGATGCCTGATCACAACCACCAGGGGCGGGTGAACCTCATTCATTATTTGGCCCATGTTTCCCACTGGTGGTTTCATATCTACAAATCTGAGTGATAAGGGTTATAACACTTGGGAGTGGGCCCTCCTCCTCTATGGCTACCTCACTGTGCTCGAGTTATATTCTGACTATTTTCATTGTGTCATGGGCCCGGGGGAGGGGCACTTAATTTTTGTTGGTAAGGGTGTGAAGCCCATGGTCTCAAAAAGGGGGGAGGGCTTCGGAAATAACTGAGAGAATTTTATGATGAAAAATAGGGTCTTAAGAACTGATTTTCTCAAAAAAGTAGGTCTTAAGAACTGGTTTGTTTTTCAAATTAGTCAGAACGCACATTTTGGGGTCTTAAGACTAAGAGCTAATGCTGGCTCAAAAGGGGGCGGGGGTCTTGAGAGCTAGCAGAAGAGGGTGAAAAGGGGGTCTTCATGGATAAGGCACATACCTATACCCCTTTCCAATGTCAGTGCCCCCCCCCTCCAGGGTCATGGGTGTACTTATATAAAAGAATCCTCAGATCTGTGCTGAATAGTTCTAGAACTAGAACCCATACTTTGCTCTAGAACTAGAACCCATACTCCGCTCACTGCTCTATACCCACCAACAAGCAGCTGTTCCAATAAGTGTATAGAATAGACAGGTCTAACTGTTCTAGTCTGTTATACAGCGAGTTGTAGGCCTTCCTGTGATTCGCGTGTGTACCGTATGCTGGCATTGTCCGTGCGTATTAAGACTTGGAGAGATCACAGCACAGCTATTTAACTCCTATGGGAAATTACCTGTCATGTAGCATCTCGCCTTCAAATCAACTCAAAATGTCAGTCCATGGATGGTTCATGCATGCATCGCAGGCAATTGGATCGAGGAGAAGAGTGTTCTCTTATTCGCACATTGCGACTGAAGTATACAGAAAACTGGATAAATAGAACACGGTACACGTATGCAGTGGCGGCGGCAGCACCGGAATTTAGGGGACGGGACCATTTTAGGGGGGATGCGGACAGATTTAACACTTTCCATGCGGCTGCAGACGACATTCCAAAATTTCACAAAATGTCTCAAAAATGTCAAAATTATTGATTTTCATTACCATATTTGGAATCACCATGAGAAATGCAGAGAAATAAGTAC
Organism: Ophiura sarsii; assembly: GCA_035610835.1. Taxonomy (NCBI): domain Eukaryota; kingdom Metazoa; phylum Echinodermata; class Ophiuroidea; order Amphilepidida; family Ophiuridae; genus Ophiura; species Ophiura sarsii. The sequence continues at coordinate 36,818,078 of CM069450.1, read as the reverse complement.
AAACATGCCTAGTATTGGTTCAGTAATCCAGGAGATAGACCTTGAAAGTTGGGAAAGGTTTCTGAACAATCTGTTTTGTATGGTAAAACTAATAGCAGCGTGGAAAGTGATAATACACATGTTCTATGGGGCGCTTGGCAAATTGTAAGGGATGCAGAGGGGTTGTCAAATTTAGGGCCTTCTGCTGTCTATGCGTTCAACTGGAGTAAACAGAAAAAGTGGAGATATAGAACATGGTACACATTTGTCATTTAATTGTAAATCAAACATTTGATAGTCTTCAAATTGATAAGAAATTTGGTTTTGGTTCCGCCTTTTTATTTAAAATAAATAGGAAACAGGGGTGAATGTGCAAGATTTATTGTTTTGTATTACTTTACTCTTCAATATAACATTTTCCATACTGTTAAACATTGTGAGATGGGCTTTTACTACGGGTATTCATAATATAGGTTAAGAGTTTAACGGGTACGCCATCGGACCCTGGTGGGGTCAGTGAACATGCCAAGCGGGTACACATTCGCGTCCAATAAAAACGTCTAAAAGGGTCCAGATTCCATCACACGACGTCGTCGACGTCTTTCTGAAAAAGGGGTTCTTTTTAGGGGGAATCGCACTTTAGGGTAGGCCTCCATTACAGCATCGAGGTATCGACGTTTAGGGGTACTAATTGTTGTAGGGGCCTATTATGTGTGACTTTTCACATATATCACATGCATATCTGTATGAATGGATTCTGGGTTGTATGTAGGGATGCATAATCTGTATAAATATCACATGATTATGAATTAAGATTATTTTGAGCATTACTATATTACGCCATTAGGGGTGCATTTTTGAGTGTTGGTACGCCGTTTAGAGTAGGGTTTGTATGCGTTACACCATTTAGGGGTATCAAAATAGTGTTCTGGTTTACGCCATTTAGGGTCCATTTCAGAGGTGCTTGGACGCGCATGTGTACCCGCTTGGTATGTTCACTGACCCCCCGGGCATCGGACAAGTATAAAACTGTCAAGCTTTTGTCAGGATTAGTTCTGACTTCTTCAGGACTAAATTATTATAATTTAAAGCAAAACATAGAGATTGCCACTTCTCTATTATTATCATCATTTGGGCTGCCCCTTTCCCGATGATTTGAGAGTAGGTGCCCCTTTCCTACTTGTGAAGGATTGATTGGTGGCTCTGAAAAGAGCCATTCAGATGGACGGCCCTTGTCAACTGAACAGAGATGGTGGCTCTGAAACGTAGGTTGCCAATAGCTTACTATAAATTTGGCTCTCATAGAAACTATTCCAAAGGACTGCCCCTTGACCAATGGAACTAACATAGATTGCCCCTTGTCCACTATACAGACTACAAAAAGTCTAATGCACAGTAGTGTGGTCACTGATCTGTACCGATCATTTTTACAAGATTTTAAATACTTGCAAACATTTTTTTAAAGTTGAAATGTCTGAGGATCACTTATTTATACGCATCATAATTGTAATTGTAATTGTGTCAAATATCTTCATTCACACCATTTAGGATTTTATTTCATAATACAGGGTTGCAATTTTAATGCAATAAATGGTGTCCTATTTTGGTTCTACCTATATGAGTCAGAAATTCATGAAATCACCAATATTAAACCTATTGAAAAGCTAACATAATTCAATGTAGGTGTTATAATCAGTTAAAAGGTAATGACACAGCTTCATGACTTCTGTACCATAACATATTATAACACAAACTGTAAAGCTGAAATTTTGCGTGGAGGTTTTATTTTCACTCTTTTCGCGCAAAATATTTATTATAACACCCGAAAATATTGTTTTCAACATTCATGCAGTGCATCCAGAAGGTCACCCGCGAAAAAAACAACTCGCGAAATGTCTATGATATCAAAATGCGCAAAAATATCTTTACGCAAAAATATTGGCTTTTACAGTAGTCTATGTTTCTTTTTAAGTATTTGACATCAGTTTCGTTTTTCTATTTGAGTCCAATGCTACAACATGTAATGTTGATAAGGAAGCATCTTATTACCTGGTGGAAGGGGGGATCATTTGGGGGAAGGAGGGGGATCATTTGACCCCTTCTCCATATAATGGCCCTAGGCATAAACAGTGAAAAGTGTTTGACAATATTTATAACCAAAACTTTAACACTTTCCACGTGGCAGGCATCTGCAGACGACATTCCAAAATTTCACAAAATGTTTCAAAAATGTCAACATTATTGAATTTAATTACCATATTTGGAATCACCATGAAAAATGCATTAAAATAAGTACAAACATTCCCAGTATTGGTTAAGTAATCCTTGAGATAGGCCTTGACAGTTGAGAAAAGTCTATGAAAAATCTGTTTTGTATATATGGTAAAACCAATAGCAGCGTGGAAAGTGTTTTAAAAGACTAAGAGCACCTAAAATATTTTAAGGTGTGTAATAGGTGGAGTGTCAAAAAGGTGATATTTTAGTATTAATTTGTTGTTTTGTGGTAAATAATTGATTTTTGATAAATAACTGATTCTTAATTAGTAGTTCAATACGCATCCTATACAATGATGAATTTACTAAATTACTACTTCCTCAAGTGAAATAAATATTGCACTTTTTAACATACAATATAGGCTAAACAAATCCTGTTTACAATATTTTACATGGTCTGTATAATGTATGTTAACCCTAACCCCGGTTTAGGTTTTTTTACCGGGATCACAATTTTCGAGGAAAAAACACCAACTAAATCTCCGGGAAACTGCCGGGATTCGATCCGGGGACCCTCCGTTCTCAAGCCCCACGTCCACCCACTAAGCCACGGCCCTCGGCTCCACATTCGCGCATTATACTGCGCTCACTATATGGGCTCGGGTGAGTACGTCATCGAAGACCGGCGGCGCATGCGCTTGGAGAGGGACTTGGGATTAGCATTTTTTAGCATTCAGGGGGTTAGGGTTAATTAAACTTGAGAGCGGAGAGAGCGGAGGAGACGTGCCGCAGAGTCATAAACAGAGTCATAAACTTTAAGAGGGGGAGGGATGACGATGTGCCTCCCACAAACCGACACGAAAAATCGAGCCTAATAACACTATACAGTGCCAATCTCAACCGACACAGCTCGAATAGTGTGGGGGGGGGGGGGGGGGAATCACTATGCCACTGGAAAAGACCTATTCAAAACATGTGGTTTTTACCATTGAGAAACCCCTCAGCTCATGAGCAAATGTATAGGGTACAACATTCATTCTGACTGGACAAATTTTAAAACAAATTAATTAAATGGCTGTCAAAACAGGATTATGTATTTGACCTATATATGTATCATAACCATGATAACTTCTATTCTTTAAAAAAAGGGTTTCCAATAGTCGTATGCCCCAGGTGCCACAATGCCCGGCCTGATACATCAGTCTCAATTAACTCCAATTACGCTTATCTATACAGGCACGGTCAATCACCTAAAATACTTTGAAAAGTAGGTCCATGGTAAATGTTGAACACAAATTTACAAGTGACTGACGGACAGTGTTAGCCCTCCAGTAGTAGGGCTGCCATTTCAAAAAATCAGCCTATCAAGGAAACATTAAGATTGAATATAGAAACCCCAGTCATTGTTTTCTCTTCGTATTCAGAGGGGTAACACATGATCGTTTCAGGAGGTTGAAATACCTGCCAATTTGATGGCGTTTTCAAGGACATATTTGGTTCAAAATACTCCATTTGACAATTTATACACGGAGGAGTGGTTATGGGTCTTCAAATAATAGGCCTACCATTTGTTGTCTTTTTCACGGACATAGCTTAAAAAACATCCCATATTTTGGGAAATCGCGGACATGCTATGAAAACTCCCCCTTTCCCGGGATTTTGGGAACGATTATGCATACCCAAAGTCAATGTCGACTAAAACCAACCAGGATAGAAACACTCAGTTGTCATCCAAGTTGTGGACGTTGGGCAGTTAATGGGTTGATAGCGCGGTTCTCGGATTGGGAGCAATTCTCAGATTGTTTGGCTCAGATAGGGTAGTCCTCTGGTCCTGGGGGATACTCATCTTTTTTTGGGAGGGTGCTGCTGAATGTTTAAAATCCTGACCTTTTACAATAAAAAAAACCCAGCTGCTTTGAACTTTTTCCACATTTTCACATATTGGGACCCATGTTTAGTGATTTGTCTAGGCTGAAAAACTGTTGATTTATCTGTTTTTCATGATTTTCGTGAACCCCAATTTAGGGTTTTCTTGCAAAAAAGTTACCCATTAGAGCGGCACATCCCTGTAAACCTTATATACATTAGTCCCGCCCCCTGGCCTCTGGTAGGACAGTGTACATAGTATGCTCACACAGAAAAACACCATATAATTTGTATTTTATCCGAACCTGGTCTATCCAAACATAATAACAGTGCAGAATTGCAAAGTATGTATTAAATCAGACTCAATGGTAAAAGCCCCAGTTTAATTGAATTTTCACCATATTAAAATATTACACTAAATATTATGCTAACAGATATAATCCCACGATGTATTATACTGATCCGTGATTGGCTAGGCACTATGGAACGTAAAGCCCTAATCAAGTAACTTCCCCTGATGTGTATATTCTGTAATCTATACAGTCTGGAATTACATGCTCCAAATATATAGGGCTTTGAAGAGTGTGTCGGTTGTGAGTAAAAAACACGAGTTGCAAGTTAGAATGAGAGTTTCAAAATGAGAGTGTTTAAGGTTGAACTTTGTACCTGTGCATGCACGATAAATCAATTGGATTCAAATATAGAAACAAATGAAATGGACATTTTAATAGCATTTTGAGCACTTTAATAAAAATAATAATAATAATGAGAATTGCATCACAAATACTTGTTGCTGTGCATGTATGTATGTTCTTAATTTATGTACATGTATGTAAATAGGAACACTATAGAAAAATGGTGCATCAAAATAAATCAAAGAATACTCAACTCTTGAAGTTGAACTGGCCCCCAAATCCAAAATCCAATGCGATTTGTAAGTGTGACATTCTACACTCAACTACAAATGCAATGCAAGCCCTTGTGCATGAAACTGTGTTGCATTGTGCCATGCGTTTTGCGTTTGGGTGGAGCTGTGCTGGAATTGTATATATTCAGAAACGCAACAGATGCGCTCCATCAAAAAGAGATGCATCGGGCGCCCGTAATGTGGGTTAAAGCAATGCGTGAAAATATTAAAATGAGACGTCGCAATTACGCCGTACACCTTGACGATGAATTTAAACACTAAAATGCCAATTACCCCCAGATTGCACATAGCCCTCCTAGTAGGGCCACTAATAAAGCCAGCCTATCCAGGGAAATACTATACTAAGATAGAATATAGAAACACTGAGTCAGCCCTCCTAGACTGGGCAGTTCTTGGATTGATAGCGGTTCTCGGATTGGGAGCGGTTCTCCATTCTCACTATAATAGGGTAGTCCTATTGGTAGGACTCGATCGCACAGTGACCACAGTCAAGTCTGTAATCATCAAATTACAAGACTACAAAAAAAATGTATACCAATTGACATTGCTTTGAGAATATTCTGAAAGGAGTTCAGTGAAAGTAGATGACACGTCAGCCATCAGGGTAACTAATATCACATGAATCTCCTTAGCCCTTACAGCCCTGAATCCCACAAAATCATGCTGGTGGACCCGGGTTCGAACCACGCTATCGATGGGGCCTGTTTTCACTCTAATTTCTTTCCTTTGATGCTTTCATCCCCGATTCCACCCAGGGATTGTTAAAGTTAATTAACTCCCTTGATAAGTCTGCAATTTACATTCAGTTTTATGTTTTCACAAATTTTAGTGCAATATATTAATCACACAGTAAAGTGGCCTGCAAGTTCCCACTTCGAGCAAAATGTCCATCTAAGTGGGACACTATTCTAAAAAGAACTGTACCATCACTCGGATGCATGATGAAAGTTAATACCGCATACATCACGTACAGTGCATCCTCAAGGGTTTCAAAGCAGCTTACTAATATATTACTTTTGTCATATTTCTAATTAAATTAAAATGGAAGTACAAATACTAGGATTTGCATAGGTTTATCTGCAGTGGTAAGAGCCTTAATGCATTTCCAGATATGTGTCTCTTGTCTAGTTCTCATTTTCATCCCCCCCCCCCCCCCCCTTTTCTCATAAATGTGGACCTGTGCTCAATTGGAGACGACCAGCAACTCAGGGTTCAATATTTTTAGTCATCAGATTGTCAGGGTCTATCGGATTTTCTAGTAGAGGACCCCTTTATCCTTGCCCTAAAGCATGCTCGACCCTCGCTATGCCACTGCCTTGGGGGTAAGATGAGTATCCGTATGATTTTTACCAGAATAATCTAATTTGACAAAGATCTTCTTTTTTTTAATTTGACACTAGCGATCCATATCTCATTCTTAGGAAACACCAGTAGCCAGTATATAATATAAATGAAGATGGTCAGTGACCAATTAATCCCGATATGACTGGTTCATTTGCTGTGGTAAACCCATGGGAAACTATTAGCTTCCTGTTACCAAATGATCCCTGACTAAAAGCTAAACATGTTTATATTTCACATGATTACATTGTAGTTCAAACGGTTAGCTGGGGTACGTGTAGACAAAATTGTAAACTAAAATGCTATGAAAGAATAAGGCTTATTATACAAAACCTTCGACATTAATATGAATGAGTGGGTGGCAGGATAGGAATAGTTTAATCAAACTCGGTCTATAGGGTGCTAATACTTGCTATGCCATATTGCAAATGCAATCTGTTCTTCACCTTAGACTAGAGGCCTTTCCTATCTATATATACTTTTGATTATAGTGACAATAATATGCAGTTGGTCAGGTCATTGTACCAGCCCTACACTGCCCTCTATTTTGATACTTAAGCCAAGACAGCTAGGGTATACCTCCATGCACATTTCATTCATTCATATTAATATTATAATATGCAAACGATATTTGTTTTATTACTTGATTGTTTCTGTTCTTGTTTTGTATTGATTTATTGATTGATTTATCGATTGATCAATTGATTGCTTGATCAATTGATTGCTTGATTGATTGATTGATTGATTGATTGATTATCATTCGATGTTTGTTTGTTTATTTGTTTGTTTGTATGGTTTTTTTTCTTTTTTCGTTTGTTCGTTCGTTCATTCATTCGTTTGTTTGTTTATTATTTCTGCCATAGCAGCTCCACGATTAGCAAACTGGGTTAAAACTAGGTGCAAATAACATGTTACTCTTCAAATTCAAATGTCTTTTTATAAAATCTAATTGGAAGACAAACCCAAGTTATTCGTTACGGAGCGTGATATGAAAGACAAGTTCACCTAGCAGGGGGAACAATCCCGGAACATACCTCCTCCGCTCTTTGATTAGGCTACTGTTGCATTGTACATGGTATCATTATGTGAGTAAGGCACCAAAACAGATCTTTTTGGTGGTGTCAACATTCATACTTACCAATACATTTTACTACAGTGCTGACAGAGGTTGTAGACTTGATCTGCAGAAAAGAAGAAAAAAATAGCAACAAAAAAAATGTATTATTTCTGCTGAATAATTTCAATGTAATTGTTATTTGCTATCTACTGCAGTAAACCTGTAATATTAATAGAATCCAGCAGTTAATTGCAAGCAAAACAAATGATACATTAAAAACAATTATTTATATGGGGCTCCCAAACAGTACAATAATAACCCTTCATGTATACTGCTTATTGAATATTTTGACCATGATTGTTACTGCAAAAATTGCAAAATGGCCAATATTGTAACCCAACCCATATAATAGCAATATTGAGGAAGTGGGACCCCAAGGATCCAGGATGTGAAGTTGTGCCTGTCACCAAGAATACCACCTTGAGTTTTGAGGAAATATACATGGAGAGTAAATATGAAATAATGCTGGCACCTCCATCATTTAAAGGGGCACTGAGAGATACGTATTGGAGTGCGCCCTCATTTCCCCTGGAAATCAGGTTTTTGGCACCACGTAATGCTTAAGCATAATTATATTTATCATAAACTACCATCTGAAACCGTTTTACCTTATTTCACCGTCTACCATATAAAGTTTCACAATTTGGTCATTTCGATGTACACCCGGGGTGCTCAGTGGTCATTACAAGGGGGTATCATGCGCGTCCAAGGACTTTCAAAAAGTACCCTAAATAAGTAAAATGCATAAATGTGCAAAAGTACCCCCTAAACAAGTAAGGACAGTGTTTTACATACCCTAAGCAAGTAATTTTAGTATTTTCATACCCTAAACAAGTAATCCAAATACTTTGATACCCTAAGTACGTAATTTGTATATTTTGAATCCTAACTAAGAACGATGCACTCTATACCGGGCTCTAAACACTGATTTTCCTTCCCTATTAATTTAGTAGTGAAACAAATGGTGTTCAAGGTCAGATCTCTTGAACCCGTTCTTGAACTAACCCGAAAGAATAATATAATCCAAGACGAATCAAACAAAATAATGAATATATCGCGGCTATTTAAAAATTCTCATAGATAGAAGAAAATGAGGACCCAAAATACGTAAGACCATTATTGTATGAAATTGAAAAGTATACCCTTTTTCCTGATTTTCCTTGTTTTGATACCCTAAACACGTTACGTACGTATCGTGCCCCGGCTTCAAAAACCACCCTAATTACGTGATTTCTTGGACGCGCTTGATACCCCACTTTCAATAACCACTGAGCACCCCGGGGATGTACATCACATAGAAAGCATAGCACCACTCGCCACACAAATTGCCTCAACCAAAATTGTTACATTAGGGTTCCTACTTACAGTATCTATTGAAACAATTATTTTTTTCCAAATATCAGTTTTCTCCACAATCTCAGTGCCACTTTAATGTGGCAATTATTTTCAAGGCCTTTAAATAATCCACTGCTCTCAGAACAATAAACAATGACACACCCACATTGATTCCAGTATTTATGATAATACCAAGAGACTTTGCATGGAGTAAAAGGCCTATAAAATAAAGTTTGGTGAAACAATGTAGGTCAAATAGATTAATCACAGTTCATGTATTTTAATTTTACAGTCATTATAATGCTATTTGTTTGTTTGTTGGTTTAATTAAAACATTTGTTCAGAATGCATAGTTTTAAAATCATCAAGGGCTCCTCAAATCCCCAATAAATCTTTGTAGCATGTTTTTTTTGCAGTGGTGAAGCAAATATAGAACCAAATATTTACACCATCTGGGAGAAAAATGGTCCCACATGTAAACCTGTTGGCCAAAATTTCCCCTCATTTTCATAGAAATCTTAACCGAAACTTAACTGAAAATGTTGCGAAAAGTTTGGTGAACTTTTCTGAACCAATGCCTTGTCTGTGATACTGTAAAAGCCAATATTTTTGCATCAAGATATTTTCGCTCATTTTGATATCATAGACATTTCGCGAATTGGTTTTTTCGCGGGCGACCTTCTGGATGCATTGCATGAATGTTGAAAACAATATTTTCGCGGACAAATATTTTGCACGAAAAGCGCGAAAATAAAACCACCGCACAAATTTCAGCTTTTACAGTAATTAATAAATTCAACAAAAAATGGTATGGAAACTGTGGTCACCTATTAACAGGAATAAGAAGGTTTGGTTTGCGACATATCCCTGTTATCCAGGAGTGACCTAACAATTTTCATTTTCCACTCCTACCTCATTATTCTTGGATGTTTCTTTAAAAGTTTAAATTTACCGTTTGTAAATAATACGAACAGGAAATGAGCCTAATTTGTGATATCTAATTCTTCATTACAATGTAGGTACTGGGATTTTCTACCAAATTGAATCAATGAAAGAAAAGAAAAAAAGTAAAATTGATCATTTTCTTATTGAGTTTTGCAGGGTAAAGCACATCTATTATATTTGGGCCACAGGCCTACAATTGGAACTGATATGTGACCAAAGTTCACAGAGCAAGGACAAATGATATCACAGTCATGCACTTTTTGATCCTTCAGATTTATTTCAATGTTGTTGGTTGACCATATTGATATAGATATATCAAGATTTTATTGTAAATGGTAACCATATTTAGAGAATACAAAAATAAACCCAAGAAGAAGAAGGAAAAAAAAAAATCGATTTTAAAGGGTAGAATAAAGTTGGGGAATCTGATCATTTTAAATTTTTTGACAACATTTTGAAATGTATTGAAATTGTGTTATTTTTGTTGTGTGTTGACAATTATAGGATACAAAAAATGTATTGATTTTTAAAAATGATTTCACTGTGTAATTGACTTTTTGACTCAACTCATTTCTTACTTGCAGGTATATGTACGCAGAGCCTATTCAGACAATCGGCCAGCATTTTAAGCCCTATTTCTATAATGTCAATTTTCCTAATGTTTCTAGTGTGATAAAGTTTAAAAGCAATCTATTCAGGCAAACTTATTCATTTCAAGCAGAAAATAGTCATATTTTGACAAATTGGGTAACAGTTAAATTTTTGAGATTTTAAGGTCGGTCACTGAGGGCAACACAACAACAACAAATTGCCTTACGCTAACCTAATGCGCAATTGGTTTATGACAGATAACATTTAAAAATAATACTTACACTGGAGTTGACTTTCCAACTCCAGCAGTTTTAGAATGAAATAATTTAGTTCCAGCATGGGATGAATTCTCTGAAATCAAAATCTATTTCTAAATTGAAACCAACCAGAAAGAAAATGTAAGGCCATTTGTGACCACTGTCTCTGTGTATAAATATGAAGGCCATTTTACACAGATGTGTGACCTGATCGAATTCACTTTCCCTCATAGAAAAATTGAGATTTTGGTATCAAAAGAAAATTCCATATTTTTATCATACCATCAACATTTTAGGCCTGAGGGATGATTCGTTTAGATGATACAGGCCAAAAATTTGTGAATGATCACAAAATGTTGTATTCCACAAAAGCAGTTTGTGAACTGTTCTATGGGAAATTTATATTTGAAATTAATTTTTACTTCTAACTGCAGTAATCAAAGTTTTAAAATTGGAATAAGACTTGTGTGTACATGTAGAACCAAAAATAACATGTGAAAACGTTTTAGTCATCCACTTTTAAATAGCCATAAAAAAAAGTTGACACAGTTTCTTATTAAAAATGCACACAATGCACTTTCACATATGTTTTATTAAAATCACACCAAAGTACAGTATAAACACAGAGCTCTATAATAACCGAATTTGAGAATTGTATGGGAATCCAATCAGAAGTTGGGAATGTTTCGAAATGGATGATCACAAGAATTGTATTTGTATAGTCAGGTGGACTAGTAAATACTCTTAATTATCACTGAGTAGAATAAATAGATACAAATGCTGAAATCTGATTTGTAATTAGCCATTTGGCAACTACATGCAATGTATTTAACTGCATTGCGCTGTAATCAGCTGTACCAACCACACAATATATCCCGTATTGCATAGTTAGCACCAAATTTCATTTCAGAGCCACCACCTCTAAGGGGCAGTCAAACCTGAACAGCTCTTTCCAGAGCCACCCATTTATCAAGTAGAAAAAGGGTAGTTACTTACGACTCAACATATCTTTTAAAAAAGCTCTTTTCAGAGCCAACAATTTTGCAAAGGAAGGGGCACCTACACTCAAATAATCAGGCAAGGGTCAGCCCAAATAATATTAGATAGAGAAGTGGCTGTCTCTATGTTTTGCTCATAATCATTTGGTCCTGAAGAAGTCAGATAAAATCCTGACCAAAGCTTGATACACATTTTAAACTTATCCGGCATGGACACTGTTTAACTCTTAACCTCTTAGCACATTTTAAGGAAAACCAGTTAGTCATTTTTACTGTGTATTCTCTATGGGGTTTTACATAGAGCCACTGCAGGTAAGAAAATCTAAAAGGGTGCTGTTCAATGAAGTGTCACATGAAAGTCTTTGGTCAAAATTGTGTTTGTCAACATGCAATGGGAACTTGAATATTGTCCGAATTTTTCTGACAATGTTCAAAATTTGCATATCACTGGGGAGGCGGAGCTATGGACATTTAAATATTTCAAACCTTCAACTTTTATAAATGCTGTTCAAGAATACACTGTGAACACTAGAATTGAGAAAGCACAAGTCAAGTACTCAATTTTTGCAATTTACCCTTTTAACAAATTTTGTTTCCTTTTCGAGATAATTCAAATATGCATATTTAATGAGCGAAATAAGCTCATTTGCATATTACCAAATATGGTTAAAAGACAATTTTGAAGCATTTTCTTTATTTTTTTTAACAATCTCAAGTGATTAAATGCACAAACAGGTCTTTTGAAAGTTATTTTGACTCAAGATTCTGAAAATGAGTCATAATTTACAGTAAATTGATTAATTTGTATAATTTCTATGAAGCCCATACATTAACTTGTACTTAGTCATTTTTCGGGCTTGCGGATAGGCGTTTTTGGCCAAATATGCCATTTTCGACAACACTTTTAACGAAAATTAGCCATTTCTAAGGATTGCAATTTTCATTTCTTGTTTATATGTAATAGACTCTAAAAGAAAATCCAAAAAATAGGTCTCCAACTCATCTACTTTTTCTTTAATTTGATTTCAAAATGCCTTTTCATTTCAGATCAGGTTATATATAACAACTTAATTTTCGCTAGCAATTTATATATGACGATTTCCCATAGAAAATGACCAAGATTTGACAAACCCTATTTTTACGATATTTCACTTTGCATCGACCAATCTCGATCATTTAACCACCAATCTTTTTCTCTTTACAAGATCAATCCAGTTAACTTAAAATGAATAAGCTTCTAAACAATTAAAAAAATAGTGTGCTAGCCCTACTATGAATACCTTTTGTAAAAGCCTATCTCACAATACAATACTTTATGTTACAATAATTACTCATATTCATAAACCAATTTGCAACATTATACCATCCATCACCGCAATACCTAAATAGTTAGTGATCCAGTACCTGAGGTTATTGGCTACTAATTATTAACTGCACAACTTAATTTTCGCTAGCAATTTAATGTAGCTAATTATTCAACACCACCTGTGTGACAATGTTACTGTATGTGAATCCTGGGTGATATCTCAAAATATGGAATGCAAAATTAATGCATTTGCTACCTCTTGCTACAGGATAATGCTTAACATCAAATGCATGGATCATGTCCCAAACACCACAATTTATGACATGACCGAGACAGATGAGCCTCTTATCAACCATGTAAAGAGCCGCTAGCTGAGATTTCTTGGACATATTCTCCTTCTCCCTGATGAAGAGCCTGCCAAAAAGTATGCCACCTACGTACCAACACATGGCTGAAGGAGACCTGGTCACGTCCATGCACATCATATTTGACCTATGTATACAACGCTTACTAGGGCACAGCGTGATCCAAGAACGACAGATAGTCACTCTTGCTAAAGACCGCCGTGCATGGAAGAAACTTGTGATCGCCTGCTCTGCAGCCGAAGGATGATGATAAATTTCGCTAGGAGATCCAATTCGCCTAATTGTATTGCCGCCAATTATATTATTTATAATGGTTATAGGAAGATGATACAAATTAGTGAAATTAAATTGCCGCAAAAAATTGACCAAATGCTAATTCGCTAAATTAAGTTGTGAAATTAAGTTGTTTTACAGTATACTGAATTGTCTGCCTAGATTTCACTTTTACCATTTTATTTCCATGACAAAATTGCTAACTGGGAATTGATAAATATATACAATATTGTGGCAAAATAAATCAACCATGAACTCTGACTCATCACTTTCATAGATATTATACTCGGACAGTGTACTAGCGCTAAACAATTGATGAAAATTACGAGTTTTGCAGGGTAGCAGTTTAATGCTATTTGCATAATCTTGAGATGGATATATACCATAGTCCACTACTCACTGATTAAGAGTACCCCCCTCCCCCATACCTCCAGTAACAATCCAATATCATTGTTAGGTTCCTGCATCTAAAACTGAAAATGGAATGTAATAAAAAAAACCTTTAAAAGGGAAGTGCTAGTACAAATGAAAGACTTGAATATTTTTGAGAAAGCAGTTGTTCTTAAATACGGTATATTGCCTATATAGGTTAAATAGGCGATAATGTGCCACAATTTGCTTCTTAGGATACCAATTGCGGACAAAATAGGCTAAATATCATACAATGTGCCCTGATTTGCTTTTAGGATACGATATCACATTTTGAGGTACATATGATATGTGTCTCTGATCAGTTAATCAGCAACCAATTTGACGACGTAAATTACGTCAGCATTGAAATCACAAGGGTGATAACAAGACTTGAATTTTTGAACCAGGAGCTACTTTTTGCACAAAATTGCTCTTGGGTCACAGATCTTCCTTTAGAACCAGGGGCAATGGCAAACCCTCAGAATATGCTATTCTGATGATGAGTGCAATGGAATAACCAGGTGCAATTTGAACATATAAAATTTACCCTGGTCATACAATTTACACAAGAACCAGGGTCAGTTTAAGGTTTTAGCAGAGTTTGCTCCCTGCTCCTGCATACTTGAAGCCGTGATGGTACTTGCACTAGAAATAAAGACAGTTTCGTACAAACCAACTGTGTACACAAACAAACAAACAGACAGACACATCACCTCTTCCCCTTTCCCATCACCAACTATTAGTACCATCCATTTCAATGCCTACTGAATGTTACTATAAAATGTTTTATCACCCAACAACATAGACACATCTTTAGGCAACAAAAAAACTGTTTTTACGGGCAAATTGATTTTTTTTTTTTCCTTTTCCAAAATGTTTGTGAAAATTTTCAACCATTTCAAAATGTTCCAAAAACAATATAAAAATTCATCATTGTTTGCATTTCATCGAAAAAATTCAACATTTTGTTTTTTGTAAAAAAGAAAAAATTGTGTCGGTTGGACCCGTAGAACAGGTTTGGGTTTTTTCGTCACCTTCGAGCCAAATGTAACATTTTACAAAATGGACTTATTACGATCGAGTCATTATTAACTTGCTCTTTAACTATCTCTACCATATTCCTCGCACACATTGGTTTCAAATTCATGCATATTTTGGCATGAAAATATTCGATGTCTTGTACTTATATTGAAATGTCAATATGCTGCATTTGGCCTTGTTATGTCACATATTTCCCATATTAGTGCTCTTCTACATAAGCAAATGTCATTTTTCTGAAATCGAATTTAGCTACCAAATTCAAAAGGTTACAATGACAAAATTTGATGCGTTTTGCTTTGTGGTGCTTTATTTTCTCAAAAGTGTGGTGAGTAATGATCCTTGAAAATGTTTTTCAGTAATTTTCAGAGTTATTGAATCTAAAACAAAACTGCCCCATATATATGGTCTGCAGTGCCTAACCCTTTAACACCAACATTAAAAGCATTAATACAGCATACATGTACCCTATAAACCTTTGTCAGTAAAAGCTGCTCATTTTTGTAGCAAAAGTGCAAAACCTTGTCTTTTCGCGTCAAAATCTGTCAATATGTTACCTTCTGTACAACAGTATGAATCTGGTCCTTGTAAACTACATGAATATGCATAACTGTCCAAACTGTCATAACTAGGCATGTTGGGTAATGTAAAGAGGTCTGAAAATATAAGAGAGCAACATTCACATTAAACATTTCTGTTGATAGAACCCCAGCAGAAAAGAACTCAAGTTTATTTACAGCTTTTTACAGCAGGATGGGACTCCCCTGAATTGCAACTTGAGGGCGCCAGATGGAACACATGTTTCGTGAGCATGAAGTGGCGCGGGCTTAATACTGGATGTTATAACTGTAAAACTGTAAAAAAGGTAATTTTCGCATGGTTACATTTTTGTTCTTTGCCGGATTCAGCCATTTCAATTGTTTTTACAATTTTAAAGTTCATTACATAGACTTATACACAAAATAAATTTGTTCGCTAGTTTTTATTTTCGCGGTAGCTGCTTGGAGCACGAAAAGCACAAAAATTAATGTAGTGGAAAATTTCCACATATACAGTAAAAGTCAATGATTATTCTAATCTGGCACTAACTCCTACGACCCGCGCATGTTTTTTGGATCTTTTCTAGGAGGCAGGGGATTCAGGCTGCGGCAGCGCTGGGGATCGAACCCGCCCGTCATTTGATAGCATGCCTGATCACGACACTGGGGAAGCACACGTTACCAGCAATGTAGTGATTTGTAGTGCCCAGGAAGGTTAAGGTTTATACACGGGACCAACAGGCTTAACGTGAGTCTCCGAATCCCGGCGAACTGACACTCACTGTATAGACCTGCACGTTGTACACAGTGAATGGTAAGTAAACATAAACCTCTAGAACACATCTGAGGGGTTTATTGTCATCAAGCTTAATTGTTTTGTTATACTCCTAACCAAAACAAATGCTCCAAATGTTCAACTTACATTTTATTTTGAATCTGTGTATAAAACATTCCTTTTACAATGGCCGTTCTACTCAATGCAATGAATTTGTTGATGTACACAGAAATTCAGCAATCATTTGAACACATTTGACTTCACTTGACTTCGTAAGTTATCTAAGCCAAAATAAGTCCCATTTCCTACGGTAAACAATAATATATTCCTTTGGTAATTACCAACTGTAGATGGAGTTAATTATAATTATATCGATTCAAAACAATTGTGTTCCTCGGCGCTCTTCAAAATGAAACGTCACAATAGTAATCCATTGATTTCTGAAGAAAAGTAAATGTTCTATTTGCCTTACAATTATTCCTCTCGAACATACCATACGCCTACATCCATGTATATGCATACAATGCCTAAATTGATATGAAATGAAAAGTTCAAAAACAAAAGTTACCCCATGACAGATTTTCCAGCAAAGAAATAATGTCTACAAACTTCAATTCTTCAATATGAATGATGACATATGTGATTGTATAAATTGACCAATAAATAAATGTTTGAGTTAATGTAAATCTAGCAGAAATATTGAATGATGGTTAAATCATAACTAGTCCTTCAACATCCCACAGTTTTTAAATATGACACGTCATGTGTCATTTTATCCCGGGGTTGGGGGCGGGGGTCTTAGTGGATATGAGGTTAAGGGATATAAATGAATGGTTAAGGGGATGTAAATAAATGATCCCTTTTCAAAGCCATTTTGGGTAAATACCAAAAATATCTGAGTAAAAATGAAGGTTAAGAATGACCTCACAAGAACTGTACTGTTTTATTCCCTTTCATTATCGTTTAAGCGTATCTTTAGCGAGTGCACACATAGATAAACTTTTATAAAACACACATACATGTAGATAATACCACCCATCCCCACCCCCACCCCCCCCCCCCCCAATTTGGCATGCCATCAGATTGACACCATCTAAAGCCTAAAAAAAAGTGTTATTGCAGGCGTAACATAGAAAAAAAATAGGGTAGGTAGGTCAGATTTTTAAAAAAAAAAATCTATAAAACGCCTATGAAATTTTATATACCAGCACACATACCATACAGACATAAACAAATGGCACAAATACACATTTTCACTGTGTTTTGTTCTTTTTCTGATACACACACAAAAAAATGTTTAGGGTCGGCGGTAAAAATAGGGGCGTACGGGTTACGCCAATCAAAAATAAATAAATTAAGGCCTAAGTATTAGTACAAACAGAGCTAGAGAAGCATGATTGTAGCAAAGGTCTCAAGTTGTCCTAAATAATACATGACTAAACACAACACAAATGGTAATGGCAACAATAGTTCATGCATGATTACATCAAAGGTTGGGGCATCCAACCTTGGTTGATTGTTGGATAAGTCACTCAAGTGTTTCACAAACAATAACAACAACAATAGATAGCCACAATACAAAAAAAAATTAAATATGGAAATAAGTCAAATGAATTTAATAACCAAATAGATTAAGTGAACAATAACCCCTCCCCCCAAATTTAGGTTTAAAACTTCTCAGTGTATGCCTGAGAATAGAAAAAAATAATCAATTAAACTTCAAACATCAAACCAAAACATGGCATTGAACTAACAGAAAACCAAAACATGGCATTGAACCAACAGAAAACCAAAACATGGCATTGAACCAACAGAAGGGAAGGATGAAGGTAAAAGGTAGAGGGGAAAGGTGGCGGGGAGGTCATTTACATAGACTATAGATAATAATATTGTAGAGTGCAATTATACTTGTGGCTATATACTTGAAAAACAGACTCATTTTTGAGCAATTCACTCCCATACATATGATAGCCAATTAACATTAATACATGAATTAAGTAAGCTCTCCTTCCCTCCCTCCCTCCCTCCCCCTAATTTTCCCCCTTCTCCATTCATAGAGCTACCTTCAATATTGATGACATGCAAAGTTCCACTAACATGAGTTCATACCATGTGTATCTACCAGACAGGAAGGTCATATATGACCATTGTATTCAAATCGTTCCGTTCTCAAATTCCAATGCACAATCTCTATTGTTGTCCTTTGAACATGCATAAAATAAACCTGAGTTTAAAGAGTGTTATCATGTATCACTCAATGTAACTTTATCATAACTTCTTGACAAAAGCTTTCAACAAATATCCGATACAAAATTACTGAAAACTATCACACATACAATACTTTGTATTGTATAAAAAAAAGTTTTTATATTTTAGTGTGGCATTTTGAAAGCTAAAATTTAAAACAATGTACACAACTAAGAGACTAAGAGTCCTAACATTTTGTTTCATGAGAAGTCCAGGGTGGGTGGGGGAGGGGTCCAGTGGTCATTACAAGGGGGTGTCAGGTTCAGGTGCATCCAAGTACTTTCAAAAATCACCCTAAATAGGTAATTGCACTCATGTGAAAAACACTTCTTATCCAAAACAAGTCTGGACAGTATGTTGATACCCTAAGCAAGTAATTTGTATAGTTTAAACCTCTTACCAAGTTTTCCCCCTTTCCTCGGACACAAGTACCTGATTTCCCTGGTAATGACCACTGACCCCACCTCACCCTGGGTGAGAGTGCACATACAATTTTTATTAAAATAACAAGTTCTAAAACAATGATTCATCTCAATGATTTCTAAAGAAAAAGGGGTTTATTATCTTAACCAAGCTTATTTTGTGGCACATTCCCATTTAATCTAGCTGTTAAAATCCAACTGTATGACACCCCACCCCTTGTCCTTCAATGACCCTGTCCACATTAAGTCAAAATATGTCAAACTTGACCAG
Source organism: Ophiura sarsii (assembly GCA_035610835.1). NCBI lineage: Eukaryota > Metazoa > Echinodermata > Ophiuroidea > Amphilepidida > Ophiuridae > Ophiura > Ophiura sarsii. Next base: position 36,798,860 of record CM069450.1, on the reverse strand, counting down.
TTTTGGCAGCAGTGCTCATAATACCCGGGGGGGGGGGGGGGGGGGGGGGGGGGAAGGGTGATTAGCCTTCAGTTTTCATTCATAAAATAGCCCCCAGACTGAGAAAATGTTGGCCTATGGTCAAATATGCCAAGGCAGAATTTGCTCAAAATAGCCCTATAGCCAGAAAAGTATTTTTAACCCC